>CM070032.1:140008809-140029329 GCA_036250615.1 Ptychadena robeensis | reverse complement strand
AGGTGCAGTGTGCCTTTGCCCGAACTGGGTTCGGGCATATCGCTAGGGAGGTTAAAAAGCACATACAGTGTGAAAGGGCCCTAAGATATGATTTCTTATCACAAAGCTAAAGCATACAGCTTGAGAATTTATTTCCCTAAATGGAGAATCGGTTTCTGGCCAGTAGGCATTAACTCTTATTTTAGATTTCTCAACTACTAAGTGCCTGTGATATATCTCTGTTTTTAGCTAGCATTTCACATTTCATATTTTATCATTTACAGTGAATTTAATTTAAACAGACCAACTTAATTCAATTTAAATCAAAACATAATTAAATGCTTTTTAGTTGTGACCATAAGGTCAGAAGTACCCTTGTGTTTTTAGTGGCAGTCTGCTTCGAGTCTAAACAATGGAAACCATGTTCCAGGAAATGGGAATCTCAACAATATCATATTTTTGTTGCTGTGGAAACAATCTTTGTAGCCTAGCAAAAAGAGATCCAACACTATAGTTATGGGCATCTCAAAGGGTTTGCTACAATAAAGTGCCCTCTATATATATAATAATAGAAGATTTCACCTTCAACTACAATTGCATGAGTCTCCATTTATGTTGACCAATATACCAATTACTCTGCTCTACATACATAAAAGAAAAATTTCCAATCTTAAAGCAAAGCAGCATCAAGACCTTGTTTGGAGCCATCAACCTGAAATGTTGCTTTAAGTGACTCAATATATTATGCCAATGCCTAATTCTTTCTAATACTCTCTCTAAGGAAATAAAGCATCACAAAAGCTGTAAAGCAGATTTTTCTGGTGCTTGGTGACCTGATTCGGATGGTTGGTTTCAGGTGGTGAATTTTTGCTGTTTTAAGAACTTCGGATGATTAAATGTTCACACAATTCTTGACTTCACTTTCTCACACACATATGCATTTTAAGCCCCCCATACACCTTCAGAGTCCTCCATACAATTTCCATCAGATCTACCAACAACTATGTAGTATAGTGACCTCCCTGATAGAATACATAGTGATTGGAAGGTGTAGAAAGGTCCTCATATTACATGGTTTTGGTAGAAGAAAAGTTGATTGTACAGAAATTGCATGGTAATTGTATGTGGTGTATGGGGGGCTTTATGTTTTACAAAGAACACCCTTTTTAGAAGACATGAAGATAGCAGTAATTATTTTTTTTTGTACTTAATTTAATACTGAAGCCATATACAATTGTGGTATTTTCATTTTACTTCATAAAACCTCTACTGAAGCAAAATTCAGCATGATAAAAGTGGAATGATAGGTGCCATAACTATTTCAATTTCATTTAAATTCAGTGGCTAAAGATCATTTCATCTTTACAGCAAAAGGATTAAGGCTTATTGCTAGAGCAATAAGCCCTTGGATTTAAACCATGATTTGTTCGACTCCTTTCAAAAAAAGCAATTATTTTCCAAGTAGCCTAAATAAACATGGACACAGTTCTGCTGATGTTTTTTAATGGAACCATCCATTGGCCGCTCAACTAGAGACAATCAATAAAGTGCAATTAAATGTTTAAATAGGATACAGATACTTTTTATTTGTTTACTTTAGCAGTGTCCACTATCTGCATGTCCTTTAGTTACAGAAGTGAAAATAAATATTAAATAATCAAGTTTAAAAATCAAGTTTTCAATAATCCTTATGTCTACAAATATAATGTGGCAGGGCTGCCATCACATATTTTGGGGCCCCATTCTAGTTATATTATTTTGTTTGTAAAGCCCCCCATACACCTTTAGATTACTCCATACTATTCCCTTTAGCTCTACCAACAACTATGTAGTATAGTGGCCTCACTGATAGAATACATAGTGATTGGAAGGTGTAGAAAGCTCCTCATATTACATGGTTTTGGTAGAACAAAAGTTTATTGTACAGAAATTGTTTAGTAAGATTGTAAGGCATTGGCAGCTTATCCTGACAGCGGCATTAAGGTTGTGCGCTGAACACGTTTGCCATTGCGACGCCGCAACAGGCATGGCATTGCACCGACCAGGCAGCGGATGGCTGGGCACCCGTAGATGGTTGAGCCGGGAGTGTCACCTGTTGCAGCCTGACGGTGGCCCTGCCATTTGGCTTGAATACAAATAGCTCAATTTAGTTTGTATACAAATAGTGAATTTCACTGAGCACAAACTCCTATTGAGCTTTTCCGTATAATGCACTAAAGATTTATGCAAACACATCAGAAAAAGCTTTGTCTGTCAGAACAGCTTGGTAGTCTCTTTTTGTAGGTGTGCTTTAGAAGCTATTGAATAAGCAAGATACTCTACTTCTAGTGCTATGGTGATAGGTGAAAAGAAGTGGTTTTGGTAGATATCTTTTGACATGAGGTGGGCCACAGTTGCAGAGTCAGAAGAAGAAAGAGGAGTCCTGAACTGTAGCCAGTTTCACCCTGCACTAAAAAGTCCTCTCATCATCTGTTGGACAGAAAAATAAAACCCTAAACATTCCTCTTTTAAGTGCTTTTAAGTATTGCATGCTTCAGGCTGCCATACACTGGGTAATATACCTTCTCTTCTGTGAGTTTTTGGCCTTTTCTATACCCATTTACAAAATGTTTTGCAAAAATGGGTCCATTTCCTGCATATTTTCAATGTCATGATCAAATTAATATGAAAAGAAGACCCTCACTATGGAATTGTTTTAGCGTTCTTTCACACTAAATGTGTTGTGTTGTGTACCGGCAAACCTGTCTACCATGTGTTAACACAAACTCGTTGCAGTAATGCCAACACATCTAGCATGAACATTTCCAAAATGTATTCCCTTCATAAACGTTGTTGAACTAAGGGCCCCCAAACACATATTCATCCAAGGGCAATTTTGTGTTCCTGTTGCTCGCTCGGGGTCGATTGTCCACAAAATGGAGAAGCCCACCGGGATATATCGACCAGAATTGGACCGCAAGTCGGTCACATGGCGACTCGATGTTTTTTTTCTGGTCGATCACTATATGAGGGTCCCCACTCAAAACATCTTACGGGAAAGAATGTGTGAGTGGCACACATTGCGATTGCCATATGTTTGGCGGACAACCGAAAGCAGCATGGTGACGTCACTACGCTGTGATTGCTCGTTGGTGGAACACACAGCAATCTACCGGTGTATGGGTAGCTTAAGTTTGTGTTTAAGGATCAAGAGAACTCTAGGTGAGTCAAATCCAGATGTACTAACCCATGCATAATAGGTGTCACCTACAACAACAAAAACTTGTTGGAACAGTTGTACAGAGGTAAATGTAATTACCTGAATATCACTCCTTAATGCTTAAACAAATATGGAAACCCTTTAATTTCAGTAAAAATAATTAGGTAAAAGAGAGCCCTGTAAAAGAAAATAAAGCAAAATAAAGTAATTTGAAGCAATATAAATAAAGAGAATGGATTTTTGAGCAAAGGACATACATACGGCTGAAGCATTGGGAAATTAGCAGACATTGCCACTTTCAGTGAAAATCAATGAATACCCGCAGCTAATCATGAAACGGCAGATGAGCCATTTGAATCCCTTACTGCACAATGAGGAATTAGCTGAGGTCTGCTTAGTAGCAATTTAGGTGAGGAAAGTACAAAAACAGCATAATTGCACATATATTGGTCAATGATGCACACTTTGTATTAGAGACCTCTGCGTACCTGGTGTCATCATTAACACTGGGGATGCAAGGACTAGGAACACCTATTCCCTTTCCGTATTCCATTCTGGGTAATGCAGTGGAAAGCCACACATTCCTGCTTTTATCAATGATGCTGTAGGAAGCAGGAGCTTGATAAAGGATAAATCACTGGAGAATGCTGACTGGTCTCCATAAGGTAAGCAATCCTGAATGTGGCGACCGCGTTTGTCACAAAAATCTTAGGAAAACCACTTGGAAGGCTAATCCATTAAAATAGCCCCTCTACACTTTAATCAAGCTGCAATCAATAATAAAACATTGTATATTTTTTCTGAATCAAATTCCAGATTAGAGGTGAGAAAACAATGTTTAACCTCCCTAGCGCACTGCTGAGGTCCAGATTTCTGTACCAAAAGTGCACCATGGACTTATATGGAGTTTTTTTATGTTGTAGGCCTGTAACTTCCCAAAATATGTCCGTACGATGGTCTAGTAAACATCCTGCATATAATAATGTTTGAAACACACAATTATGTAAAAAAAATTTACATAAAAAATTATATATATATATAATAAAAAGTAGAATTTTAATGATAAAATCTCTAAAATACTTATTTTGTATGAAACATTTCAAAACAGTATGTATTCATATTTATGTTTTTTTTATATTCACAATAACATTTTTCATTCAATTGGAAATGTGTTATGTGTTTTTGTTGACTTTTTGTTATTGAACACACCAGTGGAGAAACAGTTAACTGCAAATGGCACATCTGGAAATCACATCACTGGGGGAGGGGGGGGGGGGGTCAGTTCTCCTCCTCCAGCTTCTCCTTCAGATCAGAGCCCCGTAGCAGCACAGAATAGTAAATTTGAGCTGCTGGGGCTCTGATTTTCTGACCTGACGGCTCCATCTCGTCCATCTCCATCCTGTCAGTACAAGTCAGTGCTGGACGAGAGGGGCATCAGCAAGGACAGGAGGGTTAAGCATTATCTCCTCTTCCACTCATTGCTGGGAATGAGTGGAAGGGAGACAGAGCATCTTGACACCAAGATGACAAAGGGCTGAATCAAAAGACTAAAGGGTCTGGATATTACCTGCAGGCCGTAGTTTGCTCATGTCTACTCCAGATCATACACAATGGTATTCCTAGGGGCTTGAAGAAAAATGTTGTAGTGAAATATATGGTTAATCTTTCACGAATAAATACACAGCTGTGGTTAATGTTAATCTCCTAACAATGGAGTGTTTTTATAAAGATGTATCTGCTATGGATTCTGTAGCCTGTGGCCCTGACACAGATAATGTGAATCTGCTACGTCGGGTCCCCGCCAAAAGGACTGCACTTAGCGCGGGTCGATCGGCCAAAAAATCGGGTAAAAATCTCAGCGTGTATGGTGGGCTTATGTAATAATTTGTGTAAAATAAAACTTATATTATACTGTATTAGTGATGGCCGAACTGCCCGCAAGGCGGACAGTTCGGCCGCGAACAAGCATGTTCACCCTCCTTCCCGCCGGCGGACAGTACGGGTGTTCGACCCGCCCTGTCCGCCGGCGTGAAGGAGCCCTCTATTCTTCCTCCGGTGGGATCATACGCAGCGAGATCCCGCCGCAGGAAGAATGTTTCCACTGAAGACCGGGTAGAGAACCCGGTCTTTCAGTGGAAAGCCGGCTCGCACACCCGGATATGACGTCAGTGACGGTAAGCACACCAGGAACTATGCGTTCCAGGTGCCGGATGTGACGACACTGACGTCACATCCTAGCAGCGGGGAATTTGAATCTGTCCGCGAACGGGCGGACGGCGGACTTTTTTAAAAGTCCGCTCCGCCCGTCCGCGGACGAACATGGCCGAGGTTCGGCCATCACTATACTGTATACTACACTGACGGTTCAAAGATTTACTATTTAATATACTGATAAGTGCATTGGTAAAAATTGTCCCTTGACCATGGTTATATAATTGTTGTTGTTTTTTTTTGTTGCAGATGTCTCTCAGAATGACTGTTGTTCCGAGGATTCTCAAAAGAGAAAAAGTCTAGACATAGAAAAGAAATCTTATTAACGGCTGCTTCAAGATGACTTTAAGCAGGATGTGTGCCAGGTTTGCATGAAGGTACGTTTTCCAGAAGCTGTATTTTCTTCAACAAAAATCTCTCAAGATGGAAACATTCCAGGAAAAAAGATCTCTGCCACAGTGACAGCAGTTCAGGCACCATTTTCTCCTCAACTCTGAATTAAAACTTTATCTTACAGTACATTTCTATGTATTTAGCATACTTCCTGACATTGGCCTAAAAATTGTATCTCCCTGTAATGAGGACCAGAACATATTTACCTGCTTTTTCTTTTAGAAGAAATTAGGTGATATAATCTACACATTATCCATGATGGATTGATATCTGACAATAGTCCTAATGATTATAGCCTTTCAATGTGTCTACAGATAAACATGAAATACATACAGTATTTGGGACCTTTTTTTGCCAAAAAAATGTAGAATGAATTTTTATAAATTCTTAGAATGACTTACATTTGACACAAGGTGCAGTCTTGTCTGTTTCACCTTTCTTTACAGGTCTCATCACCACCCTATTTCTGCAATAGAAGGAGAAGCAGTCATGGATGAGCTCATCTATCATTGCTGCACATGTCTCCTCTAAAGGTGCCCATACATGCATAGATATAGGCTAGATTTTGCACAGAAGTGGTGCACATTGATTCCCGTTCAATTGACCCACGATCAATCACAGTGTGGGGACGTCACCACGCTGTTATTGATCGTGGGTCGATTGCACGGCAGTCTACTTATATCGCATATTTAATGACATTTGCTTAAAAATGTTGCCTTCTATATGATTAACATTTCTTTTCAAAAATGTTCATGTGGGAAAGGGAGATGTTACTGATGTTCTCACCAAAGCACCGTATTAAAAACAAATTTACACATTCAGCAAAGTATGTATGTTTGCCAACATAGATTGCTGTTGTTGGAAATCACATAAAAGTCCCTTTGTGATCCCATAATAGCGTGAGCCATAGCACATACCGTTATACATCAGATTTCCCACACCATAATACAATACTCCCAAACAGAGAAATCTGTCAACATATGGCACGCATCTGATTTGATAACTTTCCATGTGTTAATAATGCATATACATAAGATTTGATAGTCTTGTGAAAGTATGTTAATATTATATGCAGTTGATCCTGCTCTCACCAGCTGATGTTCATATGGAATAAGGCAATAGGTCAGAACTGCCAGCACTATGCTCATATATATATGAGATGGCTGTCTACACGTTATTCATCCCAAATGTGTTCTTTCTGGTTAAGGTCAGGGCCCTGTACAGACCAGTCATTTTCCTCCACACCAAAGTTGCTCATCCATTTCTTTCTTGACCTTGCTATGTGCACTGACAAGCAGTCATATAGAAATAGAAAGTTGCCTATCCCCAAATGTTTTCCATTAAAGTGGGAGCATAAAATAGTTCACATTCTTTATATCCTGAAACATTCAGAGTTTATTTTTATGGAACCAAAGAGCCAAGTGCATCCCCTGATAAAACACCCTTCGATGAATCTTCAATAAACCCCCCCCCCCCTCCGTTTCTGACTGCTCCATCTCGTCCAGTGCTTACTTTTCAGTCCTGCAATGTATGAGATGGAACCGCCCGGCGAAGATCGGAGCCCTGGCATCAAAGGTTTACCATTCTGCGCTGTCGGGCCTCCAATCTGAAGGAGCTGCAGGAGGAGAGAGCGGACCCCTCCCCCAGTGACATGATGACATCACATCGGGGGCGGAGCGAGATTCAAATATATATCACACCAGGACAGTTTTCTATGCAGAAGAATTCTTGGAATTCCCAGATGTGACCATCTCGGTTAACCCTTTCTCCCCTGGTGTTCATCACAACAGAACAGTGATAACTGTATCTAATACAATTCAAAGTAAAAAAAACATAACACATTTCCAATTGAATAAAATTTTTATTATGAACAAAATATAAATACATACATACATATATATTTCATTCAAAAAAGTATTTTAGACATTTTATCATTCAAATTATACCATTTATTTATTTATTTTTAATGTAATTTTTTCTCTACATAATTGTATGTTTCAAACATTATTATACTCAGGATGTCTACTAGACCCTTGTACGGACATATTTTGGGAAGTTACAGGCCTACAACATAAATAAAAATTCTATTTAAGTCTATGGTGCACTTTTGGTACAGAAATCTGGACCTTGCAAGAGCTAGCTTATCTGAAGGTCATATATTGTTTGGAGGTCTGTAGCTTTTGCCTGTGAAGAAAGTTTGTGACTTATGTTCACTTTTTCATCTTTGAATTCTATTATTCAATAGGTGTCATCCTATCTATCAACCACACTTAAAATTCCTGAGAGCAACTTATTCTTTCAGAAATGTTTGTAGAAGTAGTCTGATTTTATGGAATATCCGCATTCAGTTGCCTGATGGGGTGTCCCTATATGTTTTGCATCATCATCTACTTTGCATTGCTGCATAATGCCCCCTTAAAACATCATCCTGGGCAACTTGTAGTGCACAGTTGCAAGAAAAAGTATGTGAACCCTTTGGGATTATGTTGAGTTTTTCATGAATTGGTCATAAAATGTGCTTTGATCTTCATATAAGTCACACCAATAGAAAAACACAGTCTGCTTAAAATAATACTACACAAACATTATGTTTACATGTTTTTATTGAACATAACATGTAAACATTCACAGTGCAGGGTGGAAAAAGTATGTGAACCCCTAGCTTAATGACTTCTCCAAGAGCTAATTGGAGCCAGGAGTGAGCCAACCTTGAGTCCAATCAGTGTGATGATATTGAATGTGTTGCTAAAAGCTGTCCTGCCCTTTAAAAACACACACCAGTTTTGGGTTTACTGGTTTCAAGAAGCACTGTCTGACGTGAACCTTGACTCACAGAAAAGAGTTCTCAGAAGACCTACGATCAAGAATTGTTGACTTTCATGAAGCTGGAAAGGGTTACAAAAGAATCTCCAAAAGCCTTGATGTTCATGTGTCCATGGTAAGACAGACTGTCTAAACAGACTGTTTAACACTGTTGCTACTCTCCTCAGGCAGAATGCTTAATGAGGTAAAGAAGAATCCTAGAGTGTCAGCTAGAGTACATGGTGGAGGGAGCATCATGGTTTGGGGCTGCTTTGCTGCCTCAGGGCCTGGACGGATTGTAAGACGTAACGTAAGACTATCTGTCTGCCAGGACAATGACCCAATGCAAACAAGTCATTCAACAAAAGAATAGCTTCAACATTACAAAAAAGCCATAAGAAAAAACAAGGAAAAGGGCAGGAAGGAAAGGACATATGCCCAACCTGTGCTCCAAATTGAAGTCTGGCACTCCGGGACTTTTAAGGAGCGGAAGAATTCAATGATTGAATAATTCTATAAGAAGATATTTATTTAAATTAGGTAAAAAAAATCAAAAAAATATCATGGTGACAATACAGTATGAATATTTTGCACATAAATATAGGACAGGTACATAGAATTATAACAATGAATATATAAAAAAGTTGAAAAGCATGCTGACGATTGATCTTGACGCGTTTCGCAATAAGCTTCTTCAGGAGATATAACACTTACAGCTTTAACTAGTTTAATCAGAAAACAAACAATTAGAGGATTGTATAGCCATTTTGTCAATTCCAATGCTTGGAATGCTCTATATACTCACATCATGGACATATAACACAGATAGCATGGAGATGAACAGAGAGCAACCAACAGGGTTGTGGTAGAACAAGACGGGAAGCCATGGCAGGTTCCACCCCGATCAAACCCACCACAGGAGGGGGAAGGAATAACAGGGGAACCAAGTCAGGGCAGAAGACCAGTTATATGCATCCATCTGCAATCATTCAGTATTACAGAAAAGTGTGTTAATATTCTCTGATAGATAGGCAAAGATAGGCAAATGTGGGTCTACTTGAAAATTATAATTATAATTAAAGAATAGGTTAATTAGATCATGTTATTTCTGAATGTAAAGATTGGCGCTATATTTGCGCTACCGTCACTTTAATACCCTCGAAAATTAATATGGAGATCAGAACATTATGTGTACTTCAATTGTGCCCAATGTTGCTACAATCTTTCAATAAGAGATTTACCCAGAGCATCTACTTTTGTTGCTGCCTTAATGGTGTCTCCATTGTAGCAATAGCAATGTAGCAATGTTGCTATCTGTGTTATATGTCCATGATGTGAGTATATAGAGCATTCCAAGCATTGGAATTGACAAAATGGCTATACAATCCTCTAATTGTTTGTTTTCTGATTACACTAGTTAAAGCTGTACGTGTTATATTTCCTGAAGAAGCTTATTGTGAAGCGCGTCGAGATCAATCGTCAGCATGCTTTTCAACTTTTTTATATATTTATTGTTATAATTCAATGTACCTGTCCTATATTTATGTGCAAAATATTCATACTGTATTGTCACCATGATATTTTTTTGAAGTACCCCTTGATTTTTACCTAATTTAAATAAATACCTTCTTATAGAATTATTCAATCATTGTATTCATACGGTGCCTTAAAAGTCCCGGAGTGCCAGACTTCAATTTGGAGCATAGGTTGGGCATATGTCCTTTCCTTCCTGCCCTTTTCCTTGTTTTTTCTTATGTAAAGTATGGGATGTTGGCACAATATAGGGGAAATCTGACAATTAGGAATATTATTACAAAAAAGCCTTTTGGAGTGGTCCTGACTTCAAGCCGAGGCATACTGTGGCATGAACTTAAGAGAGTGATTCACACAAGACATCCAAGAATATTGCTACACTGAAGTTTTGTAAAGAGGAGTGGTCTAAAATTACTCCAGATCGTTGTGCAGGTCTGATCTGCAACTACAGGAAACATTTGGTTGTGGTTATTATTGCCAAATGAGTGTCAACCAGTTATTAAGTCCAAAGGTTCACATACTTTTTCCACCCTGCACTGTGAATATTTTAAGCAGACTGTGTGTTTCTATTGGTATGACTTAGATGAAGATCAGAGCACATTTTATGATCAATTCGTGCAAAACTCCACATAATCCCAAAGGGTTCACATATGTTTTCTTGCAACTTTATGCTTCCTGACAATATTAAACATCATAATATTAATCAACATCAGGAAAAATCAGGCATTTCATTGATCAGCACAAAGTGCTATAGAAATATTTGGCTGTATTAGCTGTCATGCTCCAACTGCCCTTATAAATTAGTGAATAAAACTGTGTAAATCATCCACTCATTGCTGCCCAATCCATTAGCCTATAAAACACCAGACCCAGTCCAAGCCTGCTCCTCATGAGAATGAAAACTGCATACCTATCAAGTTTTCTCTTATCCCTTACCCTACATATTATCTGCACAAGGGGGATGGGAATGTAGAAGGCACAGTGACGTCCCCTCCCTTCTCAGTTACCCAAATTTCAAAATCCAGAAAATTTCTGAATTTTTTTTAATCAAATCGGGATTTGGAAGGGAAAGAGACATAAAAAAAATCACTTTCCAGGCCGAAATGGGAGGGTTGACAGGTATGGTGAAGATTTTAAATTTGTCCTTTTGACCTCTATCTCTTAAACAAGTAAAGACAATATTTACATTATTCTAAGACAACATGATTTTATTTATACATGATTAAAAGATCAAACAGTCATCATGAAAATGCATCAATAAGGAAAGCAATGCAAAACACTCATATATTACATATTTGCATGATTTATAGCACATCACCAGTCTGACGCATTTCACCCCAGAGATAGGGATTCCTCAGGGAGTTTAAAGTGCCAACGCTTTAAAAAATGTTTTTTAAAACACAGAAGATTATTACAGATATATGCCCTAGGGGGTGCATGCCATATGGATGTCCAATGTATAATTCTAATTTACTTACTTAAGCTCCCCATACACCTTACAATCTTTCCATACAATTTCTGTACAATCAAATTTTGTTCTACCAAAACCATGTAATATAAGGATCTTTCTAATACTTTCAATCACTATGTATTCTATCAGGGAGGACACTATACTACACAGTTGTTGGTAGATCTAATAGAGATTGTATGGATCGATCTTAAGGTGTATGGTGGGCTTTAGAGAATGTCCAATTTCCCAGAATGGGAGCTTAGATGTAAGACTTAAAAAAACAGTATTAAAATCAGATAAGATGACATTATCTGACATTCGCACAACTGTGCCTGCAGAACACGGATGGAGGAAGGTGATGGTAGACTGGGAGGAGAGGGAAGGCTCAAAATCACTTCCAAAGACTAGTGATGAGCGGCATCAAAAATATTCAAATTCGCAATATTTGGCGAATAATTCTACTAATATTCGATTCTATATTCGCAATTGCGCGTGGATGCCTCGTAATTACCTTTAAAATGAATGGTCACATATATATTCACAATCCATGCCCATTAGCACCCCAATGCGATGATTCGAAATTGCGAATATCCTGCGCGAATTCTCAAATAGCGGATATTCGCCGAATATATTTGAAATTCGAATATTTGAGCTCAACACTACCAAAGACCCCAGAAAGACAGCCTCCAACCTAACAGGGGATAATAACAATGCTTTAAAAATTAAATAATTAGATTGCAGTTGATATAATTCCTTGAGACTTGAACATACATGACTTAATAATTAAACAAGGAAATAATGTCTTTGTTTTAAAATAAATAGATAAAAAAATAAATTGGGGGTGGCAGGATTATGCGTTATATTTTAAATAAGATCGCTGAACGATTATTTGTTATGTTTGGCAGGATAAAGTCCTTAAAAGACAAAAGAATGTGGGCTTTGTACTAATCTCTGGGAAGGGTGCCAGTGTGATTTATGGGCATATGCAAATGGTAATAAAACATAAATGGATCAATTCAACTGTTTTTTGGTTTAGAAAAATAAACTTCCAAGTAGCAATATCTTCAGTCATCTGATGTTTAAAACAGTTTTGTACTTCTCTGTCCTGGCTTGGCATCACAATTTTAGATGCCGCCCAATGGATATTACTTTAAATAATGTCTGTGATGATGCTGATTGAAACACATTGTTGTTTGCTATTTCTTTTTGTATTTTCAGAGGAAAAAACTGATCTAAAAATTATAATATAGTGTGACTCTAATATTTAAATCATTATTACTTATAATCAGACAAAAAAGTCAAATTCATTTACCGTATATAGAAACGGAGCTCTCGATTGTCCGAAAGGTAGATGCCACATCCCAACTTGAAATATACCAAAAGAAGACCAAATTTTGTTCTGCCGAGCCCTACCACAGTAGGTACTACGGCAGCTTGGAAATTTTCAAGGCATTCAACATCACTCAAATAAAGCGTGTAAGTATTTATTCTGAGGTTATCAGATGTGATTGAAACACAGAAAAAAACCAGATAAACTTTGAAATGTTATAGTTTGTCACAGAAAATAAAAGTCTAGTACTAATAACGTATTTACTCGACGCGTTTCGCGTAGTCCAACCAGGGGCCTCTCAGCCTGTTTGCACAATGGGCCACAATGGCTTCTTCGTTTGTACTGGCTCAGGTTGTTTTGTCTTTCTTTTAAGTGTTTGGCTTGTCTTTTACTGGATTGCTAGGTCCACTTGGCCGGAGCTTTTCTGTGCTATCCTATGTTTCTGGATCTTAGGCCTGGTTTCCAAAGCATGACAGCAACTTGCAATATCTCAAGTCCTTTGGTTGCCTTCCCCAACTATATTTTTTAAAAAATGCTTAAATAATCATCTGATGAACTAATGCTATCTTGAGGTATTAGTTACTTAGTGTCCATAGACCACACGTTGCTAATATGTAAATTTCCTAAATTAAATAATAGAATTTTAAAATATTTTAATAAAGGCTCCCAAACACATAGCGAGCCGTGGCTGATTTTCCAGCCAACCGATGTGCGTGCAGGCTCATGGCCGTCGGCAAAGTCGGCTGTGGGTTGCGGGTGCCCAAAGCTCGGTCGGCCAGAGAACGGACATGTCCGTAAATCTCTGGCCGATGCCATTAGTTTGAATGGGGACTGGCATCCCCGTTCAAACTAATAGCTGGCACACAAAGGGTGCCCACCGATACTCTAAGCGGCTAGGTGCAGCATGATGATGTAATCATGCTGCACTCCATTGCTTGTCTGTCTGCCCCACTTGCTACGTGTGTGAGGGCCTTTGAGTCCATATTTCATGGTGATATTAAATATAACAGAACATAAAGGATACATACATCAAAATTTTCAAATAGTCAGTTAAATGTAACTAACTTAAACATCTATAAAACTTCAGGGAGAAACTACAGAGAACACAAGGAAGCCAAATAGAGCTTGGAGACAGGAGAGCAGGATAGCATGAGGAAAATAGGTCAGGAGGTCAGAACAAGTACAGGTTGTACAAGTTTAGGAGCACAGGAAAAGTTGATGAGACACTAAGTGTATTGTGAGGTGTGGCTAAATAGAATGTCAGAAGCTAGAATAAGGAGGTCACTAAATGCTTGGTGCAAAAGTTAGGGGACCATTAAAACTGCTCCTAAACTTACTCTCTGTTGCCTTCTACCGTTAAAGGTCCTCAGTAATCTGGGATGAATAACTCTCATAGCCAATAAACCAGGAAGATGGGCGTGATAATCAGGTGCATGACCCAATGGATCCATCAGTCATAGACCACCATAGCCCTCATTCTTTGTACTTTAGTCTAAGACCCTCAGCTTTCCAATCCCATAACCACAACTATAGTTAAAGAGAACCTTTCTGGCGTTGAGTTAAAATTGCCAAACATCCTAGGTAATAAATTCCAACCAAGAAAATAGCAAGAGGCTACGAGACTACTAGGGTGCCCATAACCAAAACTGCTGACCCTTGAAACCATTTAAGTAGAACTATATGCAAAACAAATAAAGACATACAAGATGTAGTCAATCTCTACCCTTAACAGTTGTTTTGCCATTTTAATGTGTGCCCCTTTACATTGTTACATATATAATGGTTAATATATACTGATTATTACACAAACCAAGCTGTGCCAAAAAGAAATAAAAGAGGGTTAAGATGAGACATGTATTTTGACAGGGGTATTTTAAAAAGAAGCCTTATAAAGTAAGCTAATTATTCAATATATAAAATGAAATTTGTGCACAGACATTTTAACCCATAAATAAGGAGCTCTCTTAATGAATGTCCAACCATTAACCCCTGATTAATTATGACCCCCAGCTTATAAAACCTCGCCAAAAAATTGTCCCAAAAAAGCCACTGAAACTAATACTCCTGAGTAGGGCCACCAAACTAAAGTGCCAACTTTTTAAGGTTACCTGGTCAGAATAGTCTCCTTTGTATACAGATTTCCCACCTGCTAATAGAAGATGGAATTTGCTTGACTTACTAAAGGCACATACCTTAAAATTGTCATTTCTACAAATGGTCAAGTTTGTGCATGCACACATTTTGTGAAATATAAGAACATCTGTGCTAAGCAGGGTATTTATGGGAAATTGTCTCCCAGATAGATGCCCAATGTTTGCCTCCAAGAGAAATCAGAATGAATAGAGTATGTGTCTGCCTTATAAACCTTCTTATCTAAGCTGGGTTGTCCTTTTTGTTTCCCCGAAAATAAGACAGTGTCGGAGATTATTGGGGGATGTCTTATTTTTCCATGGCACAGGAGACTCAGAAGGGGGGGGTTTACCATTTTAGTGTCATTTTGATTGCCCCCTCTGATCCCCTGTCCAGAGTTACAGTACCCAATCTTTGGGGTGGATGCCTTATATTTCAGCGTGAGGCAAAAATGTAAGGGTGCCTTATTTTGGGGGAAACAGGGTATGCACTGTATACCATCTGAATAATGCATGACATTTTAGTTCAGGTTTTCAAAAATCATTTCATTGCATTGTTCATGAATTGGTAGGATAAGTCTCAGCTCAACAACAATTATAACATGTGTGCACAATTATGCTGCTTTTTAAGAATCTGTATCACTTCAATGTTTTCTGTCATGTACAAAACTTTTGTTACATCACTGCCTACATTTCTTTTTAGACTTATTGTGCTTTTATTGGATTGCATTTGCAGATGTGTTTTTTCAGGCTTTTTATTCAAATAACAGAGGAAAAGGTAAATGGTAATGGAATCATTTCTTATTTTGCGCTCTATTTCTAAATTCTACAGCATTTGATCCACTATAGAGCTGTACTTGGAAGAGAAGATTGTTAAGTTGTTAATAAAGATACAAAAAGAAAAAAAGAGCCAAACCTCAGAGACACCGCCCACCAATAGCACTTTGCAGTATCAGAAAAAGTCACATGTAGCCCCGCCTACTCGCGGAAGCCCAGCCCTATCCAGTTTGGCTAAGGAAATGTTTTGGGTAGATTTTATTGTTTATGCCTGGTAGGCCCCGCCTTCTCCGATGACGCCGAATACAGTGCTAGCTCTCGGTTGTTGTCTTCGTAGGCCTCACGGACTTGCCCGCAGGGGGGAGTGAGGGAGCCGGTGTCTCGGCGTATCACTCTCCCCGGTGTTGTGAAGAAGCGGCTGAAGCCCCGTGCAGCAGTGAGATGGCGGCTGTGTCCTCCCGGCGCTCCCAACAAGTGTCCGGCGCAGCGGGACAGCAGCAGCCTTCCCCGTCCACCTCACCTCCTCCTACAAGCCTGGCCTCCCCGCCGCTCTCTCCTCCTCGGAGCCCGGAGATGCTGCCCGCCTCTCAGAGAGAGGGCCCAGACAGTCAGCCTGAAGGGGAAGTAGCGCCCAGCTTCATGCCCAGGCCCCTGTCACCTCCTCCGGGGGAAGCCGCCGCCGTGTTGTCTCCGGGCTCCGTGCCCCCAGCACCAGCCCCCAGCTCGGACAGCAGTAGCAGCAGCTCCTCATCCTCCAGCCTGTCCTCAGGCGGCAGCCCGGCCGAGAGCCCGGAGATCGGCTCAGCGGGAGGCGGGACGGGGCCTGTGGGGGGCCTCAGTGCTGTCAGCGGAGCCTTTCGGGAGCTGTTCGAGGCGTGCAGGAATGGAGACGTGTCCCGGGTGCGAAGACTCCTGGAGCCGGGAAATGTCAATGCCAAGGACATGGCTGGCAGGAAATCCACCCCGCTACACTTCGCAGCAGGTCCGAGAGGGTCGGGGTACTGGGTGTCACTGTGTTGTCTGCACTTCTCTTATGTCCAGTAATGGCCAACCTTCACTTCCTGTTATAGGGTGACAACACTTGTCTGCTGCGTTACAATGTAACCATAGTGTTGTCACCCTCTTGTGTCCAGCTCTCAATAGCCACTCTATGGCAGCTTTCTGTAAGTCTCCATTGGCTTTGCAGCAGGTCCAGGAGGGTCGGGTACTGGGTGTCACTGTGTTGTCTGCACTTCTCTTATGTCCAGTAATGGCCAACCTTCACTTCCTGTTATAGGGTGACAACACTTGTCTGCTGCGTTACAATGTAACCATAGTGTTGTCACCCTCTTGTGTCCCGCTCTCAATTATCACCCTATGGCAGCATTCTGTAACTAAGTCTCCATTGGCTTTGGTATAAGGCCATGTTAACACTTTCAGTGTATGCTTTGTGGAGGTGTAATGATGGAAATTGACCCATTGTTTTCTGACTGCTTTGGCAGTGTGATGGGCTTTCCTGTGACTGATAGTCAATCAATACCAGTGTATGGTGATGGAAGGCCAGGCAGCAACATTACTAATGCACACTGTCACCACATGCTCCCCTGGCTGAGCTTTCACCCAAATTCTTTACAGGCTGCACTCTACTTCTGCCTTGATTTGTTACCCTCTAACCTGTGCATTCACTGGGAAGGTTTGACATGTAGAGTCTCTCCCCAGAAAGATTAATGAAAATTCTGCTTCTCCCTGTCGTCCAAACTGAAGAAGATCCTCCCTCCCTGTCTTGGACTTAAGGCTGCTATACATGGGTCGATGCCAGAGAGATAGACGAGCCTGATAACGAAGGAGCATCGCACGGGGCATCGCACTCAGCCGATGCTTGGCATGGGGACCCGCAGTCCCCATCCAAAGCAATGTACATCAACCGTGATTTATGGTAATTTCCAATAACCCTCTTTTCAAACAGGATTGATTGGTCCCGCTAGAATATGGGTGGTCACATTATATATGCGCTAGCTAGATGGCTGTGAACGTGCACAACGCTTGAAGCTGCCATAGATCTAGCACTTTCTATGCATGCATGGGCACCTCACTAAGAATAGCAAATTCTCCTTGAATAAATGTTTCTGTAAGATCTCCTGAAGAAGCACGTGATCAGTGTTATCAGCTGATCGCACTGACCTTTTCCTTTTCTGATTTGTTGTGAGCATTGCACGCCTCACTCTGAAATGAGCACAGAGTACCCTGTATCTATTCCTAGAAAGGGATAAACCTTGTCCCCCTAACCCACACATTGTCAAGCAGGATGTCAAGTGTTCTAATCCTTTTCTGTAGTCCTAAATCCATACACACAAACATTCTATTACAGAATGACATGTTAACCAACTGCATCCCAAGACGGTCCAGTTCCCAAGATTTGCTTATAGTTCAGACTGCATGTGCCAAGTCCCATTCCCATAACCTTGATTGTAGATGCCCCTTTCCAATGCTTTGTGGTACTTGTCAAGTTTGTCTGCTTCCCAAGCTCTGCTTATATTCTGGACTGCTCATGTCAAGTAGGCAAGCTTCTTGTGCTCTGTTTACAATGTGGACTGCATATCTCCAGTAGGTTCCATGCCCCTTTGTTTACAATTCAGACTGTACATGGCAAGTAGGTTCCATGCCCACACTGTTCTTGAGCTGGGCTTCCTATGCCAAGTAGGTGCTGTAAACTCATTCAAGTTGATGTGCGGTCCAGTATTCGATTATTCAGATGTGCAATGTTTTTATGTGATGTGTTTTGTTGTTTCTCTTTTTGATTGATGTTTATTAAGTTGCTGAATGTCATCATTGAAAATGAACTACTAGGCACTGAAATGTAATTCTAGATACAAATAGGTAATTAGCATGTACTGTCCCAGGGAGAGGTTGTGAGAAAGACCCTCTACCTAACCATGGGGTATTCCCCACCGTTGTGGTATATAGGGCATGGTAAGTCTAGGTAGGATGCAGTATCCATTTCCCTTTGGGGAAGGCAAAGTCCATAGAGCTGGGAAAAAATAGATTTCCTTTTGTCATCAGTGGCATGTAGTGTTTTGTAAAAGTTATGGGTAAGGTTCTCTGTGTTCTCAAGTTTTGTTTTGGAGTATTCCAAAATCATCTGTGAGGGACACCGTGAATGTTGAAGCTTAACTGAAATTTAGTCATTTAGTCAAGTCCACCAGTAATTTACAACAGATTAAAAAGTAAATTGCATGAACTCTGTGAACTATGTTTTTATCATCACAATATGAGGTCCTAAGACTGGTTGCCCCTTTAACACCTGTATGATCGATTGAAACATTGAATGATCTCATTGCATCTTATAGGCAGATCCCAAGTACAAGTCACAAGACGACAATGGGTGAAAAAATCTCAACATTAAACATTGAAAACAAGCCTGTTAGAGCCCCATTGTGGCACATTGGTGAGGATAGGAACTCCCATGTATGCATAATGGTGGGAGGGTTAGATGTCTGGTATGCACATGAGGGTTGGGTGATTTTTGTGGGGATAAACTGATAATCAGGGTTCTGCTAGTTGCTTGAAAGGTGGAGCAGGGGTCCGGGGGTTTGTGCAGGTTCCTTAGAAAATGGAGAAAAAGTCTCTATACAGTGGATATAAAAAGTCTGCACACCCCTGGTAAAATGTCAGGTCCCTGTGCATTACAAAAATGAGACAGAGATAATTTCATTTCATCTTTAATGTGACCTATAAACTGTACCACTCAAATGAAAAACAAACTGAAATCTTTTAGGCGGAGGGAAGAACATATATTAAAAAAATAATGTGGTTGCATATGAGCACACCCTTAATCTTATACTTTGTTGAAGCACCTTTTGATGTTATTACAGCACTCAGTCTTTTTTAGGTATGAGCCAGCATGGCACATTCTGACTTGGCAAGATTTGCCCACTCTTCTATGCAAAACACTCTAAATCTGTCAGATTGTGAAAGCATCTCCTGTGCACAGCCCTCTTCAGATCACCCCACAGACTTTCAATGGAATTCAGGTCTAGGCTCTGGCTGGGCCATTCCAAAACAATAATCTTCTTCTGGTGAAGCCATTTCTTTCTTTGATTTGAATGTATGCTTTGGGATGTTGCCATGCTGAAAGATGAAGTTCCTCTTCATGTTCAGATTTCTAGCAGAAGCTTGAATGTTTTGTGCACCCAAAGCATGATGCCACCACCATGCTTCACTGTGGGTATGGTGTTCTTTTGGTGATGTGCAGTATTGTATAGTATAGTGGCAAGACAAAAGCATTTTGTAACAAAGAAAAACATCCAAGCCAGGCTACATTTTGCAAAAACACATTGGAAGTCTCCCAAAAGCATGTGGGAAAAAGATGTCATGGTCTGAAACCAAGGTTGAACTTTTTGGCCATAATTCCAAAAGATATGTTTGGGGCAAAAACAATACAACACACCACCAAAAGAACACCGTACCCACAGTGAAGCATGGTGGTGGCAGGATCATACTTTGGGGCTGTTTTCTTCAGCTGGAACTGGGACTTTAGTTAATTTAGAGGGAATGATGAACAGTCCGATTGAATCCAATTGAAAATCTGTGGGGTGATCTGAAGAGGGCTGTGCACAAGAGATGCCCTTGCAATCTGACAGATTTGGAGGGTTTCTGCATAGAAGAGTGGGTAATCCTTGTCAAGTCACAATGTGCCATGCTGATAGACTCATACCCAAAATGTGCCATGCTGATAGAC
>CM070032.1:139988764-140008709 GCA_036250615.1 Ptychadena robeensis | reverse complement strand
CCCAAAATGTGCCATGCTGATAGACTCATACCCAAAATATGCCATGCTGATAGACTCATAGCCAAAATGTGCCATGCTGATAGACTCATACCCAAAAAGACTGAGTGCTTTAATAACATCATAAGGTGCTTAAACAAATGCAACCACATTATTTTTATATTTTTTTCTTCCTTCACATAAAGAATTCAGTTTGTTTTCCAATTGAGTGGTACAGTTTATAGGTCACATTAAAGGTGGAAAAAGTTCTGAAATGATTTATCTTTGTCTCATTTTTGTACAGCACAGGAACCTGACATTTTACCCGGGGTGTTTAGACGTTTTCTATGTATGATGTTCTAATATGTGCATGGCTGACATTCAGAGAGTAGTGGAAGGTTAGAAGTGCTGTAATGGGGCATGGACGGTAAATTTTGGTGAAATCTGCTTATTGTATAACTGTTCTTACTTCTTCAGTCAGTTTTCACACTTTTGTGGAGTAATTAGTACATAATCTACATTACAGTCAGGTTGTATTCTGGACTTCATCTGAGCCATTGCTAAACTTTTACATTTGTTTTAATCCATTCTGTTGCAGATTACTGGGAGGTTGGGAACATTGTTTTATTGTATGGCTAGATTTCATACAAGCTTAAATATTCACTGTGTTCCTGACAAATATTTTGAGAATACACAAGTTCATGGTTGGCTCAGTGACTACATGGTACCCATGTCCTAATATGTAAAATGCTATTGTTAAGAGTGTGTACCTTCTTTTATTCATGATTTATGCATATACTAATACATTCTATTGCAGTGTTTTCTTCAGTGCAAATGATTTAAATGTAGTTTTCATGATCCACCTTTTTGTAGTTTTGTTTACCCTCATTTGTAACAAATTAGCCGTTCCCATTTCCAAATCATTGCAACATTGATTTTAGTGAGAAAACAATATTCTACTTTCGGTCTCCTGGTTTGTGGCCATTAGTATCAGGAGACTACAGTCCATTGTTAGTATTCAGAAAGACTCTGGTAGATTTGCATTGAGATAGGAGAACCAGAAGGGCACAAAGGAAGTGTATACAGCCGCTCCCTTGTACATGGGAAAATGAAAACTATGCACAGAAGCACGTTCTATATTAATACTAGTGCAAAATGCAGTTTTAAATGAAGGTTTACGTTATTAAACTCCCTAGCGATATGCCTGAACCCAGTTCGGGCAAAGGCACACTGCAACTATCGATACGCCCGAACTGGGTTCGGGCACATCGTGGGAGCTCACCTGCTCCGCTGCCGCCATCTTCTCTCTGCTTCTCCGTCTCCTTCCGGGTCCCAGAGTGACGTGTGACGTCACGGAGGCGGGACCCGGTCCCCGGTCTTTTTTTAAATCTTTTAAATGTCTTTCTATAATCCAGCTCAAAGTGGATCCCGCTAGCAGGAACGCTCGCGCTGAGCGTTCCTGATAGTGGGATCATCTTCGGCTGCACACGAGCCGTTCCCGAAATAGCCGAGGTCTCCGGCTATCTCCGTGATCGGCTCTCGTGTGCCGATGACGTCATCCGGCGGGCGGGAGATTTAAAGGAACAGAATTTTATTTTTTCTTAGATTTTTTTTTTCATTTTTTTACATTTGTTTTTAATTGGATTGGATAAATATTTTATAAATGTTTTATCCAAATCAAAAGAAAAGAAAAACAAGTGTAAACTTCCAAAAAAAAAAAAAAAAAGCGCTTTATATATTTTTGTGGAGAATTTTGCGAATGATCCACCATGCGCAGATTCGGGGGGGTAAGCGCTGTGGTGATCAATGTGCAAAATGAACGCGCAAACTGGAGCAAGGTACTGGCGCAGTCTGATCGTGAATCAAATGCGCCGTGCCGGAATCAGGGAGAACCGCCTGGCTTCTGTGTGCCTGCAGCATCTACAAAGCTGCAGCACACAGAGCCTTTCGCCCCCTATAGCGTCACCGGTGACGCCGATGGGGCGGAAGGCAAAACACTGTATCACTTTTGGTACAGAAATCTGCACCTCAGTGAACCGCCAGGGAGGTTAAGGGAGTAAAAAACTCCAAATCTACATTGCCCCCCTGTGAAAAAATCATTAACTGGGGTTTATCACACTGAGTTCAATTTCTGTAGTCACCCCCAGGCCTGATTACTGCCACACCGTTTCAATCAAGAAAATCACTTAAATAGAGCTCCTGTCACAGAGAAGTAGACCAAAAGCACCTCAAAAGCTAGACATCATGCCAAGATCTAAAGAAAACAGGAGGAACAAATGAGACAAAAGTAATTTGAGATCTATCAGTCTGGTAAAGGTTATAATTTCTAAAGCTTTGGGACTCCAGCGAACCACAGTGAGAGCCATTATCAACCAATGGCAAAAAAGAGAGGAACAGTGGTGAACTTTCCCAGAGTGGCCGGCCGACTGAAATTACCCCAAGAGCGCAGAAGAGACAACCATCCAAGAGGCCCCACAAAAGACCCCAGGAACAACATCTAAAGAACTGCAGCCTCACTTGCCTCAATTAAGGTCAGGTTCACGACTCCACCATAAGAAGAGACTGGGCAAAAAAGGCCCTGCATGGCAGATATCCAGGCCCAAACCACTGTGGAAGCAAAAAAAAAAATTAAGGCTCGTCTCAATTTTGCGAAAAAAAAACATCTCAATGATTGGCCAAGACTTTTGGAAAAAACATGGTGGATACGACGAGACAAAAGTGAACTTTTTGGAAGGTGCGTTGCCCGTACTCTTCTGGCGTAAGAGTAACACAGCATTTCAGCAAAAGAACATCATACCAACAGTAAAATATGGTGGCGGTAGTTGTGATGGTCTGGGATTGTTTTGCTGCTGTTAGGACCTGAAGGCTTGCTGTGATAGATGGAACCATGACCCAAATTAAGCTGAATTACAAACAATTCTCAAAGATGGGTGAGCCAAAATTCCTCATAGAGCGCTGTAAAAGACTCGTTGGCAAGTTATCGCAAACGCTTTGTTGCAGTTATTGCTGCTATGGGTGGCCAACCAGTATTAGGTTCAGGGGGCAATACTTTTTCAACAGGGCCATGTAGGTTGGAGTTTTTTTTCTCCCTAAATAATTAAAAACCATCATTTAAAAACTGCATTTTGCGTTACTTGTGTTATCTTGACTAATCGTAAAGTTGTTTGATGATCAGAAAACATTTTGT
Organism: Ptychadena robeensis; assembly: GCA_036250615.1. Lineage (NCBI taxonomy): Eukaryota > Metazoa > Chordata > Amphibia > Anura > Ptychadenidae > Ptychadena > Ptychadena robeensis. The sequence goes on along the minus strand of CM070032.1, from coordinate 140,005,546 downwards.
GTGAAAACATGCAAAAGAATAAGAAATCAGGAAGGGGGCAAATAGTTTTGCACACCACTGTATATTATGGCCTATAAACCCAAAATTGATGATCTCTAGTGTCTCATGTCTCTTTCCACTCGGCTAATTTACCAAATACTGATGCAACCAAAAACTGATGGATTGGTCCGTAGCCCAAACACTGTTGCTCAGTGGTTGCAATGTCCACTTCTCATTTAGAAATCAAGGTCCCAAAGTCTGGCGGAAGATTGGACAAGCTGACAAGTTTTACCAGACCCCAAAGATACTAATTTTATGTCACTCTTTTAGGGGTATTACTGAAATAGATAATGTATGTGGGGTTTTCCCATTTTTTTTTCAAGGATACGTAGACTGGAGCCTCCCACACACCTTTAGATCACTCCATACAATTTCCTTTAGATCTACCAACAACTATGTAGTATAGTGGCCCCCCTGATAGAATACATAGTGATTGGAAGGATTAGAAAGGTCCTCATATTATTACATGGTTTTGGTAAAAGAAAAGTTGATTTACAGAAATTGTATGGAAAGATTGTAAGGTGTATGGGGGCCTTTAGTAGATATAATATTGTCAGCGGTGTAAAGTCCCCCATTCACCTTACAATCTAACCATACAATTTCTGTACAACCAACCTTTCTTCTACCAAAACCATGTAATATGAGGACCTTTCTAAACCTTCCAATCACTATGTATTCTATCGGGGAGGACCCGGCACTACATAGTTGTTGGTAGATATATATATATATATATTTCACTCAAGCAAGACTGTTATGTATAGCGTTCTGCGCGGTGGTTACTGGAGCCACCTCCCTTGATCCATGATGCCTGTATTTTATTACAGACATAGGCGACCAGGGTGCTTATATCCTCAGTGTCATATTGTAATATTTTTATATTTCCCATACTGCTTTTAGCAAATCTCCAGTTGATTCATTTTTACGGTGGTGAGGGTATGCTATTGTAAAAGTACAATTGTCTTTTTAGTATTTCTTCATTAGTCTTGTTTTTATTTATAATGGCTTTGTTTCTTTCTGTTGTTTGTAGGTTTTGGTAGAAAAGATGTTGTAGAGCATTTGCTGCAGACTGGAGCAAATGTTCATGCAAGAGATGATGGAGGCCTTATTCCACTACACAATGCCTGTTCATTCGGACATGCAGAGGTTGTGACCCTTCTGCTTTGCCAAGGTGCAGACCCAAATGCTAGAGACAATTGGAACTACACACCACTACATGAAGCAGCAATTAAAGGAAAGATAGATGTTTGCATAGGTAAGTTTGACATTTTCTTTTTACATGTTTTCTGTTTGATGGTGAGGTGGTTAAATTGCCAACCCATTATTAGTTTATATTGTCACAGTGCACAAGGGATTGTGTGGGATTTTTTTTCAAGTGTAGCCAAAATGAAGGAATGTGTTATCCATAGGTTTTGAGAGATGGACTTCACCAATCTCAGGGAGGAAATACAAAACTACCAACAATTGCCAGTTAAAAAAGAGAAACCAGGGGCAAAACTGCAAGAAAAAAAAATGTTAGTAGAGAGGGTATGTATGCTGTTTGGAATAAGAGTTAGGGCTAAGTCTGACTAGATTTCCAAAATCATCTTATTCCAGGACGGCACATGGGAGAACAAACAAGCAACAGAGAGAGCCCAAAGCTAGAACCTTCCTTCCAAAGTATTCATTTTGGAGAGAAAAGAGATTATGGTGGTATTGCTAGAAAAGGTGGATGACCAACAGATATGCTTTTTAGGTAGTGCCCATGCCCTAGTGGAATGTCTGTAAGTTGTAAAGGACATACTAAATTTGAGGCCTTGCCATCTATTATGGCTGGAATTTTATGTTCGATCCCGATCAAATTTGGTTATTTTTGTTTTTGTTGATCAAATGGTAAAAATCTAACGGTGTATGCTCACCTTAATTTTTTTCCAGAAGGTGGGCTAATTAGAGTTTAGTGTACATCCTCTAAATATTCAGTATAATACTAAGGGGCCTTACATCCCCAGAAACAATGTTTAGTGATTTGGCAGAAGTTGGGTACCAACTTTAGAAAACTTTTTAAATTTGTTTTATAAAAAGGTGACATTAATAGTGTCTCCCAATAGCAGACCATGAATCCTTCTATAGCGTCTTTAAGGGAAGCTGTAAGATCTTTCCCCCAAGCTTGAACCTATGTCATAACCACTGCAATGAAATAAGTCAGTGGGAAAAAGGAATGTCTTGGCAGTAAAGTTTAAGGGCGTAAGCAATAAAAGGGAGGATTTCCTGTGGATCAGAAACTTGAAAACAAGCCAAATTTTAAATTGTTGCTTTGAAAACGTTCTGTGCTCAATTGGAAAACAAAGAGAATTTTAGTAGATCAGTGTGACAAATTCATAGCATGACTTAAGTGACCTCACTTATTTTCTTTTCCTATGTGGTATTGCCTATTGTTGTGCTTGTTGGAAATCCACCTTCCCACTGTATGCCTCCAAGGCTATGTGTCCATTGCTTCCTTTGCACCTGAAATGCAGGCAGATTCCCAGCGACTTGCGGGCTTAGTACTCTTTCCTGCCACACCGACGAATGCACTATTAATTTGTATAACAAAGACGCGGAAAAGCTGCACCCAATTGCTATTGCAATGAAAATGCAGCACTTGTGGAATGGACACTGCCCCCTTCATCAGAATGGAAAGTGCCCTCTCTAAGTCTTTTTCACTGGAAAAGAAAGCAGTAGACTCTAAAGCTAGCCATACACGCTTGGATCCTCCTTAAATTCATGAGGGACAGACTGCAGCGTGATGATCCTCAAAGAATCGGCCGGCACCCTTTACTTTCCAACCTACAAACATGATGGATCACCATGCGATTTGACATGCGGCTGATTCCTGGTTGATCTCGCCAGATGGGCACACCAGATTTTCGGCTAACCACCGTCCGATTGGTGGCAACGCACGCGACAGTCGATCTGCTGAAAAATTTGGTGAAAATCATCCCATATGGATTACTTAAGCCTTAATTTTAACTAGACATTGCAGCAGGTACATTTTCTGTTTGTCGACCCCATGTTCCTGCAAGGGCCTTTGCCAGCCAGTCTTTGTGAATCCATCACATATGACAGAATGGGAATAAAGGGGGTGAAAGGAGAATACAGAGAAATGCTGCACCCTGCAGTCGCCCCTAAAAACATAGTGTGACCTAAGCCGCACACATTGGTATGAAAAAAAGGTTTCTCTGCTATGGAGAATGAACTGAATAGTCCTTGATCTCTATGTGCATACTGAATTCCAGAATTCCACTCTTGTCCTCTGTAGTAGTCAGTATTTTACCCAGGTTACTGTCTGTGCAAGGTTATTAATTATACAAAAACATTTAGTATTTACTTATTATGGAAGCCAACAGAATATCTTCAAGCAACCCCTCTCCTAGCTGCTGTACTCTAGTGATAACTGTACATTGTATAGCTGTTGCCACTAGCTGTTTTTAGACTCTTTAGTAGTACGTGGTCTAGTTCTAGGACATTAGATGCGTTACTGGATAGATTGTATATTGCAGTCTATATTTTTCTTTTTGTTTGATTTGAATAAGCTTTAAACAAGACAACTTGGCTTATAATCCATCCATACGAATCACAACCAGATATATAAAGTATATATGCAGTATATCTTTTTTAAGACCATTTGATATAGATATATTGCTTTTGATTACCCCCCCCCCCCCCTTTTACCTTTTTACTTTTAATGTAAATCGAGATCTCTGCTGTATTAAAATTAATCCCCCCAAATATTGCACTGCACATAATCTGCCTAAATCATTTGGATGTATGAGATGCAATTTCCTAGTGGGGGTTGTGGCTGTCCTTGATCTGGCAATTTAGATAGATAATCTTGAATAATGATGCACATTGCTACAGCTTTCTATACTTCCACTCCAGAGTCCAGAGCAGTAGCTTTAGGAGTACGGCACAATGAAATTAATTTTGATTAAGAAATATAACAAGACTTGTGTTAATAGAATATTACTTGCTGGAAACAATATCTTTTCAGGTAAGAAGTTATTTTATTTTGATTCGACAGATCATTTGGTAAGATTTTCGCTCAGAATGGGTAGTATCCACAAATCTAGCTGTCCCTTGTATTTTCTAACTGTTTCCATATACTGGCAGTATGACATTTTGCACTTTTTGTGCTTGGAGCATTTTCATATATTAAACTAGTTAATCCTTGTTTAGCAGGAATTCTTCTTGGGTTTATTTATGTGTTACAGTACATTTTGCTAAATGTAGTTCTCCTTTCAGCTAATGTCTTACTAAAGGCCTACAGGCTTTTTATTAACTGAGCTTACTTGTCTACATTTATATTTATTCATTTTACTGTGATGGTTGCATCGCTTCATCATTACTTCATATATTACACCACACTTTGCTAGGCACTAAAATTGACGAGCTGTGTTTAGCTTAATCTTATATTTTATCTGTTTTTGTGTGTGTATGTGTGTGTGTTTATGGTTATAATTAGAATTACAAGACCTTTTTACATTTTTCTCTCATCTGCTTAAAAAATTGTTATTGTCCAATGTTAGAAAGTACTTGATTACTCTATGGAGCCTCTTGCAAGTTTGGTAAGGTCAGTATGATGTTTTCCTAATATGGAGATCAGAGCTATAATTGCCTAAAGTGGCAACTTCTCTCTATTCACTACCGTGTTTCCCTAAAAATAAGACCGTGTCTTATATAAATTTTTGCTTCCAAATATGCCCTACATCTTATTTTCGGGGGATGTCTTATTTTTCCATGATGAAGAATACAGCACTGGGGTTTCAGGGTGGGGGATCACTTAAAATGACACGGGGGATCAGAGGGGGGAATCAAAATGGCACTGGAGACTCAGAGGGGGGATTAAAATTTTAGTAACCCCTTCTGATCCTCTTGTGTCATTCTGATTGCTCCCTCTGATCCTCCCTGTCCAGAGTTACAGTACCGTATCTTCAGGGGGGGCCTTATATTTTAGAGTGAGGCAAAGATGAGGGGGTCCTTATTTTCGCGGGATGCAGGTGAAACAGGCTAGTAGTGGATTGCTGGAATTGTATCAGAATTGTATCAGTATCTTGCTTGTACCACTACTACATCTCCTAGAAGGGATCTCTGATATCTTCTTGTATAAATCAGGTTTTTTTTTTTTTGTCCTTAAAGCAGACCTACAGGGATCCTAAAGAACAGGATGCAGCAGTGTGCAAAGCCCCTGAACATGGTATCATCACCAAAATGTCTGGAGATGTAGAGAAGGGTTGTTGGAACATTTGAAAAAAAAAAAGTTTTGCTCTAGCACATGTAGTTTTTGCATTAGTTAAGTTCAAAAATAAAGTCGAAATTCCAATTTTCGAAATTTTTACTTGACTTTGAACTTGTGCAAGAACAAATTGTGTTAGAGACATACTTTCTTTTTTGTAGTATACCCCCAACCCTTCTCTACATCTCTAGTAAGTTTAGTGATGATACCATGATCAGGGGCTTTGCAATTAACTTGAAATTGTTGAATTTTTAACAAAAAATATGACTATCTCTATCTGAGACCAGGTTGTAAATATTTTTTTTCTAATGTAATGCAACATTCATTTACGAAGTTGCTCAAAACTGTTGATAATACTTTATTTATACTTTTATATGATTTACTCTAGGACACTCAGCTGTTATATTGGCTGTATCTACAATAGATGAATTAGAGTTTTCTTTGCCATCATACCATCTGCCTTGCTGAAATGCTTCTTGCCACTCAAGGTCTTTTATTGTGTATGCCTTGTTAACATCTTTATTTCCAGTTACTAGTATAATTTCAAGTAATTCCATTTTTTCTGTGTTATGTAAATATCATGTTTACATTTCTTGAGATATTGTGTGCTTTGCAATGAAATCGCTTATGACCACTATAATTAGTTTCATCTTCTCATACTGTTCCCATTTTGCTTCACATTTTATAATTTTCTTCATCACTTAGTCTCTTACATTGCTTCTGACAGTTGCCATCTACATTCCAGACCTATGCTGCCACACTTCATTTAACGAATCTTGCAGAAACCGTACCAATTTACTTCTGTTTTTTACATTACATATCAACTGTGCTTGTTCTCCTTGTGAATTATAATGATATCCCCCGAGTTTCATTTTTACACTAAACAAACAATTTAGAACTTCTAATTTATTATCACATTTATTTTGTGGATACCTCTTGCTGTGCAGGTGTTATAACTTGGGTTATTATACATAGAGTTTTAGCAAGAGAACAACTAATAAGGCTCTTTTGTAGATGGTGATTTAAGTACCTATGCACTAACTCCCTGCGAAGATTTCTTTTCATTTATTTTCATGAAGTACATCAATACTAATGAATTGCCTATATGTTGGTTTGTCTCTGGATAATAAAAGTTGAACCCTAGGCATTATTTAACCATTGACATTTAGCAGATCTTTATTTGACCTAGAGGCCATAGAAAAAAATTCTCCCCTCATATGGTGCTTTAGGGGTGTGGGTTGTCATTGAATTCTTCCTCCTACACTGTAGAGCCATAGGTTTATTCGTGCAAGATGGAGTCACTATATAAAGTTTAAGTAGAGAAACAAGGGTCAGGCAAAATCTGTTTGCAAGTATGTAAGCTAAGTAATTTCAATCAAAGTTTGCTTACACCATACATTGTATCTACATTCATTAATAGTGTCTTGCTTGAAAGATTTACAAGACATGACCTGCGGCTAAGGTTTGGATTAAAGACAACCGCAGAAGTGGGGGAGAAACATGTTCATCCCGCCGGATGTCATTCTTTTCCATGCTTGGGAATCCCAAATGTGTTTTATCAGGTTGAGGGTCAGTGAACTACTACTTAAGCTGTATAGGATTGCCATACTGCTGCATCCTGTTCTTTAGGATCCCTGTAGTGCTCCAACCTTTTGTTTATGATCACTTCTATTATAGGGTTGCTGCACTGTTACTACCCACTGGACATTTTATTTTCCCCACCCCAAATTTTCCTATCCTGCCTCACCCGGCAGGATCTTGGATTGTCAGAACAAGTGTGATTTGTTACTCCAGATAATCAAAAGTCCAGAGACTGATTTAGCATGAAGAAGTTTTAGGGATGGACTTGTTGCACAGTGGCACCCTATCCATGGTACCATGCTGTGACCATTTTTCACTGAAGGAATCTTCAATCTTTAATCTTTACGATTTTAATCTTTACGATTTGTGCAGAGGTTTTTGAGCCATGCAATTTTTCAAGTCTTAAGAAAAGTCAAGAGCGTACTCCTAATGTTCCCCATACACCTTGTATATTCTGTGTACAATCAGAGTTTTCTTTCTAATGCCTGCCATACACATGCCGATTAGCGGCTGATTTTTCCGCTGACCAACGGGCGTGCGCGCTCGCGCCGATAATTGGCGGCAAAATCGGCTACCAATCGGCGTGTGCCCACATGGGGCGACAGCTCGGCCAGCCAGAGAACGGACATGGCCGATGCCATTAACTTCAATGAAGACCAGCGTTCCCGGCCGATAAAAGCAGCCCCAGAATGCAACGTGATGTCATCATGTTTGCATTCCAGAGCTCATCGGAGGTTGTCTGTCTGCACCCGTCTGTGGGTGTATGGCAGGCTTAAATGACCAATCTGTATTCCTTTTTGAGATGACCACACTGTGTATTTTTGTTCCAATTGTCATCCCTGCCTACAAAATGACATAGAGCATGATTTATTTACTTGTTTCTTGTTCACTACCTTAGAGCACCGTAAGTTATTTGCTCACAAGATTTGTAAGCAAATCAAGTCGCATCCCCGAAAAGGAATCAAGGATTGGGACTGTTAAAATTTGGATATGCAGTTATGAGGTCGAAGTGTGTGTTCTTTTCCACCTCTTGTCCAGGTTTCATCTAATTTTTATTGGCAAAAAGCCAGTAATTACATCACCACTCTTTGATTGTTTGCTGGTCAATCATACGGAAATCAATGTGATCCTGCTTGAAAGAACCGTGGATGGCTCAGATGAAGAAACAGATTAGAGGAACATTAGAGTAAGCGCGCACGGCACCCGATGTTCCTCTAATCTGTTACCTTATCAAGCTGTGTGTGGCTAGCTTAACAGTTACACCATTGAATGAATGTGTTATCTCCTTCCCTCTTTGCCTTACAGGTGAAATGTAAAGTGAAAACTTCTATTTTAATCTCTGGTTTGAATGGTCATAATACCTCTAACTTTTATGTTCATGCTCACGACCTTCACCTTTTCAGTTGATTTTGACAGCTGCTTAAAAAAGGAGCTCATGGTGCGATATGCATATTACATTTTGATAGGTAGTGCAACGACTTGGGTCGACCAAAATTGTAACAAAGTCTTGCTATTTTCCTGTAAACCAGAGTACTTAAGACTCCTCCAGCAGCTTGCAGCAACGGATCCAGATCTTGGAGCAGCAAAGCAACTCCATTTTCAGCACTCATGTGTAATGCGTTTTTTTATTTTTATTGTTTAATGGTAAGCAGTAGTCTTTGCTCTAATGTGGATTTCGGACAGCTGAATTGTTCTTTTGGCAAGTTTTCATTGTACTTTTGGCTTCTTGGAAGGAATTTGATGGGGTGGCAATTAAAAAAATCAGAAGTACAATGGACCCTCGAGATACAACCAACTTGGGGTTATGCCTGAGCCCAGTACATGCATAGATTGTTCTTGAAACAACCTGTGCCCACGCCGGGATCAGGCAAATACTGTTGTGCTGTGTGAGCCCACAGCAATTCTGCATCACTGCAGGCTTGCCAATCCATTCTGTTGGCCTGTTATCAGTGACGCAGAAGACCTCCATGTTAATGGAGGCGGTGTCCCTTTTCCCAGCCCACATATGTTGAGAGAAGTGGGAGGGCAGGCAATCCTGGCAGAGTACATTGTACTCTTCTCCGGTCACCCAGACCGCACCATGAGGGCACGAAAATGCTGTAATGCCAAAGAGGTTAATGATACTTTAAAGCATAGCCCTCTGTACAGCCAGTACAAAGGCTATTGCCTGGGGGGTTGCACTCAAGGACCCCAGAGGTGTCCAGAAACTTGCTCCAAATATAAAAGCATACACTGAGGTGTAAGCAAGGACCCCATGTCTAGGAATTTCACTCTGTGCTGAGGACGATCAGTACATGATGGCCCCAAAAAAGGTAGGACAGATAGGAAAAAAAGAAGATAAATAAGAGGGCAAGTTAAAATCAGCAGAAGAGTCCTAGGGATTGTTTCCACATACGTCCAGGACCCTCTCCACTAAGCGTATACATAGCACATAGACTTACCTGCTCCGCAGATGCTGTGTCTTCATGACGCCAAGCCGCTCCGCCGATGCAAGGCTCAACGTAGTCGAGTACGTTGAGCCTCTGCTACTTCGGGATCCTCGCCAAGCATATATGCTTACATTGTTGTTTCTGGTAGGTTAGACACATGTTATAACTTTATTTGCTATAAAAGTAGCAATATTATTGATGTTTCTTGTATTATTATAAAAATGTTAGGAAAGTGGTAATTAGGGAGGTCCAGGATGGATAATTGCCATTTCTATTATTTCCTATGGGAAAATGGATTTGACTTACAACCAACCCTTAGGAATAAAGTTCATAAGTCAAGGGACCACTATAGTTTAAAATCTATGCCTCTTTTAGTTCAAGTTCGACTAATTTTGGCTAGTTAGCTTTTAAGTTATGACATTGTGTTCTTATGATGCCACTATATAAGTTAACATATTGACAGGGATTCTGTTCTGGTCCTTGTTTGGTGGGTATACTTTATATCTGGTTATCATTGTTACTTCTTCAGGTATTGGCTGTGTGTGAAACATTTTCCTGGCATACTGGAACTCGTAACAGTAAACAGTGACTGAAAACTGTGAAAAAACCTATTTATGCAGGTTTGCTTATTAGAAATCTGAGTCACATATTGGCTCATGGGTAGTACCACCTACTCTGTGTTTTTGTTCATAAAAACCTTATGCTGTCACAATATTTTGTTTGCATAGAGAAAAGTAATTACAAACTAGACATCACTACTGCGTGAGATTCTGAGAATTCCATCTTCAAATTTGGTTGCCATTTTCTACTACATAGGATCATGTGGTCAAGATCATCCAGCCTCCTAGGCAAGATGTATATGAAGAAATTCAGAGCAGGTGGAAGGTGCTGTTAAAGGGTTGAAGAAACAGAAATGGCTTTAAATGTTAAAATATGTAGCTTAGAAAGTTGCTACAACATTGACACATTTGGCAACACAAATATCTAAGTAAGCTAACCTTGTAAACCACCAGAAACATAAATCGGTTTTAAACTAAAAATGAAAAATAAAACCACACACACACATGAAGTAAGCACATTACTTACATGTGAGCAGTTCAGATCCTGAAGACCTGATACACAAAAAAAGAAAAACATACTTACCTTCGTCATGTTTTCATTCTTGGTGGCAGGAATCTTAACTACTGGAAAGCTGAAGCAACTTCTGGAAACACAGCCGACACCAACCCGCCCCCCCCCCCCCCCCCCCCCCCCCCCCCCCCTCCGCACTCCTCTCTCCTCTGCTGAAGCTCTGGTGTGTAAAGAGCTCCAGTGTGGGGGTGGGTGAGCTTCAGAAATGACAAGTGTCATCCTTGCAGCTGCTGGGTGATGAAAGGATAGGAGCATCTCTCCACTTATCACCCATCACAGTCTAACAGATCACGTGAGACTAGGCAGGCGTGATCTCTCCAGCCACAAGGTTACCTGGGACAGAAATCCCAAACACCCTTGCAGCTGTGTTACATTTCACCAAGGCAAAACATCAGAGAGTAGGAGGGACGGTCTGCAAAAGACACCCCTGCTGATGTCAGATAAAAAGTTTTTTTTATTTTCCTTTGCAGATCTTTGCAGTATCAGCTGTGCTGCAAGAGTGACCTGCAAGGTGGTAGGTCAGTTTTCTTTTTCATGATAAAGTCCTGTTGAATTTGGTAGAAATTCATCATTTCAGTGAAATTTACTGGGCTAGTAAAACAATTTCAAATTGATAGATGATTATATTGTTGACATCTTTTATTCTGCAGCCCATTTTCCCACAATTCTAAATAAGGACCAACATAATTTATTTCATATGGACCCAGTGACTCTTAGGGCTTGTTCACACTAGCAGTGTAAATACCACAGCACAGGGCAGCTAGGGTCAACGCAAGGTACACAGGTTCCCATCACACTAGAGCTGCGCAATGCTGCGTGTTGCTGAAAACACCCTGCAGCATGCAGTGTTGCTGGTGCAATGCACGGTAAAAATTACTTCTTTTTTGCCACTAGTGGCCACTGTTAGCAGCCACAGTTGCGTTACCACTTTTATGTCTGTTATTGGCAAAAACCTCAACTGCAAGCGCAGCAAGGTTACCGTGGAAGGGCCTTCAGCCTGTTAGTGTATAGGAAAAAATTTTGGAGCAGTTAGAATTTGTGAGTTAAATGCAAAGCCCCTGAGCATTATATCTTCAGCAAATTTACTCGAGGTTTAGGGAATGGTTGAGGGTATACTAAAAAAAATAATTTCAAAGTCAAGTTAAAATTTCAACTTTGAATTTACCTTATGGAAAAACTACACATGCCAGAATAATACTTTTGAAGAATAAAAATGTTCCCACAACCCTTCTCTCCATCTCCAGCAATTTTGGTGATGATGATAGCAAGTTCAGACGCTTTGCAATCAACTCATAAAGTCAGCACCTTGAAAAAATTCAACAATCTCAAGTAGTGAATGTTAAAGGAGAAGCAGGATAGTGACGAGCTTGTCAAAAGAAGTACCGTATATACTCGTGTATAAGCAGAGTTTTTCAGCTTAAAAAAATGGGCAGAAAATGCTCCCCTCGGCTTATACTCGAGTCAGCCGAGGGTCCACTCAGAATTTCCATGCTGAATGCTTCAGGCAGGCAGCTTCCCTCTTCAGCGCATCTTCTCTCTCAGTTCCATGTTTCCGATCCATGTAAACAAACTCCACACTGCCACCTGGTGGCCTAGTTTACTAGTACAAATACAACACTCCATAGCCTATGATTAAAAAATAAGAATTGCCTTGCAAAACCCATCCTGTAATAATAATAATAATCCTGTGTTACCTTAAATGTATTGAGGTTGTGGCACTAAGGTTAATCCTGTTTGATTAATTTCTAGGGGCGAATTGTGCTTTCTCTATACTTTTCTCATTTAGAAAACTCCACTATCTGACTTTGCATTTCCCACCCTTGGAGTCAATACGTTTTTCCCGTTTTTGTAGATAAAATTAGGTACCTCGGCTTATACTCGGGTCAGCTTATACTCGAGTATATATACGGTATTCTCATTTTCAACTTGTTCAAATTGGTTACTAATGCTTTTTTTCTTCCTCCCTCTGAGCTCTACTCCACAGGCAAAGAACTGACAGAGGGTAATACCAGTTCAGGTACTTGAACTGCTCTTGCTGTAAAATTAGCTTGGAGTTTTCTTCTTGTTAGCTAAAGCCTAGATCCACATGGAGTCTGATGTTAGAGGCATTGTCTGTTCTATTATTTTGTGTGTTCTATATCATTCCATATGAATACTGTACAGGCAATTTTTCTGTGGCTCATGGTTTCACTTTTGTGTTGCCATTATATTTCCAATATTGCTGTGCTGTGGATCACAGAGAACTGAAGCATTGCTGTGTTGACCCCTGACCCTCTTAATGGTAGTTCTCTCTCATGTGAGGATGTTAGAAGGCCACGCCAGTCTTTGCATCTTTTATCATTTGTTTAGGAAAAACTGATCACAAAATTAAAAAAAACCCCATCAAAAGCAGATGGGCTTTTCTAAAAAAAAAAATAAAAAATAAAAAATTGGGCGGAAAAAGGCACAGAGATGACAAAGCCCGTTCCGTATAGGCCATGACTTGTTAAAGCCCACAATGCTGGCTGATGCGTCCGCAGAATGTGAAAAAAGCGCGCCTGAACTTTTTCAGGTGAATTTTTTCTACTCAATTTCTTTTTCATGTTAATGTGTATTATTACTAAGCAAGTTTGATTTAGTAGTAGAATTCCATTATACACCATACAACGCATGGTAGCACCCGCCATGGAAATAGAGCCTACAATGATGGAGCTGAACTAATATAACTAATATCTAGCTAGGGTCCATGGCAGGAGCTAGCAGTGAAGCCTCCTCCTTTATAGATATTATATATACAGTTTAGTTTTTAAACCTTTAACATTCATGTATATAGCTCTTTATCCTACCTACCGAGTTCGGCTCGGCTTAAACAAAAACTTGCTGAAATCAGTAAGCCAGCTGGACTCTGGGTGGTGAGATGAAATGACATTTAGACGAGAGCACCATCTTGTGAACATTATTTCGGTAATTTTTCCTGGAAATTGTTGAATTGTATTAAAAATTCTTACAAAACCCTGTGCCGCTTTTTGTACATAAATCTGGACCCCTTTAAACTGCCAGTTCTAGCCCAGATTTTTGAAACTGTATTCACAATGTGAATGCACACAGGTAATATCACCATAGAGTTGGATAAAGACAATTTTTTTTATGTAACAATTCTGCCACTGAAGAGCATGGCATATGTCTGTTCTTGTGGTTTTCACTTTATTTACCAGTCTGAGAACCAGAGAAGGCAGGTGGTGACATTCAGCTCAATGTCAGAACAATTGCACACCCGCATTGTGAATAATCTCTTAAGGTCAGTGTTTTGTGTACGTTGCTTTGAGAAATGAAGAGCATGCCAACACTTTTAAGTCACTTTTTTAGCTTCCAAGTGTGATTGAGTTTATGCCACTCTGTTGCTGGTGGTTTTCATTTTTGCCTTGTCTGGCTGCAGTTTGCTGATATTTAGGCCATTTTGCGAAGTGTATGATAATGTGAACATTTACACTTAATTGTGTCCAGTGTTTCTTCTACACAGTGGTTTGTAAACTATTCCTAATGTAAGATTTATGAGACCAGTAGATGTCATTGATAGGTCAGAGACAATCTCTGGAGTCCTTCCAGTGCTAACCACAGTGTATATAAATAGTTCTAATGTAGCCTTTGTTTTTTTTTCCAGTAATGTAAAGTTTATTTTTAGATGGTCCTTTTTTTCTTTTTTCAATCTTAATTTTTATAAAGGTAATATTTCTTAATTAAGTGGTAAGTGTGTGTATTTTCATGTCCTCTTAATATTAATAGTCTGCTTTAAGGCCCACATACACCTTACAATCTTTCCATACAATTTCTGTACAATCAACTTTTCTTCTACCAAAACCATGTAACATGAGGACCTTTCTAAACCTTCCAATCTCTATGTATTCTATCAGGGAGGACCCAGCACTACATAGTTGTTGGTAGATCTAATGGAAATTGTATGGATCGATCTTAAGGCTTTAGGGAAACCGTAAAATAAATAACTACATGCAGGGCACACCTCTAGTAACCATTGTTAAAAATGTTCTTATGTCAGCTTTTATCCAATCTTTGTAAGCCTTAAAATGACAGGTGTCATAGCCAGTCATATGTGCAGTATCACAGTAACTGTAGAGCTAAATAAAGGCTCCTTCCATGCCTAGTGGACAGGAAGGCTTAGTGCCACTTGGCCTCTTTCAACAACCTAAATAACTGCAGATATGCAAAATGCAATTCTTTCACTAATGGCAGCACATAATAGCGTGTAAGCAATATTATAGCATTCTTTAACCCTCATCTTACCAACATATTTTACATTACAATCTTACCAACTGGGGTCCACATGGACCCTGCGCAGTTTGTGACTGCTGATGACCGTTATCGTCCCTGAATGGCTTTTATACAAAAGAAACATTTTCTTTGTGGTTTAGAAAACAAAACTGAAGTTACAGACAGTTTTTTCTTGTTGCGTTTTTACTCAGGAATTATAAACAAATGCAATAAATTTCCAAATATTTTGGGGTCCGTTTGGACCCCATATATGAAATTGCTGCTGTTGGCACAATAACATTTATAATAAGAAAATAATATATGATTTAAAGTTACCATTGATGAAGTCACAAATTCTTAACATGGCTGCTGTTTATAACTTTCTGTGTTGTTCTATCACCAGAAGACTTCAAAGTTTATAGTTTAGTCATAGTACATAGTTTTTCAATGGAGGTGCCCGTTATAAAGAGCATTCTTTTCACCCTGTTGAACCCCCCCTCCACCAACTATATAAGCTTTGTAATCAAAAAGAAACCCGTTTTAATAAACAAGCTTAAGAGCTAGGGAGAGAAAAGGAACGAGGTAGGACTAAATAACCTTTTTACTTCAGCTCAAGCTTGCTGTGATCCAATGTAATAATTCAGCGATCCTTTCCACTGAGCTCAAGTGACAAGGAGAACAGTCATTGTCTTTTGAAAACTGCTTGCAATGAAGCCAGTGTTTTTGTTTTTTCTGGCTCTCTCTTCTCTCTTTCCCTGACTCCTGCAATACAAATCATTACATGCCTTTACTACAAAACCTCTGTACTGATCGTTGTTGTTTACTTTTCATAAGAAGTACAAAAAGTGCTACAGCACATGTCTAAAAGCACTAATTGCGTGGGTTTCATTCCCTGTAAAAACATTCAGGTCCAGGTTTTCAATGGATACGGCAGTGTAAATAATACCAAAAAAAGTTTCAAATAGGGATTTGAGATAAATACAAAGGTGAAAATTAAATTTTTATTTGCATCTTTATCAGTCGTTAAATGTAAAGGGCATTAGAAAAACATTAGTTTGACATGCTTTAGGCCTCTTTCCCCCTTCCAACCGGCCCAACCTGTTAATTCTTTCCTGAGGTGAC
This sequence comes from Ptychadena robeensis, assembly GCA_036250615.1. Taxonomy (NCBI): domain Eukaryota; kingdom Metazoa; phylum Chordata; class Amphibia; order Anura; family Ptychadenidae; genus Ptychadena; species Ptychadena robeensis. The sequence continues at coordinate 139,989,751 of CM070032.1, read as the reverse complement.
CATACTAACTCGCTAGACTATGTGCAGTGTTGTCACCTTAGGGTCTTGTTTACACTACCAGTTCGGTATAGTACAAACCTGTGTCCCTTCTTCATACTAGCCCTGTGCTAGCATTTCTGGTAACTTACAATGTTGCATGTTATTGAAAACGCCCTGCAGTATGCATTTTTTCCGTTGTAGCGCAAGTGTCTTCCATACACTTGTTTAGGAGACGCAAGTGCAGCGCAGAACTCAATAGCATTACCCCTACTGCAATTGTTCTGGGCAAGATTTGGCCTCTCCATGTGTTTTCTTATTGGTGAGTTTTAACAGTTTTTTGAGAGGTTCCGTAATTTTAATGATCGGTTTCATACTTTTTTTTTTCAGTTTTCTGCACTTATTATTTTGAATGTGACACCATACACAAGGTGTTAGGTTTTACATATTTTATCTTTCTGACTTCTCTCATCTGGTTAGTGAATTGGGTTACTTTGGGTGTCCTATCACTTTTTACTGTTAATGTTGTATTATAGTCTTTTATAAATTGTTAAAAAACATTAAGGCTAAGTTTACACTGTCGGTTCTCAAGCTGCTTTCAAAAACAACTCCCTGTGATCATCTGCAAAATAGTGCAGGCTATTGCAGGGCGTCTAGTTAAGGCCACTATAGAGTTACTTTGGGGCGGCAGCCCGAAAACCGACTGACGGATGCCTAATGTGGCCTCCGCTGGTCACGTTAAAGGGTTGTTTACCTCAGGGCTGTGGAGTCGGAGACATTTTTGGGTCCCTGGAGTCAGAGTCTGCAAAAAATGGACCGACTCCTACTAAATTTAAATGGGAATTACATTTTATTTTAAAATTAAAAATAAAAATTACTTCAAATGTCACAATTAACAAACAGTCATAACAAACATAATGACTTCTCTGCTATAAGAATAAATGCCTTGCGTAACATTACAGCGCCCACTGTCACCCTAGCCTAAAGGCCCCCACACACGTACCGAGTGGG
>CM070032.1:139961572-139972397 GCA_036250615.1 Ptychadena robeensis | reverse complement strand
TTGTAGTTGGAAGTTCAATCGGATAGTTCACTTCCTGTCAAGAATTTTGCAATTCTTATACAGGAATGTAAGGAATCTCGAAGCACACACAAAGTAATAATGATTTGCATCCAAAACTAAAATAAAACATAAGGACGTAGATACTGTTTTAATCAGATCCTCTATAGAGCTCATATGCATACAACTTGGAGGCACTCTGTGTCTGGGTGGCCGCAGCTAAATATTAAATGCATACAATTTATGTCACTTAGATAACTGCAGGGAAATTTATAACTATAAAAGCTTGCAGTTAGGGGTGTGAAATAAGAAATGTAAATGAATAATCCAAAAAAATCCTGAGGGTGTTTGAGATCTGGGGGATGAAAGTCAGAGTAGGCATATGTAAGAGTAAAAGCTGACAAGAGGAAATCATTGTGTGACAGCTGGAATATGACCATGAAAGGATGACATTTGGACTGCAGGTAGTCTCAGGGGTTAGTAACTAATTCCGAAAATGTCAGGGCCACACTACTGAGGTATGGGATCTTGGGGTTCAAACGGCGTTGTGCTGTGAGAGTAACATTTGACCCAAGCCAGCTGGTGACCTGTGGATGGAGATGGCTAATCAGAGGCTCAATCAGGAACAGGGAGGTCCATCGGCATCAGAATCTACTATGCAGGAAGGTGATGCAGAGGACAGTAAGGAAGACCACACACATATGGGGCGAGTATCAAGCACCATCTGGTGCTTATCTGAGGAGCTCAATAAAAAAGTTATGCGGACCCCTGTCTATAGAAGTATTATATACAGTTCTTTTTTCAATTTTGGTGCTTTGCTTTTGTTGATACTATAAAATAGGCATAGCTAGTCTATTATTCTCTAGAAATTACTTGGCTAGGTACTAATTTTTTTTTCAAACCAGCCATTACTGAACTATCGCACTTCTCTTTCATTTATTTTTCTTAATAGTACATTATGGAATGCTCTTTTTTTGTTTTGCAGCATGTGTTTATTTTTGTTGGGTGCCAGCATTTTGATTGACTTGTTCATATGTCTGCCACAACTTTTTTACCAGCCAATAGGGTAAAGGTACCCTGTGCTACCTTGTTGCAGTTTTATTTGCTTTGCGAACACATTTTAGAACCTATATGCCTATGTCCAATACTGATACTTGTATTGGCATTTCACTAGATTTTGGGATATTACCAACATGTCAGATGCTTGCTCAATTGACATTTTGTTCTAGTGGAATTGGGAAGTGGGCAGTGTTCGATTCCCGAATGATCAATATGAATGCACATGCCGATCGACCATTCATGAACCGAGTGCAAAATCGACCAGTGTATAGGGACCTTAATTTGCAAAGCCCTTGAATATGGTTTCATAGTGTATGGAAGGGTTATGGGAGTCTTACAAAACATGTTTTGTTCTACCACCAGTTGTTTTTTTTGCGTATATTAAGTTTAAAGTTAAATGCTAGAGCAATGGGACTACTTGTACTATGCCTTGACTAAATGGGGCTTTCAGCCTCAGTTTCTCGCCTGATTCCGGGCGCTGTATCATGAGCTTTCGGCGTTGGTGCGGTACCTGTGCTTTTCCTCTTCCCCGTTTCCCATCTTTCGGGGCACGCGCCAGGGTTGCCCCCTTTCCCCACTCCTCTTTATTCTAGCCCTGGAACCCTTGGCCCAACATATCCGGTCTAATTTGAATATCCAGGGGATCCAGGTGGGGGACAGTAATTGTAAAGTCAGTCTGTTCGCAGGTGACATGCTCCTGACTCTCTCTCAACCTCTCATTTCCTTGCCTAATCTCTTCTCCTCCCTGTCTGATTTTTCTCGTTTCTCGGGCCTTACCATTAATGAATCAAAATCTAGAGCCCTTGCCATTCTTCTCCCCCCGCGACCCTCTCAGTCTACAGTCTTCTTTTCGTCCAGTGGCATGCCTCAGCCCTCCATATTTTGGGGTCAAAAATCAAGGCTTGATCCACCACATTTGCATACAGCAAATTTATCCCGCTTTTCGCTCGCTGCGGGGCCCTGATGAGCGCTGGTCCCCCACCACATATCGTGGATGGTTAGAATCAATACGTCAAAGAGGACCATTCTTCCCAAACTTATTGTACTTATTTCGTACCCTTCCAGTGTGGATTCCGCTAATCACTTAGGCATTTCAAAACCAGGTGATGCGATTTAGCTGGGGCACCCATTCGTCCCACGCATATAAATCGCACCACCATGTATATCCCAGAAGCGGTCTGGGGGGTTGGGGGTCCCTCACTTCGCTAAATACTACACGGCTGTGCATTATTGGGGTTTGTCATGATCTCTACTGGTACGATTTGGCCACCCTGGGGTCTCTAATGAGGCCGCAATACACCCATCCCGAACCTTTAAAGCACTGCCATGGCTACCGGCTAAAATCCCGACCACACACGCTCACTCCCCTCTGGCCCAATGCCCTCCGCCATTGGATTCGGTCCGAACTCTCCGCTCTTAGTCCCCTCATTTGCCCCTCCTCCTCTGCTGGGAATCCTCTATTCCCAGCGGAAGGACTCTCCAGGAGCGTTCCACTGGTGGGTATCCACATTAATTCTACTATACCTTTCAATTTACAGGGGGGCCGAGTTTATCACTTGGCAACAGCTCCAAGGACACCCACCAGATTCCCGGGCCCCGAACTTTTCCGCTACCTTCAATTCAAACAGTGGCTTATTCCATGATACCTCCTCCCTCCCATATACCTTGCTTAGAAACACATTTTGTTCCACACCCCCCAGGCGAACAACCCCAAAATGATCACAATTCTGTTACTCTCGCCGCACGACACTCCCATCCCGCAATTCCCCTGCGTATGCCGCAGAGGGGGAAACGGACCTACAAACTATAGGTCCACGCGGAATGGCAACAGATTTGGGGACCACTGGGCTCGTGGGCGGCTCTGCAAGACGGTTGTCGAGGCGGCTTTCAAGCTGCTGACGAGATGGTACATGGTGCACATCGTTTTGGCTTCACCTTCACCTTGATAAGCAAAAGAGGCTTTTTGTTGGAATTTAAGTGAATACGTTTAAGGGAGTTTATCAAGAATTTTTTTGTAGCCATCAGCCTGCTTTTACTTTTCCTTCCGTAAAAAAAAGCGATAAATTGTAATGTTCTTATGCTGCGTCATTAGACTTGGTGCGACGGTAGTGTGATTAAGGTTAACATGGCACTTTAATGAAATGAGCGTTTTGAATGTTTTAAAAACTTTTTTTTTAAATGATATGTGTATTAGGTGCTTTTCTCGTCAGCATTGGCATAAATGTGCGGGGCTTACTTTCTGAAGGGACGTGGGCTTGCATCTCTGGTTTTGGAGTAGGCAAGCAGCACAAAGCAGTCTTATATTTTTATGGTAGGAATTCAATTGCATGGTTTAAAGGAACAAAATGTTTAATATATATATAAAAACTTTTAGATTTTTTTATTAAAGTAAACCCAGGAGCCTTGCCCGAGGAACATCCCAAAGTCAATTTAGATTCCCAGGCCCTCAATATTAGACCAATATTGACAAAAATTCCTGTGGCTTTCATTCAAAGATACCTAATCCATCACACAATTGTAGTATATTCCATTTACCTGTCCATAAATATGGTGTTGGCATATTAAGTTTAGCAACAAGTAAATACCTGTTGTGTTTGAGAAACCACAGCACTTATTTCCCTTCTAGCGGGCTGGATTTATGATTCAACAATTCTTTTTTTCTCTGTGTTTTAAAACTGTTCTTCCCCTATTCCTTTGTAGTCGGGATTAAACAAGAGGTGATGTGTTGTTAAAGTCCCTTCAGATAAGTAGGAATAACTTGTGATTTTTATGGAAATTACCGGATGATGAAAAATTGAATTTTTTTTAAAATTGAGCTAGATTGTTTCTCAGATTTGTTTTGGGGTTTATGTTCATTTAAATTCACATCCACTTGGATCTGCCTTTCCTGTTGGTACTCTAGAATCATAGAATCAAATATTCAAACACAGAAGTTGTGCTGTTATTATATAATATAATGCCGTAGTTTTAAAGACTACCTAAAGCCCCCCATACAATTCCGATTTTTCGTACGAATTTTGCACGACCGACCCAATGTGGCGGGAGATAATCGGATACGAATTAAGTACCCGACCCATCCCGATTTCTCAAAAAAATCGGCTCGAAAAAATCGGTCGGGACCACTTCGGACCTGTCCGTTAAAATTTTTGCTCCGATCTGCTGTTGATTAAATAGGGTCGGGCTGATGGATTGGCTATAATTCTAATTCCGAATTTCATGCCAGCCGACCGACCATACATTTTAGGTGAAACTTGGGTGAACGGATCGGTATGAAAAATCGGGGAGGGAATAATTCGGAAACGTTGTATGGGGGGCTTAAGCTTTAAAAATACAGTGAGCACGAATCTGTAGGTACCAATGTTTTGGTATATAGAGTATGAACCAACAACTAGTTATAGCCACTGCATTTTTCCTTGTGTGTTCTAAAGTTTAATATTGGTAATGTCTGGATCATCAGTTCAGTAGCTTCTTATAGAGGTGGCTAAAAAGAAAGGCAATTTCCTAATGTGGCTGTTTTGGCAGCTGTGTATCAGAATGGATCTTCTAGGTGCAAGGACAGTTAACTTCAAGGTCACATAACAAACATTACATTCTTGAGATACACAAAAGGTTAGCACTGTGGTTAAGGTGGAAAGCCTTGCATTTAGTATGTGCTGGAGTCCACTGTGCTATATTTGTTTTAGTGCATTGCGTTGCTGTGCAGTGCTCTACTGTGCATACTTATAGTGTTTTTTTGCTGCCATTACCTTATAATGGCACCCCAAGACCTAACACATTTTCACTGTGCATTTACATGTGGTGCAGCAACTGAAGTGGGCCGCACATAGTGTTTTTGAGCCTAAACACTTCTAAATATTGCTAGTTTACCACTGTGCTTTACACAGCAAGTCATCTAAGATGCCTGACCGATTTCGGTTCAATTTAAATAATTAGCATACGTTTAAATTTCCCTATATCAAAGTGCGATTGAACTACCTCCCACATGGAGAAACCAATATTTGATAGATGTTGATTCGAAAGATCGAAAGCATAATCGAAGGAAGTTGATCATAAACACACCAAAATGTCTACCAATGAATGTATATGTATGCTTATTATTTAAATCTAACCAATATTGTTCGGGCACAGCAAAATGACATTCAATGTATACTCGATCAATCAAAATTTTACAACATGTCTGATCACTTTTCAATCAAACTTTTGGTCAATTTCAAATGATTAAGATCGATCGAACCATGTGGACAGGCATACATTTTTGGTCAATCTGCTTTAAAATCAATCGGTTTAGTTCGATTTTTTACATCCGTTAACAGACATTTTGGTGTGTTTACGATCGACTTCCTTCGATTATGCTTTTGATCGTAGAACCAACATCGATCAAATATCGGTTTCTCCATGTCGGAGGTAGTTCGATCGTACTTTAATCAATCAAACCAACGTCGACCATAAATTACGATCGAATCAAACATCGATCATAGGGAAATTGAAACGTGTATGGGGGCCTTTAAGGGTGCCATATGTGGGATGATTTTTTACTTGACTTGAGGTCTTTGATTGGATTGTTTGAAAAGTAATATTTTTTTCATGAATTTGATCACCCAAAAGTAAAATTGCTGTTATCAAAAGAACCTAACCGGACATGTTGGAAAATGTCAATTGTACAAGTATCTTTTGAGGCTCCCCCCCCCCCCCCCCCCACATTTCGGAGCATGCTTATTATTTATATATTATTTATATACATTATTATTTATATATTATTTAGCATGCTTTATTTATATAGCGCCAACATATTACGCAGCACTGTACAATACATTAGAGTGTATTCCATTTTGCATAAATCTACTTAGCATTTGATCAACAATTGATATTTAAATGTATTTGATCAAATTGAATACTAATCTGTTAAATGTAATATTGCCATAGAAGAAGTCCAGTCATCATGTAACTATAGCTAGTCATTAACCAGCAAACAATCTCTGAAAGAATGGTTATGAGCTTCCCCTATATATAGTAAGTTTAAAACTACTGACCTGGACAGCAATTCTTTTTTTTTCTCTCGATAATACATCCCCCAGTTTGGGAACCACTGCTCTAGGTGATTTTTAAATTTTATTTAATTTAGGTGTTAAATATTTTATTTATCTCAACATCGACTCATGATTTTATAGCATATAATGGTCAATGAACGAAACAAAATATGAAATGTATTAAGGTTTGTATAGATGCTAGATAATAACCCGAGATGAACGGGATTGTTTCAGGTGATTATCTAGCGGCTTCATATCTACCGGGGGAGGTCATTCAGCAATCCAACCAGACGGATCACTGAATGACCGTCTTATGTGACGCACGTTTATCTCCTTATAGGGGGTGAAGCAGTGGGGGTGCCGCTCACGCATTCACCCCCCACCACCACCTCTAGCTTGAGTTCTAATATTATGTAGAAAATATGAATCTGTGGACAATTAAAGCTCTAAACTGATGCTGGTTTGTGGAGAAGCAATCTTTTCTTGTATTTGTATTTTATATATGTTTTTCACCACCCTCCTCTGATTACCTATATATGCATTAGTGTATAATGAATGTGTGTAGTTTCCCTTTATTTAGCCTCTGCTTTGATTATACACAGTTTTTTCCATTTTCCAAGGATATTGTGTGTATTTGGCGTCCTTGTTACGTGCACGAATTGTCATATGTCCATGTTGCTTGTTAGGCTAAATATAAAAAGCAAAGCACAAAGGAATTCTTACAGTCAAATGTGTTGTGTCCCCTATCCCAGGGAGATGCCTTTTTTGTACAGGTTAGGGGAGGGGCACTGATGTAATTCTCATTTGTAATCACAGATCAGAGATTAGCCGTGTGACTTTCTATTGTCCATGAACGCTTCTTCCCCATTCGCATGTATAGCATGGTTCTTCATAATAGGCTGCTGGATAAGGAGCGATGAGAAGCAAAGGGACATTGTCTCTGCCAGCCGTTCAGTTATTAGAGCAGAATGTGTAACTGGACACACGATTTAACATTCATTGGCTGTTTAAAGCAAGCCATTTCATGGGAGGATTGGACAAGGAGCTGCGTCAATTTGCTGCTCATCTCCAAGGCACTGATGATGCTGCCTTCACAATCTGGCTAACGTCACTGCTCCATCAACCATCCTGGGTGTGGGCTTGTTGCTCTCCCCCTCTTCTCTCCTCCTTTTTTTCTCTCCTCCTTTTTTCTCTTGTTTTATTTTATTCTTAGATTGCTTGTATTTTTTTTCTCCCTCTGCCTTCTGCTCAATGCTAACAGCATGATATTTTGCAATCATTTAGGAGAATACAAGAAGGACGAACTCCTGGAAGCAGCCAGGTGAGTGTTCTTTAAATCTCTAATGCTTTCGGGGGAGTGATGGGAGGAAGGTGGTGGTGGGGGGTAAAAAGATAAAGCCGGCTTACAATAGCATTGCGGTGTTATTGTTTTGTTGCTGTTCACTTGCATACTCCACAGCTGGCCAAGTTCATTAGTATGGATCTTGGCACACTTGGCTGCTTGTGGGAAATGAAACAGAGGTTTCATAGACATGACATACCAAATATCGTGCCTTTCAGCTTAACATTATGTGACTGTATTGCTGGAAGCAGAAATGTATCATGCCCACATATCCAAATGTCACAGTGTATTCTGTCATTTTCTGAAGAATCTTCCATTTCTGCTGCATTAATGGAGTCAAATCTGTTTCTCTTTCAGAAAGCTTTATATTTATGTGTGCTTAGCCTTTTATAGTACATACACACACACCTTTAAAATTATATTTTGCTATGGAAGGTTTAGTACGTGTGAAGAAGTGGCTTTCCTCATGTTCAGAGTTTACTACGATTTGTTATCACTTGTGGAATCCTTTGTTGACTTTTGGACAGGTTCTAATAGCAGAGATGGGAAAAAGGGTTAAATAGCATTAAAGCATGCTTCAACTGTTTCTTGAATGAGGTTTAATTATACATGAAAGCCACGTCACAACCTCTGCCACAATATTTTAGAAATTGTTACGATTTGGTAAACCTGGTTGATGAACTAATCTGAACACACATGCTACTGAATTGGGGTTTTAGCTTTAATAGGGGAAATTAATAATAAGTAATTTTTTGATTAACATTTACACAAACATTCTGACTAGTCACTAGTAGACCAAGCATTTTATGACATTATTTACAACATGTACTGCATTATTTCTGGTTGTAAGTGGACAGCACTGTAGTTCAAACTTCAAACCGATGCAGTAAAGGTTTTTTTTTTATTATAATCTATATGAATTGTATTATTTTTGATACTTATTCTTTGTTTCTGTATTTTTTTGTTATTGATCTAAATATTATGGTCATAAGCCATAATTGAGGCACACTGAATCCCCCCATCGCTGCTCCTTGTGGAGTCTGTTTTCTGCCTAGGTGCTGAAATGTGCTGCAATGACAGTCAACCAGTGTCATTCTGTCACAGCCTGTAGTAATGATCTCACTCTTTTTGCAGCTTTCAGGGAGATTTCGGCTTGCACTTCTATTTTGGGCATTTATGAGATCTTTACAGTTGTTCTAACCAGCTCCTTGTAAGTTATCTAGTTAGAACCTAATATAACATATGGATCTGATAAGAGCCTATTTTGACACCCACGCTGAAAGCTGCTCATCTGTAAACTAGTAGTTGGCACTGCATTTATTTATAAGGATTCAAAGTTAATTTATGGAGCAGTGTGTTTTTATTCCTAGCGCCCCCAGAAATGTGTGCTAGATAAGTGCTTATAAATAAGTTGTTAATTCAGATGTTCATAATGATATTTGTTATTTTTAGGAGTGGGAACGAGGAGAAACTCATGGCTCTGCTTACTCCTTTAAATGTGAATTGTCATGCCAGTGATGGACGCAAGGTGAGAAATGTATACAGATCTTGTGTTACCTATGTTAATTATGCAATGATATACATGCACCAAGCCATTCTTTACTATTTTTAAAAAGTTTTTTTTTTAAAAAATAGTAAAGAATAGTAAAATTTTTAAAAGGAAATCATCTCTAGAAATACCAGAACTGCTGTGTGCCCTATTGCTGAATAAAAACAAGGAAGCGGTGTAAGATTTTATGAGTTGTGATTGAATGCTGCAGTTCATTTATAGTTTAGACAATGAAAAGCAAAACTGATATCCCTGGAAAAGTAATGGTTACTGTAAGAATCTAAGCAAGGGATTCTGTTCCTATAAGGCAAAACAAAAATGCAACACTTGGTTTTAACAAATAATATATATAATATAATAATAATATATATATAGTGTAAAAAAAAAAAATATATATATATATAAGTGATTGTACGGTCTGTGGAAAACAAGACTCCCCTCCCCCCCATGCAATGTCACCTTATAGTATGTGACATTGTAGGCTAAATGCACAAATGCAGTACGTATGCTTATTGTCAGGCCTTCCAAAGACTTAGTAATTCTGCAATTACCTTTACCAATTTATTTAATTTATTTTCAATCTGGTGGCTAAAGCTTGCCATACACACAAACATTTAGATCCATTGTTAATCAATTTAGCTTGTGAATTTTTAATATTAACTGAATGTGTGAATGTTAATATTATAATCAATGGACAGCCAATAGATGTAATTCTTTCAAATTGAATTTTGTTGGCAAAAAGTGCCAACCTCATTTTTATCTCAAAAATACGAAAATATGGACCAGTCTATGGCTAGCTTTATTGGTCAGATTAATAATTGAAGGTGGAGAAGTATTTGCTTGACTTGGCACTTAGTGTTTCAAGTGTGTGGAAGGGCTTGGCAAACAAGCATCAGCTTGATTTTTTTGGGGTATTAACCATGTAGGTACTACTAATGTAGCTACCATTTTTTTTAAATCACATTTGTTTCCATGTTGGCCACAATGCTTATTTCCTGCTGATCACAAAGAAAGGAAGGAGATCTCTTTAGCATGGACACTACAATGTATTTCTACTTTTAAACAAAGTAAATTTCTCTTTTGAATTGAGGTTAACATAAAAATCATAAGGGGTTTCATTAAACAACCTCATTTAATAAGGACTTCATATACTTTGCTTCTTAGGATCTTTTTGAGATCTCTTACTAAGCTGAATTACTGAGATGGTAGCATCAGTTTAGAGCACCTGCTTACTAGGCAATTTCAGAATTTACATAGCTTAGAACTGCATCTGTGCACTAGGTTTTGCTAGATAGATTGGCAAGAGTCAAGGTATATGCATCATTTTAGAGGTTAATCAGCAGTATCAGACCAAAATTTCTTCATCTTAAAAATCATTTGCATGTGGAAGAATAATTACAACTAATTCCATACATGGGACAGATTTATTCCTTTCTTATAGCTTAAAACTTGGCACACAAGAGTTTAGATAAGTGAAGGTGAACCTATGGCACATGTGCCGGAGGAGGCACTTGGAGCCCTACAGGGAGTGCAGAATTATTAGGCAAGTGGTATTTTTGAGGAATCATTTTATTATTGAACAACAACCATGTTCTCAATGAACCCAAAAAACTCATTGATATCAAAGCTGAATATTTTTGGAAGTAGTTTTTAGTTTTAGATATCTGTGTGTGCAGGTGACTATTACTGTGCATAATTATTAGGCAACTTAACAAAAAACAAATTTATACCCATTTCAATTATTTATTTTAACATCTCAACATTCACAAATATACATTTCTGACATTCAAATCCAAAACAAAAACAAATCAGTGACCAATATAGCCACCTTTCTTTGCAAGGACACTCAAA
>CM070032.1:139948940-139961472 GCA_036250615.1 Ptychadena robeensis | reverse complement strand
AACATGCATAAAGAGGATGATGTGGTCAAAATACTCATTTGCCTACTAATTCTGCACTCCATGTATGTGTGGGCATGTGAACTGTCAGCCAGCAATCAGAAAAAGGGAAAAAACTGCAGCCTATTGGCTATCCTCTCTTCTGATTGCTCACAGGACCCTATTACTTCCCCTATCACTGACAGTCTATCGGAAGCCGAGGGTGGGACAAGCAGCAATCCAAGAAAAAGGTGTGTGTGAAGTCAAAGTCAGCATAACAGAAGACTATATGGATTCTGGAGTCTGTAGTCCCTCAGCACCTAGGATTTTACAGGAAGACTGTAGTTGCCATGATCCCCCATAAACAACTGAACTCATGGCCAATAACTAGAGTTATAACTGCATGTAACTACTATCCTAGATAGAGGACAGGGAATGGACAGATTGTCATTATTAAATGATTTAATACTAGACATCAGTGATGGAAAGTCAGTCGAATGAATTAGTGTTATCTAACCTCAGATCTTTCATTAACCCTTTAAAATAGAAAAAAATTGTCAAATAAATGTAAGAAATACAACAACTGATGATCCTGCCATACATTTTCCTTCAGCAACTTATTTTTATAGGGTGACAACACTGTCCCTGTTTCTCCTCCTGTGTCACACAAGGATTCTAATGATAATGATTAGAAATTTCTATGTCTTTGCATATTAAATAGAGGTGCCACCTTTCTATGAAATGCCAGGCAGTCAACTCAGGAGAAATGGCTGAAAAGTGGTCAGAGGAGGACAGCAGCACAGAGATACAGTAGGGATGAAATGAGTCCCTAGTACTGGCGCAGTCAAACAAATAACAATAAGAGCCCTATACATGTCATTTTAAGAATAGGTATAGCTCTGAGGGCCAGTGTCAGTGTTTGATGTGATGAATGCAGGAGCCGAGTAGAGGCCATAAATAACAGAAGACAACAGATAAAATCTAGTGGCTGCCTATGACAAAGTATAATATACCAAAACAAAACGCTGCTCACTGAACAGTATAAAATTATTATAGATAAAAGCTCTTAACTAAAGCCAAATAGGCATGTGCATATTGTAGTAGCTGAGTTTACTGAAAAAGTGCATTAGATCTTCCATAGTGATCAAGACTGGTAGGTTGACGGTCCAAAGAGTGGAGTGAAAGAATTCGAAATCGTTTTGGAAAGCTTTCCTAAACTAAAACTTTAACAAGGACTGGATTCAGTTTAACAGCAGATCTGTCAGATATCTTCTTTTCAGTGTATATTTAACTACTTTGTATCCAAAGCTGTTTTACATTTTGAATCAAGAATAGAAAGGGGTACAATTTTCCTTTATTATATGTATCCTCATTAAGTCCCTAGACCTAGTAACCAACCTTCTGCATAATGTTTGCAACTGCACTACTATCAAAGTTTTTGCTAGCATTTCCTACCTGGAGTTGTTTTCCCTCACTTCCTGTTTTAGGTAAGAACAGTCACCACAACAGGGATCAAGGGAAATTCTTCTTCTTTTAGAAAAAGCATGTTGAAGATTTGGTGCAGGTTGTAACTTCTTACCATGTATTTTCCCTTGTTTGCAGAAGTTAAATTTTAGCACTGAAAATTACAGAATAGGGAATTAATAATTAATGGTCAAAGAAAATGTATACAAGAGAGCAATCACAAAGGTAAACGCTACTAATATGATATGTGTCAAAGTTTTTAGGGAGGAACTATTCCCAATGGGGGGGGCGGGGGGAGTGGCCAACCCCTACGGACTTTTACGTTGAAAAGGTGTCCAAGTGTCCTGTCCAAGAAATTACGTTTACAGTTTTAATTTACATTTTATGATAATACATGCATACTCGGTAAATATTTTATTACAACCATGCCTCCATGATCAAACCATAGTCTTTAAATAATAAGATTGAGTCCAATACATTGTATATACCAATGATACTTTTGAATCTTTCCTTTGGTAGTTGCCACCAGGTTCAGTCTAGAGTTCAAGCAAAAGGGTCTAAAAGTTGCTTCCAATTTCTTTTCCAACGTGTTTCGTCCAATTAATTGGACTTTCTCAGGGACTTGAAGCATATGTCTTGGAATACAGTTTGTCCAAATAAAGTGCTGGTGCTGGTATTAGCAGCTTTTTCCTGTGTCATGAAAAAGTCACATACTGTATCAATGCCGGGAAAATTTTCTATATTTCTCTTCAGTCCTTCTATAACATGATGAATATGAATTGATATTCTGCACAGAATAACAAATCATTATTTAATATTTCAACTTTGCTAAATAGTAAATAGAAAATGGACTAATGTTAGAGAGCCCATGAAGTAAGTGGTTTGTGTTTTCTAGAAGAGTGCAATGCATGCAAATGACACATTATGGCATTAGAGGCCATGGATATTACCATGTACCCATATTACTAGCATTCTCAAGGATAAAGGAATTGACCGTCAATTCCTTTATCCTTGAGAATGCTAGTAATATGGGTACATGGTAATATCCATGGCCTCTAATGCCTTAATGTGTCATTTGCATGGATTGCACTCTAAATCTAATACATGAGAGAAGATGATACTTCCTTTTGTAACCCTGTTCTGCATATTAAGAAACTTAAAGCAAAACCAAGTTTTAATCTGAATCCAAGTGCTTAACCAGCGACTTGGTATGTATTGAGTAAAGATTGTGAAGTATGAGCAGAGAGTTGAATCAGCTACAGACTTTCCGCGTTTTTCCACCATAAATTAAACATTCTTCTGTTATCAATTCCTCTTCTACAGTGCAATTATGTTTGTTTAACATTACTATTTCCTAAACTGTGGTTCGGGACCCGAGTTGAATCACCCATTTTTCTGATGGGTCACCATATTATTGTGCTGCCTAGTTTGTAGGAAATCAGTGAGTGGGAAATCCGTTCAGTCATAAGTCATATAGCTTAGTAACTATGACATCACAGACACATATGGGAAACTAAAGTTCCTATAAGGTCAAGAGTATGGTTGGTAAGTTTCCCTGCAGGGGATTGCATGGTGAGGCACATATTTAATTTGATCGGTTGGATAGTTTGCATTTCTCTGATAGGCTGGCACTGCCTACACAGAAAGATGAACCAGCTAATTAGTGATGGGTTTTCCATGGATTGTATAACCCTCAATGCTTTGCTTTATTTTCTATGCTGTACGTTACACTGAACCACTTTATTACAGTTCAGGAGTATATGTGTGTTAAATGTACTTGGCAAATGTAAACAGTTCTTAAGAGGATGAGCAGTTCTATGAAATCTACTATACACTTGACTAATTTGAATTGAGCTATGATATTCTTTGGCTCACATTAAAGTAACTAAACTAACTAAACTAAAGATAATGGAGAGAATATGCTATGCCATACCTTTTCTATGCATTCTTTTCTATTACCTACTTCCTTATCACTTTGATCATCATTGTCCCTCCTGCTCTCAAAATGTACATTCTTGCATGTGCTAAATTATAAACTGTCGATTTAGATTCAACTATTTTACACACCGTAGTTCTGCAGGTTACCCAACCACCTTAGGTAGTCTGTTCGTGTGCTGGTTATTCCCTCTTGTTTAATGTGTATATTGAACTGGTTTAGCATGCAGTCATTATCCCAACTATGCCTAGTTAATATTAGGACCATTTTTAAAACATTGTATGTACTAGAGCAGTGTTTTTCAACCACTGTTCCTGTGCCGCGGGATGTTGCCTGGTGTGCCGTGGGTTTTTGACCCCACCCTCGGCCCTCCTATCTAGCTGCCTCTTATAGTATAAGTCTTTTACTATAAGAGGCAGCTAGATAGGAGGGCTAAGCAACTGCATCCTCACAGAGCCGGTGTGTGTATAACACAGATCGGCTGTACTATAAGACTTATACAGCCGATCCATGTTATACATGGACCGGCTCTGTGAGGATACGGTTGCTTAGCAACACGCGTCCCCACAGACCAGGGGCGGTTTTTTTGCCCACAAGTGTGCCTTTGCCCAAAAAAGGTTGATAAACACTGTACTAGAGAATATACAGGCAGGGCAAACGGCAAACTTAATAGGAGCATTCATGGATTATCAACCAGCTGTATAATGCACTGTTCAACTGAGAGGCTGATCATTCTGTTATAACTATACGGTTAGTATTCAGCAAAGTAAACATGATCACCTCTTTGCCTTAACCAGATGATGTTTAGTGCACTGGGAGGAATTGTATTTTTATTTACTTGGCAAATCTCACTAGTATACTGGAAATGATTTGTATAAAAATAGTTTGTTTCAGCACAGAAATGCAGACTAGAATATATCTCTTTATACAGAGACTTTGTTATAGAAAACATTAAACAGCAAACCCACTGACAGTATAAACGAGTGATAGCAAACCTTTTAGAGACAGAGTGCCCAAACTGAAACCCAAACCCCACTTATTTATTTCAAAGTTCCGGCATAGCAATATAACCTGAATTACACAAACATCATATACATGCATGAAATATGAAAACACACACTCAAACTGATCGAATAGGAGACGGTATGGGGCGCTGTGTGCAATCAGAAGAGAGGGAAAGAGAGCCAATAGGCTGCAGTTTTTACAGCTGGCTGACATCTCGGTTGCTGAGTGCCACCTCTGGCACCCGTGCCATAGGTTTGCCATCACTGGTATATACCAACACTTCACGCACATCATTGTATTGTTGTTGCTTATAATTCAATGATTGTATTCTCATTTATATAAATCAAAAGTCAATTCAGAAGCAGGGTTTATATTCATAATGTGAGTTTTTCCCCATAGTGTAAACTAATTAGAACATCTATTTTGAAATAGGAAAATAAGTATATAAATATAATTTGCTTCTGGCAAAATGTTTTTATTTATGTTCTGCTCACTTTCAAGCCCTCAAATTGCTTGTCTTATAGCTGGTCCATGTGCCACCACACTTACAATTAATGGCAAAGTCAACACTGTATACCAGTGGTGAGCAACTGAGTTGATATGGAGGGCCACAAGTGTGGCCCTTTGCCTTACTAAAGGGCCACACATAACATTTTCAATATATACTGACTTGTATAAGCATTTTTATTGAAAAAAATTACAGCGTCATCGAAGACTTAAATTATGCTTCAAGCATTAGGGAACACTGTAGTATGGTAATGCTAATTTTCATATATCATCAAAGGTTATGTTCCTCATAGCCTCAAAGCCTTTGATGATATCTATGGGTCACATAACCTTTTATTCACATGTTATGTGCCCATATTCTGAGGACATGTGCCACAATATATATTACACAATTATTCCCTTGTTCGCTGGTGGAATTGTGGGAGCATAGGCACTCACCTGTCTGCTCTGGCTGAGCATGCTGATTGGTGTATGTGAAAGCCAATCAGCGACCCAGATGGCACCTGAACAAGTTCCTCTCCTCCTATTCCTGCTCTAAGAAGATCCTGGACAAAGATGCGTTAGCGGGGGTTTAGCGGACAGGTCAGTTCCTATGCAGTAACAGTTAGGTTTTGGGGTCCGCAGGTGGAGGACCAAGGGGGGGCCGCTGAACCACACCCACAGGTTGGGCACCTGGTCTCTATACATAAAGGTTTAAGGTTTAATTTTGTTTAACCTCCCTAGCGGTGGTGACGAGTACAGCTCGTCCAGTGCTGACTTGCTAAAAGTGCTGATCGGGGCCCTGTGGCGCTCACTCACCTGTCCAAGCGTCTGCAGCGGCTCCGATCGGCTTTCATGCTCCCTGTGTGGAAGCAGATCCTGCTGCAGGGACATCGGCTGCTGTAGATAGCTCAGCAGATTGCATCCCCTGCATCCCCACCAAGGAGGGGGTGACGATCGCCCCGATAGTGCCCGGGAAAACCGCCATGAATTCAGACCGCAGGACGGGAATTTCAAATCGTTCTGGATACAGCTTTCTGCTTAGAAAGCCGTATTCAGCGCGATTTCAAAAGAAATGTGATTAACAGTGATTACTGTACCCAGTACAATTTAAAAATTGAAAGTAAAAAACACAACACACATTGAGTTTTGATTACAATGTTTATTATATACAGGAAACAAGCAAAATTATACTTGAAATACATTTTTTTATGTAAAATTTTTTTTTACAAAAAAAAAAAAAAATCCATTAAAAGTCTATGGTGCGCTTTTGGTACAGAAATCTGTACCTCAGCAGTGTGCTAGGGAGGTTAAGTTTCACTTGCAGTAAAGACATATTCCAAAATCATTTCTTGAACATATTATGTTTAATGTAAGCTCTCTGCCATTACATGGGCGACAAAATGTAGTGACCCATTCAGACAATAGATAAACAGAACATGGCAGAATTTGTTTTGAATATTTTTTTAACCTCCCTAGTGGTCATGACGAGCAAAGCTCGTCCAGAGTTTGTGTGAGGAGCAAACTCTGGATGAGCTGGGCTGCCTTGAAAGCCGCATATCCCCAGAAAGCTACGGCGATTCTGCTTCCAGCCATGACGCAGAAGGGGGCGGGGGGTGGACGGCGCCTTAGACCTCCATGTTAATGCACCTTTCCAATGCCATGTGTTTGAGTGTGCCCTAGTGCATGCTACTACATTACTGTTCTTTGTGGTGCGCTGCAAAGCAACAATGGTGCCCCCTAAACGTCCCCAAGCCCACCCCCGTCCCTCCGGTGTCATATCAGACATCATAGGGGCAGGCAAGGAAGCATTGGTGGGTACGCAGAATCACCCAGGGAATTTGGCTGACAGGGGAGTTTTATTGTAGTTATGTTGGGATAAGTTTTATCAGCTGAGAAACTCACCCTGAGATAATTCGGGCAGAACGCCCAGAAGATTAAAACCACTTTTTTATACTCTGGAAATGATAGCATTCCTTTTTATCTGTAGTAAAATGTAGTTATTTTACCAAAAATAGTAGTTCTCACTTTGTTTTTCTAAGACTTCTGTAAAATAGTGAGCTATATTATTGGAGAATGTGGGTTTGTCTTCCTGTTCTGTACTCAATCAGGGTTCATAGAAGGTTATCACAGCAGTACCAAGATACATAGTAGTCCCGAGATGAAAAAAGGCTGTTATTTTGCAGACTGTACAGCAGATGGTGTCGGTATGGTTCTGTCTACAGCTGAGGAAAAGAAGAATATGTTGCATTCATTTCAACACATACAAGCCTCCAGCAAAATCTGCCTCTTATGCAAGCTAGAATCTGTTTGTATGCCAATATGCTTTTCAGATTTAAAAACAAATGGCCTTCTTTAACTGCAGTGTTTAAAGTCACTGTTTAAAAAGATCTGTCAAATTAAGGTTTAGATTGACATAGCTCTAACATGATGATGGACTGGGTGATGGGGGGGGGGGGGGGGGGAAGGGAATGTCTGGTCTTCTCAGCTTTTGCTTTAAATATTTAATCACTTTAGGATTTATAACTGAACTATGTGTAAATGGTTGAAGGACCCATTTACACTATATGCGTTTTTTTTTAAGGCATGCATTTTTTATAGGCTTGCATTTCTGCTTATATACAAAAACGCATGCATTTTTTACATTACATTTGGATTTTGCATTTGCGTTTTTAAACAAATCAATGAAAAATGCATACAGCAGTGAGTTTTCAAAAACGCAACGCATTCAGTGTGAATGGTAACATTAGGATGTAAAAACCCAGGCGTTTTTAAAACGCACTGCAACGCATATAGTGTGAAATGGGCCTTAATGCTTGTAAAAGCCCACCATAACTCTGAAACTAAAAACTCTGAAATTATATTAGTTTTACCTTTAGTTTTGCCTAATGGCTCAATATTTTTCTAAATCCTAATACAATATACTTACCTTCTCTGCTCATGTCTGTGGAAGTCGCCATGTTTTTTCCAGTCCTGTCAGGGTGACTGCAGTAACATGTATGGACCAGGAGATGCCATATATAACAGTTTTTTTATGGCAAAAAGGTCAGTGTGTACAGACATAATGATGTTATCAGAGAATATGTTTTATTAGGCTGTGTGTTCATGCTGTAAAATCAGAAACCAAAAAAACAAACAAACAAAAAATATTTTTTTTTTTACCTCTGAGCTGTCCCAATAGTTCAAATAAAGTTGTTTTTTTATATGCAAAATTATCAGGTCATTACACACACCGTTGTATGGGATGCACCCTATACTACGAAGCGTCTGATGCCCGAAAAATACTTTGGGTTTTTTTCCACCCTGAAAGGGAGTTGAGATGGAGAAGCTGCCTATGATGGCTTTCCCACCTCTAGCCCTGACCGGCAGAGCTTCTGCATGTATGCTGGGCAGCACACATACTGAAAGCTGACCCATTTATGCAATATGTTATCAGTTATAAGACTCTTGGCTGATCCTACTGCAATGTAGATGTGACTTTAAATGTCCTTCAAAGAATGTAAGCTCTTGGTCTCCAAGACTATTTGTAAGGGACATGTGCAATCCCTGGTACCATCTGCTGGGGGCAATGAGCTTCTGCCCACTCCGGGTAATTTTTCCTGGTTACCAGTGTAGACAGTGTGGACAGGGTTTGCGTACACTTGTCTCCTAAGTACGAGGCCTTTATGTGTGTGCCCTTGTCCTCCCACCCATGGCCTGAGCATTGGTCTCAGAACCTGAACCTTATATAATGTATCGGGTAAGCCTTCTCCTTCCACATTAACCCTCATTGCACTTCATCCTGTGTGCCTTAACACGGTGTACTCTGCCTAATCTGGTCACCCCTCTGTCCAGAACCCTGACACTATTACTTTTGTAGAACCAAACACTTTTTCATCTGATCAATCGAATTGTATCTTTTTGTTGTAAAAAAATTAACAATAATTTTATTGCGGTCATTTTTTAAATGTGACACTAGGTAAAGAAAGGCCAGTTATCCAAACTGAACTTTGGCTCTCTCAACTCTGGTTCACTTTTCTATAAAATTTTTATGTATCATACTTTTTGTAAAGCCTGCACATATTTTTTAGTGCCCTTCCCAGGGCATGCGGACTGTGCTGTGGTTATTTCTAAAAAAAGATGGTCAACAAGGAACAATTTGATGCCACCTGTTTAATTGGAGGTCTATGATCAATGAACATGGCAGACATGTTACTGAAGTCTGTCTTGCAATCTGTAAATGCCTTTTCTATAGTAAATAATGGAGGCTTAACCTCCCTAGCGCACTGCTGAGGTCCAGATTTCTGTACCAAAAGTGCACCATAGACTTCAATGGTAAATTTTTCTTTGTCGTAGGCCTGTAACTTCCCAAAATATGTCCATACAAGGGTCTAATAGACATCCTGAATATAATAATGTTTGAAACACACAATTATGTAAATAAAATAAAAAAAATTTAAGAAAAATAATGAAAAAAAAAACACAAAAATTAGGACACAAAACTATGCTGCTATGTACTAAATATCGCCAAAATAAAAAGTCTCTGGTGCCCCAGATGTTCCCATTTGCACTTAACCTTCTCTAACCTGGTGTGCAAATGGGCACATCTAGGGCATCAGGGACTTTATTCTGGTGATATTTAGTACATAGGGGGAGTTTGAAAGCAGTTTTCTACATAGAAAACTGCTTTCATTCTATTTAATGTACAAATCTCCCGCCGCCTCCCCGAGTGACGTCATCACGTCACTCGGAGCGGGGGGGGGGGGGGGGGGGGGGGGGGAGACACGAGCATGAAGGGGACACAGGACAGAGTAAGTATGCGCTCTCCCAGAGCCCCGCATTGTACTGGACGGCATCACCTCGTCCAGTGCGATAGTAGCAGTTGGAGCGCTGGACGAGGAGCTGCCGTCCATAACGCTAGGGCGGTTAATATAGAAGGCGATTCAGAATCTATAGGATAACATAGCAGCATTACTGGCATTTTTTGTTGTTGGTCACCTTGTATTAATCTGATAATAGGATCCTTTCTTGTTAAAACATTAGGACAAACTTCTTGGCTTCCTCTTTATAGATCTTATTTGGTTAATAGACTGCTCAATATCTTCAAACCTTTATCTCTTCAGCCCATATCTTAACAGAGATGTAATTTACAGTATTGAGGTTTTAAGGGTGTTGAAAATGCATTGAATTTCATTGCAGGTCAAATTAAGTTCTTTTTTTTTTTTTCTTTTTACTAGTCTACACCCTTACATTTGGCAGCAGGATACAACAGAGTCCGGATTGTACAACTTCTCCTCCAGCATGGTGCTGACGTTCACGCAAAAGACAAAGGGTAAGTTACAGTTAAAATACTTGCCCTTTCTTTGGGGGCTCCTAAAATACTTAGTTATTCCTAATATAGTAACCTTGTATGTATACATATCCTTTTATTGATTATTTAAATGGAAAAATGAAACCTAAGGTAACAACAAATGATTGCTACTGAAACCTAGTGAATTTTACAGGTAGTGGTAGGTATTCATTTGGTGCATCATTTGGGTTACATGTGTCCGGTTATGTGAAGCCTTTAGTATATGAACAATAGAGGTTACTGTATTGTTTGTGTGTGTGTGTGTATACACACACACACACTGTATCATATATTTATATTATGGGGGTACAGAATCAAAGGAAGGAAAGGGAGTCGATGTAAACAATAGATGTCTCTTTGTCAATTTCAAGCATGTTAACATCATAGATGTTAATAGCATCAGCAAAAAAGTCCTTAGAAAATAATATTCCTTCTAGCTTTCAAAATTCATAATGCATGATTTTCCATTCAGCCACAGAATCCACTTTTTCATTGCAGCATAGTCCTTTTTGGAGAGACCCTCATTTTCATACTTACATAGCCCAAAATCTCTTCAGCAATGTGGTGTATGATAACATTAAGTGTTAAGTCTACAGCAACTCTTTAGCATCAGAAAAGCATTCATCCAGTAACTACAAGCTTGTGCATACTTTCCCTATCTGCTAGCTGTCTCCAGCCAGTAAGAATCTAATGCACACTGGTTCAAGTGCCTCTTGTAAAGCCACACATAGCTACTCCGATGGCAGTTCCTATTCCACCTGTGTACAAATCAGGGTTTTGAAGTCCCACCAAGTTCCTTCTCCCGTTGAAGAGTATGGCACCTTAAAAGAATAAACGTAGAGAAACCTAGTGTTGCTGTCCAGTTTCCTGAACTCTTTTCGAGGACACACCCGATGAAAGCTAATTTAGAAAGGGCTGGGGTGGATGTCAAGCAAGTTTGGTGTGAGAAAAATACCAGCTTACCCAAGCTTAGCATTGAATGCTTTGGTTCCCTACACAAATATCTCACTAGATTAGTAAAAGCCTGAAGGTCGAAATATTGAAAAAATTCACACATTTAAGTTTTACCTTTTTATGTATGTTATAAATATTTTAAGTCAAATTAGCAACTAATATAAGGAACAGTGACGATTATTTCCGCAGTTAAAGGATCGGGGTATTGGACCATATAGATTAGTTTTTTTTTTCCAGAAGATAAGAAATAATTTGCTGTGGTTGCAGTTGTGTTCATGTTTCTGCTTAAAATCTGATTGTAAATGCAATTGAGTGTATCACTTGCTTACGGTATCACTTGAACTCCAAACTCTCTCTATTTACATTCTATGGAAATTCTATTATGTCCTGGCAGAGTATATGTGGGAACTACTTTTAAAACTTGATGTCTTCTGTCTGTTTATTTATGGCCAGAGTCTTAATTTATGGCCAGAGTGTAGATTCTTATTGCAGCTTAATTGATGTCCACCCCTAAATTTAAGGCTGGGGAAAAGACATTTCTTTTACTTAATTACAAGGTAGGCATCTATTTAGGAAAGTGGAGTTTGTTTATAAATCCCTGCCAAGAATTGTAATAGCTGATGCTTAAAGTAGCTCTTGAGTAATTTTTACTGTTAATTGCAATATGATTAGATGATAAATGAGGAGCTGCATTATGTTGCTTTGATAATTTAAATTTAGAAATGTGGCCAATTAAACTGTCTTAAAGGGGAATTTGACATTCTTAAAAAAGCTCCACAAGACTTCGGAATGCTAAGTAGAGTGTTGCCAAATATTCTAGGATTTCGATATTAACTTTATTGGTGGACATAATACATATTGTTTAAGAAAAAAAAAGGATGGACTTGGCAAGGTATTACTTTTCTGAGACATTTTACCTTCAAGTCGGTCATTTCCGGTTATTTTTGGAAGTTCTGTTTTAGAAAAACGCCAAACAAAGAAGGTGCTTAGACCACTTTACCTGACCAAATTACACTAGCTCTTTCTAGAGAAATAGACCATTTCAGAAAGGTATTGTAGGAAGCTTAGGAAGTCTGCTCAATACATTTATGTTAAAGTTAAATTATGTAAATTTTTGGAAAAAAAACTTTTGCCCTGAAAAACGTAGGTGTCTTTAAAGGATGTGCAGTTCATGGTCCCTCTGGATGCCATGGCCTGAACTATAGTTTTGGGGGGAAAAAAACCATGAAAAAATTCCCATGTGCACACTGAACATATCTTCCTTGTCAGTTTTGCTACCATTGTCTATATACGCCTTCTCTGACTTCCTTTTCTAAATCTCTAGATCTCCAACACCCTTACAAGACTAATATTTGTGTGTGTGTGTGTGTGTGTGTGTGTGT
>CM070032.1:139933829-139948916 GCA_036250615.1 Ptychadena robeensis | reverse complement strand
GGGGGCAGTAATCTATTACTGAGAAAAAAAATCCCTATCTACAGCTGTCAATGGGTATAAACTGTTTACACCAGAGCCACTTCTAGCTTTTTGGGGCCCCTATGCGAGATCTTGTTGGTGGCCCCTTTTTTATGATGCTAAGGAGTTTAAACCCTTTGATGATTTGTGCTCTTTGATGATTTGATGATCTTTGTTATACTTTCAAGAAAAAAAGAACACACTAGGCTCCTAAAACTGAAATGAACACTCTTTTTGGCTCAGGGAGGAAGCAGACCTATCAAGTTCTGCATTTGAAAATAAGGGAAGGTTTCCCGGAAGTGACATCACACAGAATCACACAGTGTAAACATTGGTCCACAAATGTGTTAAATGAACATAAATGACCATTTGAAGTCTTTATCAAAATGCTTTGTGGCTGGATGACAAAAGGGGAGAATAACTAGGAAACAGAGACAGAGTGTTGTCACCCTATGAGCCATGTTATTCCATTGTTTCTCCATGATTATAGCAACACAAATATTGATACAGACTGTCCTACATCTAGAAGAGTATAAAATGTAGTTATAACTCGGGTCATGGGTTCAGTTGTTGTTCATGGGGGATTATGGCAGTTACAGGCTTCCTGTAAATCCTTGGCTGCTGATGGACTACAGATTCCAGCATGCATATAGTTTACTGTTCGTGTCCCATAGCATTCTGCTGACATAAATGGCAAAGTTTCAAGTTGCTGTGCTGATAAACTACAACTGCAAGCATTACCTTACACACACACACACATGTTCTGCCTTTTATACACACACACAAAGCTTCTTCCACATTCCTCTTAGTCCTGCTTCCTGCTTGTCCCTCCATCAGCCTTGTAGGAGAGGGTATGGTTGTAAATTCCACAAAAGTGGAAGAGAACTGACAGCTCACAGAACCAATTGGCTGCAGTTCTTTTCTCCCCTCTCTCTGATTCTGCTGACTGCAGCCCAGCAGCTGCGGACAATCTGTCAGGAAAGCCACAAGGTGTGCAAGGTCTGCCTCTGGGCTAAGTCCCCATTAAAGCCTATGGGTAAAGAAAGCGAATTTAACCTGGCCAAAGAGAGAAGTGGTTTTCGACCTGCTCTCTCTGCTCCACAAACTCCCTGTTGGGCAGGTGTTCCCACACAGCTTGGAAGTTCCAGGTGCTGGACTCTAAATGCCCCGTCTCCAAAGCTCAATCCTAATTAAAGTCCAAGTGTGTTGAATTTTTCCAATTCCATAAAACAGCACACATGATACAAGTATCTCTTAGGGGGGAATTCCTTGCCTGATGAGTTTCACCCCGTAAACATGGGGCTTACTTGTAGAGATTAGAATCTTTCTGTATAAGCCCCATATAAGATCTTTACGAATAAGCCCCATGTGTAAGGGTTGAAATGCGGACCTTTAGCACTTGGACTTTAATTTCCTGGAGCAAAATATGTCTTGGGGGGCCATATGTGGCCTTGGGGACTATAGTTTGAGGATCCATGTTTTAATGTATCACATAACGCAAGGTGTATGTACATACATATGGGCATAGAAATGCAAATATTTTACTAAACCTTCATTCAAAAATGCTTTTAGTTAATAAAGATAAACATTTGTGCACATGCTCCAAATTAACCAAACAGAAATTGATTTTAAATTGTCTGCTCTGGTTTTCAGTTCCACACTCTATTTTGATGGATTTTTTATTGATCAAATAGGGAATAGATGTTATTTATGGACATTCTAAAAATGAAAAAGAAAATGAACTGTTCAGTCAAACCTAATCTCCTTAATCACACATTGTGTATTTATGCAGCAAAGTCCTACTGATTATTAGACCTGAAATGTCCTCTATTTCTAAAACAATTATGTGCAACCAATAATGGTTTAGACTATGTTTGAACAATAGCTCTTATTTGTTTTCATCTAGTGGTCTGGTGCCTCTACATAATGCCTGCTCCTATGGACACTTTGAAGTAACTGAGCTGCTTCTCAAGGTAATATGACTTTTATATAATTGTACTGTAGCCCCATCCAAGTATTTGGTAATTGATCATTTTAGTTTGTGTGTGTGTATAATGCATTTTACAAAATTATTTGAAATTGTTCAATCCTGTTTCCAGTAAAGGGAAGTAGTATGTGTTTAGTTTTTCCTCACCACATTTTACTTGTTTTCAGCATGGAGCATGCGTTAATGCCATGGATCTTTGGCAATTTACACCACTACATGAGGCTGCATCAAAGAATCGTGTTGAAGTCTGTTCCTTGCTGCTAAGCCATGGAGCTGATCCTACCCTTGTTAACTGTCATGGGAAAAGTGCTGTGGATATGGCTCCTACTCCAGAGCTGAAGGAAAGGTTAACTTGTAAGTAATCAGCAGTTCATTAAAATTTAATTTCTGTACTAGGTTTAGTGTGGCTGTTCAAGCAAGGGAGGAGAACATCATAGCCTAGCCTACTGTATGGTTCATTGTAATGTGGCAGAATGTTAAGTTCATTTTTTGACCATCTATAAATACTTTTGCAATTAATACCATCATGATGGCATTATAAAGTATACATATTTAAATAAGAGTAACAAGACCCTTAAAAGATAATTTAAAAAGACTTGAGCAACAATGTTTTTGTACCTTTAAATAGTTATTCATTTATATGATCAGTTTCATAAATGTTACCTTACTAGATCATGTCATTCAGTTTGTATTCTTCTGCTGAACTTGGTCTAGTCTTTACAGTTGTAGAACCAGGAGAGCTTGTACATACACTCTGCTGTGTGAGAGCGATCTCTTTCTGTGTGTTTCTTTGCTGCTAGACAGGGTGGATTTGATATGAATCACAATTTAAATCACTAGTCAGTAAGGCTTGATTTAAATCAAACCAATTTAAATCAATCATTCTTGCCAGTATAACTTTAAAATGCAAGTAGATGAAGATTTTTAGAATAATTACTTTTCATATTAGTTTTATCCCCAGTTTAGGTTAATCATTCATATTAGGACAACTTTTCTGCTGTACTTAGTTTTAAGAACTGCAAAAGTAAATCCAGCATCTGTGATAATATCTTGTAGGCAGAGAAACTGCTCAATAATCTTACAAAACAGACCGAAGTTTATGATGGTATTAGCACGGCACCCCAAATCTCCCCTTGAATAGACAAGGGGGAGGGGACGGGCCGCTCAATATGTAAAGCAATACATGTATTATACACACTGCAAACAATAAAGTAATGACCATCATATCAATCAAAAACAATGCACAGTGTTGCGGATGTACACATCTGTACACGTACTTAGACAATTAAAATAGTTCAAATTTCACCCCAACACGCGTTTTGTTGAAGACTTCTTCAGGGGATACCATATGTAGTTTCATCGGCCAAATCTCCATAAAACAAACAGCCAACACAAGGGGATCAGTCATATTGAAAAACCAAATGGACATAAAAGTGGACATAAAAGAATATACAGTATGATTCAGCAGAATGTGCAGGGCTATAACATGCTGTATAGCGGTCTGCACTTATAGGATTATAGGCATTGCCCCCGCCCGTGTGCCTTATAGAATGCATAATAAGTCATAGTCTTAAACACCATATATATGTATGTTGAAGTGTAAAACATTTTTTTAATAATTCCTTAATTTGACTTTAAATGTATCATTTGGCGACAAAACATATTTAAACTTCTTTATTTCATTTGATTACCTTTTGTTTAAATTTCAGATGAATTCAAAGGTCATTCCTTACTGCAAGCAGCCAGAGAGGCAGACCTGGCAAAAGTGAAAAAGACACTAGCTTTGGAGATCATTAATTTTAAGCAGCCGCAGTCTCATGAGACCGCTTTGGTAAGAACAAATGTCTTGAAAAATAGTATTTTCCTAATTTGATTTAGAACATGTGAACGGCTAATATTGCAGTTGTATTATTTTTAAGCTCCTCAGTCAAGCTTCATGTATGAGTTGTTAATTTACTAATGGATTACAAACAGAATCACATCTATCGTACCAGCACTAATCATTATTTTTGTTGACACATGGCTTTGCTCAGACTTTGGGGAGGTTTGCGTCTAGTGTATTTATTTTTTCATTATATTTACAGTAATATTAATTCCAATGTGTATAGACAAATGCTTAATTTTTTCTATAAAGTATTCTTGAGGCTGAAATACACGGCTAGCGTGATGACGTCATCATGCTACTTCCCGGCTTCCCCGATATCAGGAGCCAGCTGTCAGCCCATCCTTTACTTTGAATGGGGAACCGCGGGTCCCTATTCAAAGTATAGGATATCGTACAAGGTTTATCAACATGTTGGTAACCTGTTTGGCCAAAAAAAAGGGCATAAACAGGGGTAGATTTTTCCCAGATTTCTGCTCACCTCAGTGCCATGAACGTGCATGGTACTCGAATGTGCAGAGATCTGGGAAAAAACGTGTATTCCTACCTTTACAGTTCATTTACACTTAGTTTTTTCAAATATATAACCATGTTAGTGTGGCCTGTTTCTATTTAATGCTTGAAAATACACAAATGTATTAAACAGTGCAGCAGGCTAAGGTAGTTCAATCCATTCTCAGATTTGTTCCTTTAAACTACAAGTGAATTAACACCAAGCATGACAGAGGATTATGCAAATGTGTTTCTGTTGAATAACTTTGTTGTCTTTCTTTGTCTGTTTACTTGCTATATTTTTTGCAGAAATATACAGATGATAAATCCTTTCTTCTGTACTTAAGGCATAAATATGTCTGGAGAGGCAAATGCATGTTTGATTATCTGCAAAGTTACCCACACAGTACATGTCACTTAATATAGCATCTATGCTTTATGGCTTCATTTTAAAGATGGCTTGGCTTTTTAAATGTAGAACAACTAAGTTTAACAGTCCTCACCTGATCTATGCTTTTCTTATTTTAAAGAAAGTTTGCATTTCTGGAGGCAGTGTTTGGATTCAGCTTGGTCGACCAAGAAGACAATTTATTCTCTAACTTCTTGCTCACAGTGATGACACAGGCATTGCTCATGCTTGGCACTTCCGTTACAAAATCAAAATAGTTTTCAGAGGAGCATAATTTACCATTGATCACTCTTGCGTTCTGCTCAGCATGTTGTTTATCTGATCCAGACTTTTGATAAATGGCCGAGGGATTTCATCTGTGTACTTTGTAGAGAAGACTGCCTTAGGAATATATAATGGATACAGACAATATCTGTAGAAATGTATGTGCTATCATTTGTTTTCTTACTATAACTCCCAGTTAATACATTTTTGCAGCATTGTGCAGTGGCCTCTTTACATCCCAAAAGGAAGCAGATAACGGAGTTGTTGCTTAGGAAAGGAGCAAGCGTCAATGAGAAAAACAAAGAGTAAGTTTTTTTTGTTTGCGCTAAAGGATTTATAGCACTGTGCTGTATTTTTTTTTTACCCCCTTCTTAAGTCATGTCCACGCAGTCTTGGTTCTTGTAAAGCCTAGTTCATGATAAAACTGTTAATCTGTAGAGTCTGTCTTTTTCGTTACCTTTGCTAAAAACCTAGTCCTAACACATTAATTAAATGCCACGTTTCATCTGTGAATTTAATGCCATGAAACTGAAATAGAACTTTTAGTATCTTGATGTAGAAATATTGAGAACAAGCTCAGTTTTGGCCATTTAAAGCTTAATCGCAGACAGCCACCTTCGCCAGTGGGGACAAGCCCTAACTCTATATACACTGCAGCAACCATTGTTAGATTTTTTTTTTTTGTTTCTTATATGTAATATTTAAATGTTTAAAGCTTGACCACATCTTATTTTTAAGTCTGATATGTTAATGATTTGACTTAAATCTCTACAAGACATAAAAGTAGGTACATGTAAAGCTGGGAAAAGATGGTAAGATGTACCGTCTATTCCTTGTCCAATCCTATGCCGTAGCAGGCAGCATGATGACGTCATCATGCCCGCCCGCTAGTGCCGAGAATCGGACGGCACTCTGCTTCTGCAGCTCATTAGTTCGGCTGGGGGCAGCCGTCCCCAGCTGAACTAATGGGATCGGACTAAAATTATCCATCCTGACGGATCTCTGTGCGATCCGACAGGACAGCTGATTTCAGTCCAATCCCCGTCAGTTGCAGCCTCCAATTCCTGCACGACCCGATCCTTAAGGGATACGGGAGCAGGCACAGCATCCGATTGGGGATCGAATCGTGCAGGAACTGGACCGGGTATGCCCAGCTTAAGGCATAGCCCACACTATGTAATGCATTGGGAGAAGATAGGGGGTTTAATAATGCATGCAGAAGATTCCTGTTGCAAGCAGCGTTGTATGGCTCACAAAACGGTTTTTGCTCACACCTGTTTGCCTTATAGGTTCTCTTAATATGAATTTTCTTGCCTTAAGGTTCACTTTACAAGGTATTCAGTTAGCCAGAAACTTTAAACAAATTGTATTTCCAATACATACAATTGACAATTACTTTCTGTTTTACTTCATAGTTTTATGACACCACTTCATATAGCCGCTGAGAGAGCACACAATGATGTTGTCGAGGTTTTGCATAAGCATGGAGCCAAGGTAATTGTGTTTTATTTCATACTTGCATAAAAAATGTTAGTTACGTTGTATGGAGTCTAAATGTGTTCACAGCTGATTCCCTCTGTTGGACGTAAGTCCAGCGCAGTAAACAAAGACGTGTCCGCACATTTGCAACTACCCACATGCAGGCAAATAGACTTCCCTTTTAATTTCAAACCAAAATCTTCACACGAGATTCTCTCATCAAATAAGGAGGAGTTCTTACTTTTACACTCCACCTAGACAATCTATTTGTGATGCTGCTGTGTCCCTCTTAGGCTAGCCATACACGCATCAACTTTAGTTAGATCCATTTTTTATTGACTTGTGCAATTGAAATATCATCTGTCCATTGGAAAAAAAAAAGTTTTGTTTTGTCACTCCATTGCATTCATTTATTTTGACCTCATTCAGGTAAAGGAACCTAATATCTAAACAGTTCAGTAAAGGTTATTGAACAAAAGATTTAACTGTGTATGTCCAGCTTTGGAGATATTTCTTTGACTTCTCTGCCTTTTTGGAAAAAGTAAAGGGAAATGCACCTCTAAAGAACAGAAATGGCAAAAGTTCATTTGTAGAAGCAATCTTAGAAGTGGCATTTCAACAAAGTAGCTTTAAATCTCCTCATAAACGTTACGTTTTATGAGTTTGCCCTAGAAGGTTTAGGCAGCGTAAAAACAGGACAACTTTGATCCGTCATCTTAGGCAAAAAAAGATGGCACAGTAGCATCTATATGAGAGGTAACTGGTCCTGCAGCTGTTGAAAACTTGTTTTTAAATTGTAGCTCCGCAGGCAGTCTGCAGAAATGATAGGTTATCAATTTAGGCTTGAGCTCAAATTGTTTTCTCTTGGAACAGTGATAACCAGTATAAGAATTTTTCCTACAGATGCCCCCTTCCAGCCTATTTCTCAAGTGGCTGACCACTAGACCAAACTGTTTTCTGGAAGTACACATTTTTTTTTTAGTCTACTAACTCCATTTAGTAAAAAAAAAAAAAAACCAAACATTTCTTTCTAGTTAATTGGCTATTTTGCAAAAATGTTAGCAAATATTATTGCCAATCCTATGCTTGCCTTTGTTTATTAAAAAAATAGTAGTTTGCAAATTAGCTGCTATGTATGTGGTTTATTTTTGTGAGAAACAGTTTAGTTGTGGTATTTGGGTTAATGTACATGTATTTTGTTAGTGGTGAAACTACCTAGTGCATACTTCTGGCATCCAAAGTTAAGCAATTATGGGTAACAAAGAATTACAAAAAAAATTACACATATAATCTAGTTGTGGATCAAAACACATATTTACTGCAGAATGTGCAAGATTAGTAAAAATGTACAAGTTTATCCTTGCAGAAAAACACCATTTGTAGAGGATGGCAAGGTCAGGTCTGAAATTGTCTTTTTAGTCTTGTATAAGTCTCAAGAATTGCGACTAAAAGCAAGGTTTTTAAGTATGACCACAGGGGAATGGCTAAAGAAAAAGGAAAAAATAAAGAAGAGGAAGCATAATGGAAAAGGTTTATCACCTTAATGATCAACCTCTTGGTCAGTGGTAGCCACCCTGTTTGTGTAAGGGGCCCTAAAGTATAGCACCCAACACAACAAAAATGGATGCACATGCTGCTCTTCCAACATAATTATAAATATAATTTCTCTACTGTATCAATGCCCTCACCTACAGCTCTGTTTTTCACAGAGCATCCTCTCAGTCTGAAGCTGCCTGCCAATTCCAAGAAGCATCAGCAAAGCTGTCAGTGATGCTCTGCCCCTGTCTTGCTCTGTGTACATCAAAGGGCCATATGTCAACCCTTAAGGGGGCGCAGGTTGGACATCAGTGCCCTAGGCTGATGAAGTAGCTAAGCACCCACAGAGTGTGATGCCTTCATCTTTCTCCAGTGACAGCTGCATCTTACAAAAACACATTTTTACACTGTACTATAATTATTGACTAAGGATTGGACAAGAAACCATATCTGCAATTTAGGAAGCTGTTATGATTGTATGTCTGTACTTGAGTTTCCTGTCAGAGAATATTGAGACTTGACCAGAATGTACAGCTTGTATTGCATTGTTATTAATAAAACCTGTGGAATATTTTGTAATTGTCTTGGGCGAATATGTAATGTATATATGGCAGTGGGCCTCCAGCAGGAATTGCAGAGCTACTGTCGACTCTTATGGCTGCAGTTCCCTTTGTGTGAAGAGGTTCATTCCTCGCCCTGCCTCACTCCATAGGCATTGTCTGGCTGCAGGGAGATTTAGCTTTAATTTGTGATCCTGTGAGGATAGAAGCACAAGTGGGTAGAGAGGGCTATTTTGCGTGACTGTAACTTTGACTTTTTTTTGTGCATAATTTGATGCCTTTGGACCAGAGTTGTTATCATTTTGCCTAGAGGTTTATGCTTATTTTCCTTGTTATGGTCTCCAGTTTACCATATGTACTTAAGTATAGGCCAAGTTTTTCAGCACAAAAAAGGGCTGAAAAAGTCCCCCTCGGCTTATACTCGAGTCAGGGTTGGCACTCCACTTGCCTTTCCCGGGTGTTCTCTGGTCACCCTGCAGGCATCGGCAGCCTCTGTGAATGTTCCAATGTGTATTTGGTATTCTCTCTGCTGGTGAAATGTAAACAAACTTGACATATTGTTAATTTTTATTGGATATGGCGGAATATCATTTAGAAAACTCCACTATCTGACTTTGCATCTCTCGCCCCATACTCGAGTCAATACGTTTCCAGTTAGCAAAAAAAATTGTTACATCGGCTTTAATCTAGGTTGGCTTATACTTAAGTATATATTGCATAATTGCCAAATATTTTCATTTGACTTTAAGATTTTGGAGCTACTGTAGTTTTTAAGAAAAAAAAAGTTTATTCATTGTTGTCATTGACAAATTACCAGTTTAGTTTGTGGCTGCACCACTGCACATTGTTTTTCATGGAGTTCATTAGGCGTTTGTTATAATGCGTGCTTGTGTTTACTGTTTAGATGAACGCTCTGGACACACTTGGGCAGACAGCATTACACAGAGCTGCTTTGGCGGGGCACCTGCAGACCTGTCGTCTCCTGTTAAGCTTTGGCTCAGATGCATCGATCATCTCTTTGCAAGGCTTTACAGCAGCTCAGATGGGAAATGAAGCTGTGCAGCAGATTTTAAGTGGTAAGTTTACATACCTTGGCCTAACCCTATTTACTAAATTAGTCATTGACAGTTTGGTAGATAACATTAAATTTTATGAAGCGGATATAGATATGCAAATGTGTTAACATAGTCAAATAAATTCGAGCCAGACTAAAAATGCTCAGTGTTCATAGTTAGGGTAAGTAGTCCAAATAGATGTACATTTGCCAAGCTTTGTGATGTGATAGTTTTTAAAAGTGTGCTTATCCTTCTAAAAAAAAAAAAAAAAAAAAAAAAAGAGAGAGAGGACTTGGCTTGCCAGTTGATGGTCACCTTGGTCTTAATAAACTACTGAAGAATTTGTAATCCCCTAAAACAAAATATAACCTTTTGTATATGAAATTCCTGTACATTCTGCCAGTATCTTTGTCTGGGAGTTAACCTGAAAGCAGAACATAGGAGGGCCAGTTTGATGTCCATTGTGGATGACAGCCATAGCTCCCTCTATACATAATGTGAAGCGAAAAGACATGTTGGAAAATTTTAAACCAATTGAGTATACATCAAATGTTATTTTGTTGTGCCTGACCGATTTTATATACGTTTTAAATAATTAGCATACTTATACATCCGATGGCAGACATTTTGGTGTGTTTATGATCGACTGATCATAAACTTTTGTGTTTTTTTCTTTTAGATACCACTTTATTAGTGGTAGACCTTTTCTTTACAAACTGTATTTTTGTTATTGTAGTAAACTGACTGAATTTTTTCATGGCAAAAATAACACTATAAAGAGGAATTAGAAGGAAAACAGTGTAAACTTTTACAACATGTGGGCAAAGTACCGATCTAAAAGCAAAAAAAAAAAAAAACAATGCACAAAATAAGCAAGCATTATGTTTAGAACAATGAAAATGACTCTTATGGGTATGGCTATGTTCCCACTAAGGCGATCAGCCAGGGTGTGATTTTTCAGCCCTGATCGCACCCATAGACCTGAATGGACGTGATTTGCAATCAGAAATCGTGTCGATTCATTCTCTATGGGCGCAATCCCACCCGATCTCGTCAGTGATCACGAGCGATCGACCGCGATCACCATTGTGTCTGCACTGATTAAAATCGCATCTGCACCGTGACTGATTGGTAAGTGGCAACATTGCCTTAGTCGGATTGGTTTCAGAAGGAAAACAAACGTTTTGGAATGGGCCTGCTAGAGCCCAAACCTAAAACCATTAGAAAATCTGTGGTATGACTGAAAGAGGGTGTGCACACATATTCTGGTAGATTCTATTTTTACAGTGAGTTTTATACCAGATTGTACACTTTTAGTTTGTCTTGTTCCTTGTTATATATTATACTTTTATATTGTATCATATGTAGGAGCTTTGTAGTTATATATACTGTCGGTTTCCTATTTCAGATTATGTTAAATGGTAATCGCATGTGTTTTCTTGTGTGTCTAGCCCCTCATCATTTCATTTCTCACCTTTCTTTCTTTTTTTTCCTTTTCTGACAGAAAGCACTCCTGTCCGCACTTCTGATGTTGATTACAGACTACTTGAAGCATCAAAAGCTGGAGACTTGGATATTGTTAAGGTGAGATCTGTTAACAGCTGTGTGTTGTAAGCATAAGATGAAGAGTCTAGGGAATGATGCAGTAACCTAGACAAACGGGGTAAATTTTTTAATGTGAAAATTATATGTGCTTAAGTATAGCTCTGTACATAAAGTTTTGGGCTCATTTCGAGCTTCTGCTCGAGCTTTAAACTCAAAACTCATAATTTTGGCAGGTGGTTTGTATTAGCAAGATTTACTGTTAATAAATTTTTTTTTTGGTTCTTGCATGTATGAGAAAATATTTGGTACAGTCTTTTTCATTCATCAGAAGACCTCTATCCAGGGAAAATAAAGCTATAATCAGATTGTATAGAACAATTATTTTGGTGTGAAAACATAAGCATTTCGGATTGCTTTAGAAGTAAAAGTATTGGCACAGTTCAAAAATTGGTTTTGAGTTAATGACTCCTGTAATTAGAATAGCTTTTTTGCTTCCACCTTAAAGATCCTACAGACAGTACGGATTTTGAATTAGTGTAACCATGGCAACAAATGAGTTCAGCTGAAGGTGCATGTTTAGCATCCTGTAAATATAGTCAAGGGCCCTTCTGAAAATAGTTGTTTTGTTTCAAAATGCTTGCTCTGCAGATGTAGAAGACCGTTCCTGTTTTTATGGAAAGTCTTAGTCTGAATTATATTAAAAAATGTTAATCGTTGTTGTAGAAGTTTTTAATATATTGTCATATATTTTGCTTATTTTAAACTTATTTTAACTTTTTTTTTCTTTTTTTTTTTTTATGAATTTTATAAACAGCAGCTATGCAGCCCTCAGAATGTGAATTGCAGGGATCTTGAAGGTCGCCATTCAACTCCATTACACTTTGCTGCTGGTTATAACAGAGTTTCTGTTGTGGAGTATCTACTGCACCATGGTGCTGATGTGCATGCCAAAGACAAAGGGTAACTGTACTGAAAATATGCATTTCTGTGATTGTAATGGATTTTCATCACATTTTGTGTATAGATGTTTATTGGCACAAAACCTTCTAGTACTGTAAAGAACAATTTTTTTTTAGTTTCCTTTCAACCCATATTAATGACAAAATATTCTCAAAACTTTTAAATAGGAGCAGAAGGACTGGTATTTGTAACATGTCTTTATTATTCTATGTAATACTTCCAATTTTTGTTATTTTTGTTTAGGGATTCCCAAAGTGTTAATTTTGTTTTAGTTTAGAAGGTTTAGAACCCAGTGGGTTTACGGTTTACTACGATCCTGGGTGCTCATTTACAGAGGTGTATCTTTTCTGTCTCATATCTTGCTTGGTCAAATTGTTGTCAGCAAGACAGGAGCCAAGGGTAGATCTCTTAAGCTAGCCACACACGGCTCGATAGATTAACAGATTAGAGGAACACCGGGTGGCGTGCCCGCTCACGGCTCCCGATTCTCCTCTCATCTGTCACTTCATCTGAGCCATCCACTGTCCCTTTCGAGCAGGAACAATGGATTCTGCTCGAAAAACGTCAACCAACAGGTTTCCAACATGTTGGAAAACCTTGGTCGAAATCCATTGCATTGAATAGGAACAGCGCTATCCTCATTCAATGCAATGGATGACAGCTGGAGCCGGTGTAAACAACGGAGAACACAGGCTGTGACAGGCTGTGTATTCAAGGCGGCTCTGCCTGTGTTAAGGGGGTGTGGCCAACAGATAGCTGCCGGAGGAGAGGAGAAGAGAAGAGAGAGGGGGGGCTGGCTGGGTCAGTGCCTGTGCGTGTCTGCAGCTCAGGTACAGCTCTGCCAGCCAGGGACCGGGTCTCCATCGTCCAGTAATTGATGTGCCCATGTGGTGCACATTGATTACAGTACGATTGACCCGCGATCAATTACAGCGTGGTGACGTCACCACGCTGTAATTGATCGCCGGTCGATTGCACGGGAATCTACCCGTGTGTGGCCAGCTTTAAGCTAGTATAAGCTGTCAAATTAAAACTGAAGTCTAAAGAAAATAAAATCTCAACTGTCTTTTTGTTTAGATATCTAAATATGTGTATAGCTTTTGTAAAAACATTTATTTTTAAAGTTACAATGTAATTGTTATAATTAACAGGGGTCTTGTTCCGTTGCACAATGCTTGCTCCTACGGACACTATGAAGTAGCAGAATTATTGGTGAGGCATGGAGCTTCTGTGAATGTTGCAGATCTTTGGAAATTTACTCCACTGCATGAAGCTGCTGCTAAAGGAAAATATGAAATCTGCAAACTCCTGCTCAAGGTAATTTAGTTTTTTATGACTGCTTTGTGTTACCTGTGTAAAAATATGGTTTTATAGATTGTATTGTTGTTTTTTATTTATTTATTTTATTTTTTACTTAAAGCCTATATAAAGATATAAACTGGTAATCTAAGTAAATGCTGCTTTCTTTATCTTGCTTCACTTTCGTCTAGCATGGAGCTGATCCAACAAAGAAAAACCGAGATGGGAACACACCCCTAGACTTGGTGAAAGATGGAGATACAGACATTCAGGACTTGTTGAGGGGAGATGCAGCATTACTAGATGCAGCAAAGAAAGGCTGTTTAGCAAGGGTTCAGAAGCTTTGCACACAGGAAAATATTAACTGCAGGGATACCCAGGGAAGAAATTCTACACCACTGCATTTGGCAGGCAAGTATTCACAACCTTCGCTAAAATATTATTTTAGCGTATGTTAATAGATACGTAATGTAAACATTCTAGAAAATTCACCTTGTTAGATGTAACTTGCTTGCTTGTGATAATTGTTGCTTTAGTCACAAGATGTTTGCATGAGGGTTATTGAACACAGTTTTTTGGATGTCCATTTATGTGTCCAGTACATAGTTTGTGCAGAGGCAGAATGGATATTCAGGCCCCTGTTCCAACCAGATCTCAGCTCTACAGTGACTGCTTCAGCTCATTTCTAGATTTCCCCAGAGCCTAAGGCAGTCAGCATTTGTCCATCCAGAGCTTTATTGACCGTTTACAGACTGCTCCAGCCACAGTCTTTCTAAAAGGAAAACTACATACCCGCATTTTGTTTACCGTATTTTTCAGGCTATAATTTAGAGTGGCTGCAGGGGTCTTGCATTCGGACCATAAGACGCAGGCACTTTTCCCCCTCAATTTCTGGGGGGGGGGGGGGGGGGGGGGGGGGGGGAAGGTGTGTCTTATAGTCTGAAAAATACGATAGATACTATTGTCTTAGATTCAGTAGATTGAAATGTATGGTTGAAACTGTCTGTCCTAGAGCAGATGCCCTATGCATTAACAGTTACATTTTGTAGGACACAAGTGAAGGACTGAGGGGGGCCTCCGAGGGATGCCCAAAGGGCCGCAGGTTGGGCACCTGGGCTTTAGAGGCTCCATTTGCATGTCATTTTACTGTTTGTTTTTTATTCTTTCAGCTGGCTACAACAACCTTGAAGTTGCAGAATATCTCTTAGAGCATGGTGCAGATGTAAATGCACAGGACAAAGGAGGACTTATTCCCTTACACAATGCAGCATCATATGGGGTAAGATAACTAAGATATTGGTTTCTGAAACAGAACAATATAAGGGTGTCCCCAATGCTTTGCTCCATAGATGACTCTTGCCTAAATTCTTTGAAGTACACCTTTCCTAAGAGGGAAAAAAGGCAAACATAAAAATGCTAGTTTCCTGTTATATAAATAACTTTATTTTTTTTTTTTATTATTTGACATGCTTGAAAAACTATACTTAAATTTTTATAGCTTATACACTTACATAATTTCAGCAATCAATAACTTGAATGTAGGTTTACCTTAACCTCCCTGGCGGTTCACTGAGGTGCAGATTTCTGTACCAAAAGTGATA
>CM070032.1:139913920-139925678 GCA_036250615.1 Ptychadena robeensis | reverse complement strand
TAACTGGCGCATGGGGGACAGGATTGGACCCATATGACTGAACAGTGCAAGGTAGGATCAAAAGCTTCTTCAATACCAGCGTGCTATACTCCTATATGCAACATTTAACTTGCCTACATTTTTTCATTTGGTGTGGGTTGGAAGAGGGGGTAGTCTTATACGGCAAGTATATAACAAACTCTATATTTTAACTGTAAAAGTTGGGGGGTCGTCTTATACGCCCAGTGGTCTTATACGCCGGCAAATACGGTAATATTGAAAAGGATTAAACTATATTAGTGCCTTCAAAACAAGATTACTATTCTTTACTGTACATTTTGGAGAATTTTCAAATACTGTCTATATGTTATCACAGAAAACCCTGCATATATGATTTTTTTCCATGTTTAGATTACATTAGATGTGCTGGCGGACATGGGTCATGAAGAGCTTAAAGAAATTGGAATCAATGCTTATGGCCATAGACACAAGTTAATAAAGGGAGTTGAGAGGCTACTTGGAGGCCAGCAAGGTAAGAGAGTACCATATCAATACATTTGTTATTCCTTGTCTATATTCTGTATTTGTTCTATTCGTTCATTTTGGATTTAAACGACAAATATGGATTGTAGTTTACAAAATGTAAACAAAAGCTTAAAATGGCACTGAGCTTTTTGCATCTCAGGTACACTCCTGGATGGTGCGTGGTCTTGTGCAAAGTAAGATCAGTTGTCAATCTTCCTTCTCTAGATGAGAAAAAGCAATATATATGCTCATACTGTATCAAAGTATTTAAGCCTAGTAACCCAAATGAATTTTGTTAGGCTGTGGGCTTGAAGTTAAGATTTCAAAAAGATTTTTTAGTACAATATAATATATCAATCGGTGTATGATTACACGATTGGGGTGTGATTGTATGGTGTGTATGTGACTGGCTCACGAGTGGGTTGAGCAGTTGGGCAGATCCTAGTCAATCTCTCCACGGTCGGAAGATCAACTTTAGGAGCCTATACACTGTACAATCAGATCTGTTAGGGTAGTGACCGACACTTGGTGGCAGCGCACCTACGGTTTGGGGAAGTTGAGCCCGGGAAGTTGCGACTGGGTTTTGTCGCGTCATGACAGGATTATAAGATTTTGTTTGGTATTTGTTTGGAATTCAATTATCTATAGCAGTGATGGCAAACCTATGGCATGGGTACCGGAGGTGGCACTTGAAGCCCTCTCTGTGGGCATGTGACCTGTCAGAAAAGAGAAAAGAACTGCCGCCTATTGGCTCTCAATGCTTTCAGTTCATTTTTCCCGCTCTTCTGATTTGCACACAGTGTCCCATACCCTCTCCTATTCTATCTTATAAGAAAGTAGAATGTGTGTTTTGTTTGTGTATTTGAGTTTTGTATTTATAATACAAGTTCTATTGCCATGCTGGCTTTGAAATAAATTGTGGGGTTTGGGTTTCAGTTTGGGCACTCGGTCTGTAAAAGGTTCACCATCGCTGATCTATAGTATACAAACAATAGGAAAGAAGGTGTCCATTCAATCATTCAGGTGCCTCAGTGTTAAGAGCGAGACGAGGAAAAATAAGGGTGGAAAGAATTTCCCTCACGCTGGGATATATTCCAGCCACTATCATAATAGGGCTTTTAAGGCCCAGCTCATTAGGCAAAATAAAATCAATATAATTTACATGTTTCACCCAAGCTCTGGGCTTTGTCTGGGACATTAAGGTGCATTAGAAGAACAATTTATCCTGAACTCATAATTCTGAAATAAAACAAAAATTGCATGACAATACAAATATACATAATAGAATTGGACAACAGCAGATCCATATTGAACTGGCATATGGTGAGGACACTTATTCATAGCACTCATTATCTATAGTACTTTATCTACCTTAAACATTAACATTTTCTTCTGTTTCCTTTTAGGGACCAATCCTTATTTGACCTTTCACTGTGCAAGTCAAGGCACTGTGCTGCTAGATCTTGCTCCGGATGACAAAGAATACCAGTCAGTGGAAGAAGAGGTACGCTTTGCCACTATTTATTTTTGCAGATACCTTAACCTACATAAACAAGTGCTTTCTAGCATCTTGAAGAATTTTTGTATTTGTACATTTCTAAATGGGCATTGGTATACAATTATAGTAATTGGTAATGTGCTTCAGTGGAATATAAGTACAAACTTAAATGGAAATCTTAAGCCAATGTACTAATCATATTTCTGTACGTTTACCAAATGTAACATCACCTTAAAGGAGGGAGATATTGTAGGAGTTTTATATACAAGGGTAAAAAAACAACATGCTATCATTTTAATTACCGCTTTTTTGCACTATAAGACACAATATATGGTGTGTTCCAGAAAAGAAGAAAGGCTGTACAATTCTGTACAATTCCACATTCACTGTATACCTCCATCCAAGCCAAAAGGCCATGGCCATAAGGCAGTGGAAGTTTAGCCTGTGTCTATACACTAGCACAGTGTTTCCCAACATGGGAGATTGCAGGGAAGGCACAACAGTGGTGGTGTCGGACAGCACTTCTGGGATAATTTATTTTAATGTGATTTGTGGTTGGTGGGGCCTGGCTAGTTTTGGATGCAGGCAAGGGGGGGGGGGGCTTAAGGAAAAATACACTGCATGCAGTACACATTCTCTGAACCCTTTGATCAAATTATGGATAGACACATTTTACATTCTGGCACTAACAACTTACCTATGAACACCTATTTACATATGGTAGGAGAGGTATCTGACATTAGTCACAGTTGTGAGCACAGTCTGTTGTGATTATATAATGTAATAGGTGAGTGAGCTGATTTTGATCACCAATTGCATTTACTTTTACATTCTGCATTGTAATAAAAAAAAATATGACACAGACTTATCCCTCCTCCTAAATGTAAATAGCTGCTCATGAGTAAGTATTAGTGCCAGATTGTAAAATGTGTCTCTCTGTAAGTTTGAAGTGGTGTTCATAGAATGGGTTTTGCAAGTGCAATTATAGCTAAGAGCTCCCTCTTAGAAGTGGTCTTTTGGCATGGCTTGAGAAAAGGTGCAACTTATTCCAGCATCCTGGGGTGCAGCACTATCGGTCCCAGGATTTTTGGAACTGTAAACAAAAAAAATATATACCATATTTTTCAGACTATTTGATGCACTTTTTATAATTAAAATTGTAAACTGTTCCAGCGTCTTGGTTCGAATGTGTTGAAAAAGGAGATTGAAATGTGCTCCTTTCCCTTCAGCTAAGCCAAAAGAGATGTCTGCATTAGCAATAGCAGTACCCATTCTCTGAACACACTGACCAACTTATCGAGAGACACATTTTACAATTGGATAGCATGAGTTGTGTATTTACATTATTGTTCTGCATTGAAATAAGTATGTGTCACAAAATTTATTTATATAACCTCCCATATGTAAATAGCTGCTCATGTTGTTCAAATTGTCAAATGTGTCTCTTCATAAGTTGCTCAGCGTGTTCATAGAATGGGTACTGCTAGTGTATAGAAACATGCAACATACATGTTTCAGCCCTGACACTCTGCTGAAGACCTCCCTCCTGGCACTGGTCTTTTGACTTGGCTGAAGGAATACAGAGTGAACACTGCATGGACCAGTCCTGTCTACCTTGCTGGAACATTCTGTATATTCACTTGATATGTGAATGGCTGCGTTTCTGAATTTATTTATTGGTATATTGATTTTCAAGCATGAACATGAACGGTTTTGTTTTATTAGTATGTATATAGCTATCTGCTTTAGATTTTGTATACGATACATGAATAAAAATGTCACTTCGGTAAACCATTCTTCTCTAAATCATGTGTAGATGCAGAACTCTATTCGGGAGCACAGAGATGGAGGCAACGCTGGAGGAGTTTTCAACCGATACAATGTCATAAGGGTTAGTGGACATGTTAATCTTCTGCAGACGTTTTCCGTCTTAAAATGTAAAAGGGGCTAGTCATCTT
The DNA here is from genome assembly GCA_036250615.1 of Ptychadena robeensis. Lineage (NCBI taxonomy): Eukaryota > Metazoa > Chordata > Amphibia > Anura > Ptychadenidae > Ptychadena > Ptychadena robeensis. Next base: position 139,921,718 of record CM070032.1, on the reverse strand, counting down.
ATAAATTTGTATTTTAGCAACACTCTCAGTGACCTTAAAGTATGGTATATGCATAGTTGCCACATATTTTGAGTGATTATTGGAAGGTTCTTACTTGAAGTAATGTGATTTTTTTAAGTAAGATTTGTATATTACCCACTAAAGAAAAAGCAGTTCTATCTCCTAAAGTGAAATATTGCCCTTTTAACCTTTTACTTGTATTAAGTTTGCTTTTTGAAGCTGCTATTTACTATATATATCAAACTTCTGCCTTATGGAACATACTTTGCCACAAATTACCCCTACACCAGCACCTCAAAACGCATTGATATTCAGGGTTGCTTGTTATTGTTTTAGAGTCGGTCTTTCATCCTCTTTACATATATTGCGTAAATTATAAAGAAAGAGAAATAAGGAAGGGTTGTCTATGAGAGACAAAATATCAACACAATAAAAACCCTAGTAAAAAGGGGGTATATGGATTCAGCCGGTAAGTCCCTCACCACATCCAATGTAAGGTATTTGGTATCAAAAGGGGTGAACTTAACCATGATCGGGGTGGCAAGCCCCAGTGGACTTTAAAGGTGGTACAAGGAGTGAAGTTCCAGTCAGGCGAATGAGGTCAATACCTTTATTTCATAAATATGTAACATTTGCCATGCAAAAAATAAATATACATAGAAAACACTTCTGTCCGGTCCAGTTGGTCAGTAAAATTATACTATACACAAATAATACTGTCTTGGTCATTAAAACATTCCGTTGGCGGTTAAACCATGTGTTGACGCCCAATAGTGTCCAAAAGGTTAAAAGAGCATTCACTGGTCGCGTCCGATACTGACCGACGCGCTTCGTTCCTTAGAGGGACTTCTTCAGGGATGGAGCAACAGTGGATTGATGTCCAAAATCAATGTAGTTTTCCTAGTTCATGAGAGAGTAGTTTTAATACATAGTCCACCCCTCACATATTCTATCAATTCATAGCTATTAGCGTAATATTGACATCATTAACATTTAGCTGAACAGAACCTGTTCCCTGTATATTCTATCCGTGCTTAGTTGGCAATGCATAAATTGTTAGTAATAATCATCGTCAAACCCAGTGAGTGAAATAAGATTTTGATCCTTTTGTAAAAGATGTCATAGGGCCCTCATACACATAGATTTCTCTGTCAGATTTTATTTAGATCTCCTTTTGTTTTACCAAAACCATGTAACATGAGGGACTTTCTAAACCATCAAGTCTCCCTGCGTTCAATCGCAGGTGACCCGGCACTACATAGTTGTTAGTAGATCTAAAGGATATCTGACAGAGAGATCTAAAGGTGTATGGCCAGCTTTAGTACTTGATGGCAAAGCCCTTGTTGGCAATTGTGAAGGTCAGACATTTCTTGTAGTTGGCCACCAGGTTTGCACAAATCTCCTTAGGAAATCTGTTAGACTCCCCTTAGCAGATCAACACTAATGCAACATTAGTACAGAACCGTATAAGGCTTCTTTTTGAACCTCTCCTTTGTTGCCTTGGCTGTATGTTTTTGGTCATTGTCATGGGGGAACACTCATCCACAAACCCATTTTTAAGACCCTGGCTGAGGGAAGGAGGTGCTTACCCTAGATTTATGTTATATGCTCCTGTCCATCATCCCATTGGTGCATCAAAGGTGTCCTGTACCCTTAGCAGAATAAACATCCCACTATTCTCATGATCAATGCAACTCCATATGAGGTGAAATCTTACATGGATGGAACTCTATAAAAAGGGAAATTGACAGTTATTTTGTGTGTTCTTTTATTCTGGAAGTTTCACACCAACTGTTATCTTCTCACCAAGCTGCATATAGCCCAGTCAAGCCTTGTGTAAGGTCTACAGCAGTGGTGGGCAACTGAGTTGATATGGAGGGCCACAAGTGCGGCCCTCAGCGTCACTAAAGGGCCGCACATAACATTTTCAATCTATACTGACTTGTATAAGCATTTTATAATGAAGAAATGACCGCAAATAACAAAACTTTGCTTTCAATTATACTTAAAGCATTGGGGAACACTGTAGTATGGTAATGCACATTTAGTGTGATATATATTATCAAAGGTTATGTGCCGAATAGATATCATCAAAGCCTTTGATTATATTTATGGGGCACATAACCTTTGATTCAATTTGGCAGAGAGGAGAGGTTTCTTTGCCCAATGCATTAACAGTTGGGTTTCAGGGGCCTCAAGTGGAGGACTGAGGGGGCCGCTAAAGTACACTCAAAGGGCCGCATGTGGCCCCTGGGCCGCAGGTTGGGCACCTAGGGTCTACAGTCTTGTGCCCAACATCCTTGGACAGCTCTTAAATCTTGGCCATGGTGGCTAGTTTGTGACAAATACTGTAATAAATTGGGATTAAGAGACCTCCCTTAGGTTGCTCCTAATGTCAGTTTGTAACCAGAATATAAAGTAAAGAAAACTGGAAGCCTTAATCAAATACTTTAACACTTTTTTCCCTCTCTGTAAATAAGTCATTGGGGTTCATCTGCATATCTGCTTGCAGGAAAGCCAGGACCAAGTGCTGAAGAAAAAAACAGAAATGTTCCCTTTGGCTCACTAATGCCTCTATATTTACAGCATGTCTTTACACCAATTTAAAATTTTTGCCTGGTTGGGCTTAGGTGGGTTTAATTTACTTGATAATATAAGGTAACCGCAATAGAAAGCAAAGCTGCTTTTTAATAATGAAATATTACTGCATCATGTTAATATTTTGACAAACACAGTTTTATATTATGTTGGCATGTACTGAGTTTTTGACCTAATCTCCGTTATATTCATATCTCATATGGTTTTCTATGGTAGTATAGTATTGTACATATTTAAGTATGAAAGCATGATTCCTTTTGATGAAGGTATGACATTTTTTTAACCCTTTAATTCTTGTTTCCTTTGGTTTCTGCTGTTTATTTCTGGGGTAAAAACAGATTCAGAAAGTAGTAAACAAAAAACTCAGAGAAAGGTTTTGTCACCGCCAAAAGGAAGTGTCTGAAGAAAACCACAACCACCATAATGAACGGATGCTTTTTCATGGTATGTCTCCTATCTTATGTGTATATATACGTTTTTTGAGGGGGGGGTTACATAAATTTTTTTTATTTATACAGCTTCTCTTATTTCTTCAGGTACAAAATGTGTTGATACACTTTAGTTTCTGTTAGACTGTAAGAAAGGATGATGCATTGTTTACATACTAGCTTCATCAACCGCATTATATTGGTTGTGACAATGTAGCATTTACTTTTTGCCACATAATCTCAAGAGCTTCTGTCTCTTTTTATGCAGGTTCTCCATTTATTAATGCAATTATACATAAAGGCTTTGATGAGAGACATGCATACATTGGGGGAATGTTTGGCGCTGGTATCTACTTTGCAGAAAACTCTTCCAAAAGCAATCAATATGTATACGGCATAGGTGGTGGAACTGGCTGCCCAACTCACAAAGACAGATCGTGTTATATTTGCCACAGGTATGTTTCTTTAATATTATTATTTCTCTATGTTATAAAGCTAAACTTGTCAGAATAGCTAAGATTTCCTACCAGAGCCATCAAATGACGCTATAGCTGCTTTAGCAAATGCCTGTTTACTAGGCAACTAAACTTGCTGCCGTTAGTTAGAAAATGCCATGTCTGGAAGGATTAATAAAAGCTACACTTGCGCATCCGCAGCATATAAAAAATGTCAAAAAGGACACTTCCCATTCTGCTGTATGGGACAGTGTCCACTCTGCTTTTTCTTACCTAAATGCCCGCAGCGCTGTTTTAAAGCTGCGGGCTGCTGTGTTATCAAAGCAGCACCGTGGGGTGCCACCGGAGACGTGGGAAAACCGCGCCTGAAGCTGTTTGGGCGCTTTTTTTCCACGTCTTTCCCCTGCTGCATGAATAAGGTGTGCTCTTGCCCTATGCCATGGGTAAACTGTAGGCAGCATTCATACTTACGGAAAGCGCCTGCCCACCCCATGATACTGGGATGTGCTTTTACTTTAATACGTAAAAAAAAATCTTTGACCAATAGTCAGCTTTTTTTCTTTGCATTATATATTCTCTTCATCAAATAAAATTCAGGGATTTTAGAGACAGAGATACATTTTAAATAATTTGTTCGATTTAAGTGGTAGTATGTGTCCAATATTATGATTTTTATGAGATTAGTAGCCATGACTATTCATAGGTAAACTATGAATGCAATGTGCAACTAGTTCACTGATAGCAGTACCAACGTAATCGTGCTCCTAATTGGTAACTACAACATAAAATATATATAATTCACTTAAACTGCTGTTTGAATCCATATTGAGATGACGTTTTTTCTTTTATAAAGCAGATTTTATTAAGCAAGAGTGTTCACTATTTAGGATTTTTACATCTGCAGGTGAACTGTTTTCTATATTTATGATCACAGGGCAAGGTTTTATATGTCAGGTGGAAGATTTATTACTAGTACTTTACAATGCCATCAGATGGGGTGATTTGGAGGACACAAGTTGCTCCGTCTCCCTGTGATTTATATACAGCCTTGCTACTGTTCAGTTTTATAGCAATGAAAATACAATGTAGCCAACTAATATGTTTACTGGAACTCAAACCTTGGTTTGCCAAAATAAAATATGATACAAATGTACTGCTTTGTCTTCAGAAAAATCTGTAAAAAAATATCTCTTTAAATGCTAAAACAAATCTAAATACCAAAATCTTAGAACACCCGAATTTATTAATCTGCTATATTTGATTTTATGTTTACACTTTTAACAAGTGTACATTTGTATTTAGGTTTAGTTTGCAAATGTTGCACTATCCAGTAAGACCTAAATCTGCAGTCGCCATTTTGTTGAATGCTTATATTATAAGCAAGAACATTTTAATACCAACAACTTCCTACTAACAATTATAGCTTTATAAAACCTTTAGATTTGTGTCCGATCAACCGTCCTGTCCGCTCACGGCGGTTGATCTGCTGCTGGAACTGCTGACATTTTACCTACTACTGCAGAGATGCCATAATATAAGAACCTTCACAGATATACATAAGGATGTTAAATTAAGTGTACATTGTGTATCTGCAGAGATCATGCTACTATGATCTTGGTGTAGTAGGTATAGGGATTTAGAGAGCTCCCAATTTTAGTGCTTTTGCATGTGAAATAAAACCTCCACTAAACAAACATCTGTTTAGTTTCAAGATCATAGTCTAGATAGCTTATGCTACCAAAAGTACAAAGTTTAATTCTGAATTGCAAGGAAGCACTGCAATATAAAGTTATGTCACCAAGGCAAATTATCAATGCATTGCATAATGAATCTTAACTTTTTCTGTCTTTTTTTTTTATCAGACAAATGTTATTCTGCAGAGTGACACTTGGCAAATCATTCCTGCAATTCAGCACAATGAAAATGGCCCACGCTCCTCCAGGACATCACTCTGTTATAGGCAGGCCAAGTGTAAATGGACTGGCATATGCAGAATATGTCATCTATAGAGGAGAACAGGTATCCCATAAATTGTTTGGCTTATTTATTTATTAATCATTTGAAATTCATTATAACAATGTATGTAACATTAATGTAGTCAAAAATGCAAAAAGACATTTTATAGATAATGTATGGCATATGTATTTCTCCATCTATATTACCACTGCAAAATGTGCACCCAACCGCAATTGCCCTAAAAACTAAATCTTTGCTTACCTCTGAGCTGTCACCATTGTGCAGAAGTGCTCCAAAATCCTAAAAATATATAATTGCCCTCTCTGCTCTTGTGTATATTAGTTGCCATTTTTAATCCTTTGTAGATCAGGGTGCTAATGAACTGCAGTCACACATGGCTACTAGAGGATGGCAGTTATACTGTTTCTATGTTGAAAACTCACCTCCGTAGACTTGTTATGGAGACATGATTGATTTTTATTTCCTGACTGTCTGTGTTTTCTAAAGAGAGACTAGAGAGAGAAGAGCAACTTAGGAGAATTAAAAATTTTTTTTTTGTCCCAATAAACTTCATCCACATGTAGTTCTTCCTGGTCCATTCAACAGAACGAACTTCGTGGTTGGAGAAGAATCTGGTCATAGTACACACTGCAAGCTAACAAAGCTGATCATCTGTGGTTGTGAAATGTCTGGGCAGGTCTGGCCAGTACTTTCATCATATACTAGGTCATATACTACTCATGTTACCATTAGTCAAACCAATATGTTCAATGGCTGGAATATCTGAAGAAAGAACTTAGGAACTGGCTGGACATGGTTAGAAATGTTATCACAATTCTACATTTTCAAAAGTTCTTGTCTTATTAGCAATGCTATCACCGTTGTGTACAAAAAAGTAAATGAAAACTTAACATTCCACTTTTGTTGGAAAAATGATATGACCTAAAAGCCCTTCTATCATGCCTTTATGCGTATTGCTATTGAACTGGTAAATGTAAAGGTCCCCATACATGGGTCGATACCAGTTCAATCCATGACCTGCACGAGCTCAGTGTGGTCACCAAGCGGCACTCGAGAGTTCATTGATAAAAAGGGGATCTATGCACACCACTTTGTGCAATAGTTTTTCGTTCAATAAAGTTCGAACAGGTATTTACCAACATGTTGGACCGGGCTGTCTTCGATCTCGCTCAAAGACACACAGTCGATGACCGACGCGATCCATGCCTGCAAATGTGCATGGCATCATCCATCGCGCGGGTCATCAATTGAATGGATATCGACCCATCCTCAAATGTAGGTCCTGTTATTGCTCCTGTTTGTTTTTGGGAACAGGTCACTTAGCAAATACCTGTACATCTTGTTTAAAATAGTTAGAATTAAATCAAGTTTTTTTTCTTTTTAAACACTTGCTTGACGTGCTCGTTGTGCCAGGCTTTGACATGTAAATTGTGGTTAGCAAAAGATACAAGCTTTGTAATTTCTGAATGTAGCCGCACTCAGGAAGTGGTTGCAGTGTAAGTTACTTTGCATTGAACAGGAGTGAAAATCTGTACCATTCATGGAGTAGTAATACTGTTCCTATTCTCTTTTCAGGCATATCCAGAATATCTCATCACATACCAGATCGTAAAGCCAGATGCACCCTTACAAGCAGCCACAACAGCAGAGCAGAAGACTTAGTACTACCAGTGGACTCTATTACACCCATAGCTACACATCAATAATGATCTGAATGACTGGGAAACATTTCCATTGAAACAAAATCCTGAAATCCTGGAAATAAATTATATATTTAAGTATTACATTGATGGTTTTGTTCTGGGTAAGGATGCTCCCGCTTGCTACTGGTCCTCAAAAGGAAATGTTTACAAATGGGCCACTTTGAAGTAGAGTTTCTCAGGCAAGTTTGGCGAAACAAAAGAGGGAACAACTTTATCTAAGATTATCTAAGATTTCAGTGATACCAATGATGTTGTTGCAGTAGCATTTCCAAGGTTGTTTGGACGTTACATTTATGTGAGCATTTAAATTTACTTTTATCTTAAGTACCTTGAAAGTGGGGTTCCTAGTAATCCACTATTTATTTTTTTTATATCTGTGTATAAATAATGTAAAAGTAGCTGAAATTTAAAACAAAGCATTTTCTTTCCTTTGCACAAAGTTCATTAGCAATGCAATGTTTACTGACGAAGAAACAAATTAAGTAATTTGGACATTTTCTTTTTTTTCTTTCTCATTCTCCTTTCTATCTTTCACCATTCGCTGTCTTTAAACCCTTTTCTCTTCCCTTGCACCTATTTTCTACCAGGTATACACCTCTCACACTCAGATCTTACACACACAAATCTACTCGTCCCC
>CM070032.1:139890328-139913820 GCA_036250615.1 Ptychadena robeensis | reverse complement strand
CCCCATCCATTTTCTCTATCACTTTTGCACCTCCATGAAGAACATTTTAGAAATGAAGGAATGACAATAACACTAAAACTTGGTTACATACGTTTACAGTGGATTCTGCCACACAGCAGAAAACACTTTGGCAGGTAAATTGTTAATCTGGGTTTTATTCAATTCAGGATTCAGGAGTTGGTTGTTGAATGCAGATACATAAAGACCTATTTAATAAGATGTGGTGATGTGGCCCACAGCAACCACTCATTATCGCAAGTGACTAAACAAAGTAAATGGTTGCTGTGTGTTACAGCGCAGTGGACTGTTTAATGCGGTGTTATTAATAAAGCAATTTTATCTGTTCTGTTTAAGTTTTGACTCTGTTTTGTTTCCTTTGTTTTGCGTTTTACCAAAAATGTCTTTAATCATCGTGTACTGTAGCCTGTGCCTCTGTGTATTTCACATTCTCATACCAAGAAAATATTGGTAAGTTTAAGGACCCCATACACGTCTAGATTTTTTGTTCAATCAACCTTATTCAATACAAAATTGATTGAAAATCTATGGCAGCCCACATGGTTAGATTGACCTAAAACGAATACAATTGGGAAAATTTTCGATGCTGAACATTTTTAATTGCTTGTATTGAAATTGAACCTTAATTCAATTACGCTTTCAGTCAATCCAAAATCTGTTACTACAGATGGCATATATAACAATCAATCACAGATTTTCCTGACCCCCCCAAAATTTTTCTTTTTAGGTTGATTGAAAGGCTGGGTCTGTAATGCGCGAGTAAAAAAAAAGACCCTTCATACTTCCCTCTCTTGGCCACTGTTTGAAAAACATTTGCTTCATTGCTGTACAAAACTGCCTGCAGGATTGTTACATCAGGTGTGAATGTGATGTAAATCCTGGTGTGTCGGATGTGCTCCCTACCACATTCTAGAGTTCTTCCTGGCAACCTCTGTATTACTACTCTCATCTGGCTTTCCTAAGGGACCACAGTATTCTGACATACCATTAAACATCCCTAATATGAAGATCCTTTCAGTTTTGTACAACAGTGGACCAAACATGCTACAACCAGATTTATGGTCAGAAAAGTATATTTTTAGGGGGGGTTTCCACATCCATCGGGACCCCCTCCGCTAAGCGTATGGTTGGCGTATTGGTGGGAGGTCCCAACAGAGCAAATTCACTTACCTTGTTGCAGAGATTCCACTACGTTCAGCCCTGCATTGGCGGAATGGCTCATCGCTGTGAGAACACAGCATTTGCTGAGCAGGTAAAGTCTATGTGCTCTGTTGGGACATCCCGCCAAGCAATACTCGAAGCAGAGGGGGTCCAGACAGATGTGGAGACATCCCCCCCCTTATTGAAGTGTACTCCAGCTTTGGGCGTTTCAAAGTAGGAGTACAGCAAACTTTCTGTTAAGGAATGTGATGGCCTCTCTAATCGGCCTCGGTTGTAGAATATGAACGTCTTTTCTGGGGCCTGTGTTCCTGCTTGGTAAACTTCTTTAAACCCATTAAAAGTTTGCTTGAAACATGGTGTATGAGCAGAAGTTGCAACATACGCACGTGCACTATAGCTGAATCTTCTTTTACTTCAGAAATACAACCAGCGTACATTTCTCTCTGTCCAATGGATGTTCATGTTTCCTATTTTCAGCTCATGAAAAAACTTTGCTTAGTGTTTTTGTATAATTCATGCCACAGTTAAGTACACTGTGCTTCCATATGCTGAAGAGTATAGATTCATTCTCTTAAAAGGTTGTGTTTTAACATGTATTATCAAACTGTCTTTTTATATAAGGGTTTTACAGTTCTATAGTCACATCTATTCAAGGCAGGCAAATGTCACTGTTCTCAAACTGTAACTGTTGTGCATTTCCTCTGGCCTTTAATAAATGTTTTATATGTTTTGAAAACAAATGTGATATGTTTTGTATATAAACATATACTATGTGATTTTGTGGTTTGGAACCAAAGGCAATGCAAAACGTACATTTGTTAAAATCTGCAGTTTGGTTTCATTCTCGCAGTGTATTGTAAGGTATAATGCAAGTGTTGCACTCAAGGCTTTATGTCACATGTCACAACCAGTATTAGTACTGAAGGTTGCTTTGTAATAAATAATACATAGTCTGTATTCTTACAGTAAATGTTTGCTTTTAGTGCATAGTGGAATTTTAAGTAATAGTCTCCATTCCTTATTCATGTGTGCATTCAGGGCTCTTTCACAACATGGACTTGGCCTTATGGCAATGCACCTGTTGTGGATCCCTGAGTTACCACATGAATACATTCCTGAGTTATTCACACTAATACATTGTGATGTGTGATGTGTTTTTGCCTATTACAAAATGGACTGCAGTATACACTTGTGCTTCCTATGACTTGTAAATGCAAAGTGCAGCCAGGAATGCAACCACACAGCAGTGCATATAGTGTGAAAGACCACTTTTCTTACCTGAAAGTTTTCTTGTGGTATAAGCAGATATAATCAATTTGAACTGCAAGCCAAATGTCTGTTTCCTCTACAAATTATGAATTGTGGTTTTAATGCAAGTAACCTTGAGGCTGTCCTTGCTGGATTCTGAAAAACGAATATTGGCTGTTCAATTGCAGTTTTCAAAGCCAGGTCTTTAAGGTTAAAGAAGGAAACAAGTCTTCTGCCTGGAATACAACATTAATAGTATTAGAGTTTTTTTCTTCACAATATAGTTTAGTATCGTTTATAGTTTACATATGTTTTTTTGTTAGGATTAATCTGTATTGGAAGATTGGTCTCTCTATTGGTGTTATTCCTCAACCTGGACAGAGTGGTGTAAAGCATTACTCTGCTTTGGTTGGCTGCTGGACCAGTCTTGGTTTGCTGGAGCAGATATATATTGTTAAGCAATTGCTGTTTAGGTGATGGGCTAGGACCCTTCGCTCCAATAGTGAAACTAGTTTATAGAGTATAATCGTTTTTTTATAGTGGTATAATAGTTTTTAGAGTTGTCCGCAAGACAATGTGAACAATTCTATGCTTCCAACTTTGTGGGAAGAGTTAAGGAGAAGACATTTTCCATGACAAGAAGACCTGATTGAGTTTGGTGTGAAACAACTTGAATGGCCCATACACAGCCCTGATCAAATCCAACTGAACAGTATTGTTATTGGCATTGAACTGCAATCTCCACATCACTGTCTGATCTTACAAATAGTATGATTGCCCAGAAACACATGTTAAAACCTTGCAGAAAGCCTAGGAACCCTTTCCACGTTTGGAAGCCAAAACAAAACAGGAGTACTTGGTGTAACTATTTTGGTGTATAGGGTGTAAAATGAATCAAAACTCTTTCAGTAAACTTTGTTTATTTCCAGGTTTAAACTCACAAGTACAACTATTTATGAATATATAGATATTTAATATTTACTGTGACCTTTAAAACAGAAGCATACTAACTTCTCTCTGATTGGTTGGTTCTAACAATATTTTCAGTCTATAAACGGGTGGCCTTTCTAGGTTGTATTTGATCTACATAGCTGATATTTACCCTTTTCTTTAAACATGAATGCAGGGGTCAGGGGGTTGGACTCTTTCCACTACCAGCCCCCTGGTAGGCCCAACTTTTAAAGAAGTTAATTATATCAGACAACAAGGGGCACTTTATTCTCCACAGACCAAGAGTATTCCCTTTTTTGCATTCCCCACTGTAGAGTAAACTTGACCCCAAGGATGCTGTAAATATATGTAAAAACTAACAGTATCTATACGTAAGAATTTGAGTTGAATTCATGTAGAAAATATGCCTGAACATGAACATAATACAGTTGTGCATTCATAAACAATCCAGACCATGTGATTTGTTCCATTCTGCCATTGTACAGCCCTGATCTGCATGTTAAACTAAGCACCAGTATTCCCATCCTCTGTAAAGAGGAGATATGAGAGTCTGTGGTCATCCCACATATCTGACTGGTAAACTTGCCATTAGCTTTAGACGTTAGAAACTATTTAAATAAAGGGTGTAAACGATAAACTATTTCATTAAATAGTTGAACTTGGAAACCTGTAAGAAAAAGAGATTTTTTTAACTGATAGATTGAATATCTGTATAAAACTAGCAAAAGTATCTACGTTTATCTTTATGTCCGCACCAGTGAATGTGATCTTTTCCTTTACCCACACAGGTTGAAATAAATGGGTATCAGGACAGAAATTTTTTCCAAAGGAATGGGATCGTTGTGTATACCAGGCAGCTAAGGCTAGCCACACACTGTTGGATGCTTCAGAGCAAAGTCAGTCTGACAGAAATCGAATACTGTTTAGGTGTTTAGATCGACTAAAATTGTTATTGCTCATTGGGAATAAATAGAGGGGTCAATACAACTACTATATTCATCCTGTTCTATGTAATCATTTGTCTAATTATAACATATAGATGTCTTTTTTGTTTTTTAGATTTTGTGAAGGAATTAATTGGTTTGACATTTATCACATTGTGCGATCATCGATCTTGCAAAAATAGATGTGTGTATGGTTAGCCTTGCATTCCTTTGGAGGATTATTCTGTCCTGAAAAGGGTCACATGCAGTTGCTAAGAGGCTGTAACAAAGTAAAAAAAGAAAATTCCATGGGAAGGCAATAAGGCACAAGTACTGTACACATCTAGTTCAGGTCAGTAAGCAGGAGGTAATGATTAGATGGGAAAAAGAAGAACATCTGCATGAATTGGCTATAAACCGGACAACCCTATTGATTGGGAATTGTATAGAGTTCTATGACGCTGGCCATACACCTCTCTGTCAGGTATCCTTTAGAACTACCAACAACTATGTCCTCTGCGATTGAACACAGGTAGACTTGATGGTTTAGAAAGTCCCTCAAAACAAAAGGAGATCTAAAGGAAATCTGACAGAAATCTAACAGAAATCTAAAGGTGTGTGGGGACCCTTACCAAAGGCTTACCAAACTTGGATAGTAGGAGTCCTATAATTTTGTGTATTATAGACTAGGTTGTTCTGAATTGCAATTCTATTAAGCTCTGGCTATTTTGTAGTGAAGTAAGCTCTTGGAGGCTTAATGACAGCAGCAGCTCCTGCAGCCACTGCACACATTGTGCTAGTGGTTGGATGTCGTTTTTAGTAACAGACAACCTCCTCGTGGAATTCTAATGGCCAACTGTCTGTAAACCGACTGGGGGAAGCAGTATGTTGTGTTCCCCAGATGGACGCAATTTTCAGGCAATTGAATGTTAAAAAGGGTGTGTTTTCAACCAACCATCTGAATGCAGCCTTAAGATCTCCCAACTGCTAACGGCAACCTGGCCCTATAGAGGTTTCACTACCACACAGGGAAGTGAGAGGGAAAAAAAGACTTCCCTAGGATCTGACTACCCCACTTATCATTTTTACTTTGGTCTGTTTTTCTGAATGTTAGCCTTGCTCCCTGTCTTGAAGACAAACTTTTTTTTTTTACCAGTGAAGATATCTCTCCAATGTAACCTCCAACTGAAGTGGTTTTATTCTCTCTACACTCCCAAAAACAAAAAAATGTAAAATAATTTCATGTGAAAGCCTTATGTTTCCTAGGCTTTAATGGAGACTTGGTAACAAAGTTCTTAAAAGCTCTTAAGCAGAGGACACAAAGTCGCCTTTCAAACTTGTCTGCAGAAAGCCATCACATGTGAGGAATGTAAAAATGAGCACACAGGCAAAGAAATCACCTAAAAATAGCACTGACAGCAGAGACAATCCAACCTTATAAATATTTTATTTAACTAAAAGTGTATTTCTAGAAAATGCTGAATATTACTACCCAAAGGCAAAAAGCTTCAAGTGGACCAAAATGGCCTCTGGATGTCACTATTACTCAACAGAGCAGAGACGGCTTCAATTCTCTGGACACGCTTGAGCGGTGAAGTCGCTCCCTGAATGAATGAACCAGTCAGCAAGATACCATGCTGCTCGCTGCCATTTCCATCAATTCTTTAATCTTTTTAGACCCCAGTGCAAGGGGGTGAGCAAGCTATTTTAAGTTCACTATTTATTAAATGGAAGATTTATGAACACTACATAGCAAGAAGAAAACTAAATTGTAAAAATCATACCAACCAACTTATCATTGTGATTCCTGGAGCCTTGGGTGTACATTGATCGCTGTAGGGGGGGTACCCCAGGTACTGAACTTGTTAGGATGTTCTTTGGTCTCTGAACTCATATATACATACCTAAGTACTACACCAGCACTCTTTACATAACATACACTTGACTAGTGATGAACAGCGTAGGCAATATTGGCGAAATTTCTTAAGTTATTCTCCAAATATTGCATGCAGTGCATGGTAATTCCACAGAATCGCGAATATTCGACATCACAAAGATATAGCACTATATTCAAGATCTTTGCAAATTCCTCAATAAAATCCGCAATTTAAATACAATCTCAACACTACACTTGACCCTCAATTTATGTTTTGGTCGTCTAACCTATGTATGTAACTACATCTGACTCCTGTATTGTTTCCCTTTGTAATGTCCCTGATCCTAGCAGAATCTACCGCCAGCTTATCATTTAAAGGTTCAAGTGACTTTGCAAGTTATAAGCCGGGAACACACGGCTCAATATAGGAGCCGCTGAATGAGCCTTCACGACATTGGAGGAGCTTTAGCCACAGCACTGCTGTGTCTCCAGCTACGACGATGCTTTGCATGGAGACCCGCGGTTTCCATGCAAAGAAATGGACATCGAGCTTGGTTTATGCTCATGTCCGATATCCCTGTTTTTGAGTGGGATTGATTGGTCCCGCTGGAAAATAGAGATGGCCGCATTAGATATTGGCCAGATAGATGTCCGCTCGAAGCGGCCATCAATCTGGCCCGTATCTATGCGTGTGTTCCTAGCTTTAGTTTATACTCAGAAACCAGTTGTATGTCATTGAAGTTGAGCACTTTAGCTACCATCACAAACAATATTATGAGGTCACAAATACAAAGAAAACATTTAAAGCTATCCAAAAGCAACTTTTGCTGATGTATATGCTAGGGCAGTGATGTAATAAACTGGTTGACTGGCTGCAAATAACTGCCCCAGAAGTGGAAAGATGAGCACTGCTGCTTCTGGAAGATATTTCACTGATGGGATTGGTTTTGTGCCATTACCCTTTGCCCACGCTAATTTGAAGAAAATGAAATAAAAGAGTGGCTTGATAAATGTCCCTCGGTGTGTGATTCTACTTCCTGTCTCTGTCATTCAAACTTTACGAGATCCATTAGGAAGTACTAACCGTCAGCAGCTGTCTGTAAGACATGTTGATTGAATCAGCCCATTATGGTTGAAGTCAGTAACACTCACTCAAGTGTGGCAGTATAGTACACGTGAGACCTTAACCAGGCCACCTTAAGCTGGCCATACACCTTTAGATCTCTGTTAGATATCCTTAAGATCTACCAATAACTATGTAGTATAGGGTCCTCTGCGATTGAACACAGGTAGACTTGATGGTTTAAAAAGTTGTTGGTTGGAAAGTCCCTCATATTACATGGTTTTGGCAAAACAAAAGGAGATCTAAAGGAAATCTGACAGAGAAATCTAAAGGTGGATGGGGGCCCTAGCACATACCTTTATTTTCATCCACTAGAAAAAAAAAACTCTAATAGGTTAAATAAAGGAAGCAAAATACAACAACCCAATATAAGTGCACAATAAAAGATGAGGGCAATGTAGAAACGGCTTCCTCTGTATAGTTCATGGCCTTGTGGAGAGCTTATGTGCAATCGTGAAGCAGGGCATTTGTCGTCATCCTGATCCGAGTTATGAAATAGGCTTGATTCTCTCTTGTTTGTGTTACATAATTCCACATCTGCTAGCTGGAGCTAAGTGCTATGTGACTGTTGTGATACAGATGCAGAGGGAGCTGGCATAAACAGATCATCCCGACTTACATAACACAACCAAATCTTATTGGCGCATTCATTCCCTGTAAATGTCTCTGGCTGAAAGCCTATTGTGCCACATTCAGACTGCAGGCAAATGTGAAAACATTATTTTAGCCTGGTTATTCACTGAATAAAACATTAAATGTATTTTTATATCAAGTACCTGATTAGTTCAAGTGCCTAATTTAAGTATCCTATTTTGATTCAAGTACCTGAATGTGCCATATTTAGCTTTATATATTACCCCTGAAATCCCACACAGCTTGGAAGGAAAGGCGTTACCTTTCTTAGCCAATCAAGATTGCTCCTTTACTGTCACTCTAACATTGAGAATGTACTTACAGCTGCAGGTAATACCTGGTATTAGGCGTGCAAAGATATTTCTTTATACTCCCATAAACATATAGTGCCTTGTATTAATTATATGAAAGCATGACAATCCCTATACAGACCCTAAAGGTCTTTGGAAAACTACTAGGGTTTTTAAGTTCCTTTAACGTAGTGTTCCAAAGATTTTTAGGTACAGGGTTCTCATGCTGAACATATATAAGAGGTGTGGCACATTTGAATCTAATTGAACCATATACCCATACATATTTTCATATGATTAATATTAAGCATAAAATGACCTGTACTGTCTACCAACACTAATCACTAGATAATATAAAAAAATCAACTACAATCCTTCAAGACAGCATCATAATACCTTCAAATCCATCAAGGGTTCATATGCCCTATAGCAGTGGTCATCAACCTTTCTGGCAGTATGAATAGGGTTAATTACAACCCCCTCAGACTACTTGCAATCCAAATTTTCTCCATTGGCCTTCTATAACTTTTAACCCCCAGATATCTGACAATCTTAGTATATCCTGATTTTGAGGGGTTATTACCTTACTACATATAAAAGTCTACTATTCAATTCAACACCCCTAGCTGCAACCCTTCATTGTTATTGTTTGACTATCAGATAATTCTTCTCTGATAATTCACTGCATATAATCTGCATACACTTCAATAAAAACAAGAACAATATTCTATTCTAAAATATTTAACCAGTACTATGTATATTTAATCTGTATATTCAGCTACTTGAGGTTTCCTTTTGCAATACCTTCCTTTGCCACAAGATGCCCTCAGTCTCCCAATTTAAAGCGGACCTACCACCAGGAATCTATGTTTTCATGAATGGCACTAGAAGTGCCAATAATAGGGAGGAATGCAGTGAAAAAACCCAAAAACGTACCTGTAATGAGCAATTTAGTAATATAATCCGGCATTCCTGTTCACTTCCTGGTTAATGGGCTCAGCAGAAGCCGGCAACACGTCACAACAACACGTGATTTTTCAGTGTAAATCCAACACATGGTGGTGCAATATCGCGGGTGGCCACTGGGGGCGTTCAGTGATCTTCTATGGCAAAGCAGCTCACTGAAAAATCACGTGTTGTTGTGACCTGCTGCCGGCTTCTGCTGACATCATGAACCAGGAAATGAAGAGAAATGCCGGATTATATTCCTAAATTGCTCATTACAGGTAAGCTTTTGGGGTTTTTCACTGCATTCCTCCCTATTATTGGCACTTCTAGTGCCATTCATGAAAACATAGATTCCTGGTGGTAGGTCCGCTTTAATATTGTTTTTGTATAGCTTTTTATTTGACAGCTACTATTTTACATTTTGCCTTCTTTTATCAGCAGGGAAGGTGGTTTTGGGACTCCACCCTATAGAATTCAGGCCTGGATATTTTTTTATTAAAACCACTGCCTGGCCCAAAAAAAAGGTCACACACTGAACAATATTTTATTGGACCACCTTTAGTTTTGATTACGGCACATATTCCCTGTGGCATTGTTTTGATAAGTATCTGAAATGTCACAATTTATTTACATCCAGTGTTGCATTCATTTTTCACCAAAGTCTTACATTGATGATGGTAGAGTCTGACCGCTGTGCAAAGCCTTCTCCAACACATCCCAAAGATGGATCCTGGCATTGTCATCCTGGAGTATGCACATGCCAGCAGGGAAGATCCATTGATGGAATAACCTGTCATTCAATATATGTACGTAGCCAGCTGACCTCATTCTTGAAGCACATACTGTTACTGAACCTAGACCTGACCAACTGCAACAACCCCAATTCATACTGTAGCACGGCCCCCACATGCTTGTACAGAAGGCACTAAGCATGATTACTCTGGAACAGGGCTTTTTTTTTTTGGCCAAGCAGTGTATGTGCTAGTATTACTTGGTTAATACAGAACCACAAGTTCTTTACAACAAATTATGTGAATAAAAGAGTGTGCTTAAAATGTAGCAAAGAATAGGTGTAAGCTAAATCGTCCAAGCACATTGCTACATAAAATGTGATGATCAACAAGGTCAAATTTAGGAGAAAATATTTAGCATTCTGTATATTGTGATGCTGATGGCAAGTGGGCCCTAGGCAAGTTTTTTGGATGGGGGTCCCTGCTGACCTGGGGGAGAGGTATTATTGGCTGCTACTCCTTCCTCCATCCCTGCCAACATAAAATCATATGGGAAGTATCCAAGTTTTAATTTAACATTAAAAATGGTTTTAAATCCTTATTCCTGCTTCTGCAGAGTGTTTTCTGTCCAGACACGGGCAAACTATGCCCCAGGGGCCAGGTTCGGCCTGTTTAACTTTGTAAACTTTATTATGTAAACTAATTTAAGGGAACCAGAGTGATTTCACCAAGGTGACAACGGGCCTAATTACAATGTCCCTGCTGCACATCCTTGGCATCATCGATGATACCGGGGGCATGGAAAATTGAACCACTAATGCCTTGCGGCCATTACAAGCTCTTGGTTTGACCCCTGTGTCAAATTAAGGAACTCACTGTGGCCCATGACCCAGAAATTTTGCCCGCCTCGCGCTAGTCCCAGGTTGACACCAGAACGTGTGTGCTCCCTCCCCAGCACTAACTATCAACAGTGCTCAGGTAATTGTATCATGTGATCTTCCAAATCTACCATAACAATGGTAAAGAAAATATAAATAGAATATGAGGAGAGTAAATTTTTGTTATATTTAATACAATTATGAGCTAGAGTAAAATTCCTTCAGCTAAGAGTTCCATTCTTTCATTCTCCCCATCATATTCAACCAGTCTGTTTTCTCATTTTCTGAATCCATTGTCACTCTCACTTGAGGGGGGGGGGGGGGGGTCAGTTTTACGATTGAGAAATAGAATTATGGAGGCAATAGATATATAAAGATATATATATATTATCGTGTTTAATATAGGCTTTTACATCCACCGCAAAATCATATAAGGAATACAATGGTCCTGTTTACACTTGAATAATAAAACAAGTTTGGTTGTAGGCCAACATAAGCATACTTCCAGCTGTAGCAGTTTTACTGGAAGTGTGCATTGAATTTTACCATAAAATCCATAGGTCTGTAAATAATTTATTATTTGGGTTAATGCAATTGGAGAACCACCAGAGCTAAAATCATTCTTTATATGATCCACTGCCTTGTTTTAACTAAAGCTCAAACATTGTAGTGATAGGAAGAGCAGTAGGATACAATGTCTGCCCATGGATATTGGTACTAAATCCTCAGATCCATAGGGGCTTCATGAGCTTACATGTACTTCATGTAATATGAAAAAAAACAATATTCATGATAAAAAATACATGCTACATGTGTAACTGTTCAGGTCAATAAACCATTATTGGGCATAAGCAATATGAAGTGAGCTTTGCAGCATGAAAACCGGCTTAAGTTTCAATGGATTTAGCTACCTGGATTCTGAGCTATTTTACTAAGATGGTTTATTGATGCATTGGATTTAAAGTGGAAAAATGCAGAGAATTGAAACATGTCATTAGCTATTAGTTACTCTTTCACTTCCTTAAAGAGGATATAAACATAAAACACACATAACTCACTTATATGTAGTAATTATCCAGGGACAGCTAAAAGATACAAAATTAATACTTACCTTTCCTGCCTGCTTGCACCCACGCTGCCATGCCTGGAGTGCCTGATTCTCCAGGCTACAAGAATCTAAATCCGATGTCTGGTCCTCCAGGATGTGAATCTGGTGAAGCTCCGCCCCTCTGGCGTCACCTAATTCAAATGTGGGTAGCTGCCGGGAGCAGGAGGACTTGGGAAGGTAGATTTCCCCTTGCGCCTCAACCGGCCAGGTACTTTTATTTTCCTTTTGACCCCTGATCTGTCCCATTATCAGAAGGCAGATGCTGAGGTGGTAGGTCCGCTTTAACAAAGACTAAAGCTTAACTGTGCTCTGCACTGCTCGAGTTGAGGGCTTCTTGATTCTTTTAATCCCCTCTCACCACAACATTAATGGTTGTTCTTCTACTCACTTATTGAATAATATGGAACAAAAAGCAAGTGTGAATGTGTGACAAAAGTGTGGACACAAACTTAATTTTTTTTTTTAATTTATTGTTTTTTTCTTCAAACAATCTTTCAGGCAATAAATTAACATTTTAAATAATCCGAAAACATATATACACGTCATACAGCTGCCCTGATACAGAATGAAATAAACCACTTAAAATGACGACAAGATACTTTCACAAAAATACAGAATTATGCTATTGCAACAATTCTAAAATATCATGCTTCCAGTGGCAAAGACTAGTCTCCCTTCCCTCCCGCACACATTTTCACAGGCGTGAATAGTCGTCTCTATATTATCTGTAGATCGCTATTCCCATAAATGACAGTTTCAGAAAATAGATATCTTTAGATGGCAAAGCACTTTAGCTACAAATGATGCTTATGTAGTTTAGAATCTGACATGGTTAGTTTAAAATTAATTCTATGACTTATAAATGAGATACAGTTAAAGTACTGAAATATTTAGGCTGCTCAGATGCTACAAGGGAGGACATGTTAGAAAACCAATGGAAGAAGTGCTAGCACTCCTTAAGATGATAAAACTGGTGTTTTTGTATGCAATCCTCTGTTAGATGTCAATGTTCACCTCCTACCTGGCTATCTTTAGCATGAGACTAATGTGATGTCATCAGGACACATGACAAGCTGATGGTGGAAAAAGTTAAAGATTAAAGCAGGGTACAAACATATAGATATGGGGCAGATTGATGGCCACTGTGCGTGCTCACTGCAATCTATCTGGCCCATATCTAATGCGGCCATCCCCGTTTTCTAGTGGGACCAATCAATCACCCACGAAAACAGGTTGATTGGTTTGCATAGGGAGCACGGGGTCTACTAGAGTGGGTTACTAGAAGCACACACTTCCATCAACAATAATGTGATGTAACTATGCTCTTAGTTTGCATGGGGATTATATAGGGGTGCCTTGTTGTTTTCTCATCTTGGCCAGGTCACTGTGAAGTGCAGAGAATATTCAACTATAAATTCAGAATAGAATGAAAAGCTATTTGTGGAATATTTATTCCCCTCCCATTCAGTAAAGCTACTAAAATGGAGGGGTAATGGAATATATTATTTCATCCATGCCTGGAATTTAGCAGTAAATCTTAACTGAAATGTTCTGTCACTTTTGGTTGACCAAAGATACATTTTGCACATTATTTCCCATATTAAATGAATTTTAACGTATTATATGGACCTCCATAAAAATCTTATTTACCCAGTAGAATCTTATGGCTATAGGACTCTAATTACCATTGAGCACAAAACTTTATGGTGTTAATCATAGCCAATCAATCCAGATTTTGTTTATCCCATGAATTTGATTTTAAAAAAACGTGTCGTCTTCCAGACCTTTACTGTGGATACAGGGGGAAGATGATTCTTTAATGTATGCTTGTAGGTATTTTTACATGCAAGAGTGGTCAATTATTGGTAATCAAATCACAGAAGGACTGGCATATGTCTGACCAGCTAAAACGATTCTCTATAAATGTTAAGACCTATACATCTGGTTGGAAACCAAAATCTTTTATTTTAGCAGAACAGATTTTTTAAACAAGAAAATAAACAGAACTACAGTTCAGGTTCTTAATCTTTGATGACCCCGAATTTGTTGGCAATGGACTATAGTAAATGCACCATGGAATAAATAGTAATGGGCACCTTCAAGTATAAATAGGACTTTAAATGAATGTCACAGCACTTCTCACAAAGACATAAAGCACAACAGACAAATGAAAGATGCAATATTATCTTGAAAATAGTGAAAAGCCTATCATGCATCTTCAGTGGAAGACTATATGAAATAGTATACTGCCTTTTTTATGATGTCTTTCATACGCTAGATTATGGTTTAGTTCTAGGAATTATAATAAAAGGAATCAATGCAGCAAGTCTGGATTTGAGTTTTTCTTCTCTATGCATAATACAGTAGTAACATGAGTGTGATTTAACATAAATGTAAAGAAAAGGGTCACATTTGGATTTTTGCTATGCAAGTCATGCAGATTGTAATGTTGATGAGTGGGTATGGCCGCAATAAAAACAAAAATCAGCAATGTGAAAATTGCCTTTAAAAATGGACAACTAAACTTTTTTCATAAATGCTTAGATACTTGGCCTTATTTTATAATATTTGAAAGTACGTAGGCCAGATCTTTTTGTCTTAGTCTATTACCCTGGTTTTTGCAGTGTACAAAATTATTTTGGAATGGTACAGGTCTTAAACACCCAACTGGTAAGTTGGGTAAAAATCTAAAACTATCATTAATAAGGATGTCCCGTGACCCTTCAGTGAACAGGTGTGACTTTTTGGAATGTTCTATTAACTTCTAGAATACTAAGCCGAACATTGTTCAACTTTATCTCCAGATAGCCGATTAGAAAGATTCCTGACCAATAATGCATTTCACTGTTTAAAGCAGTAGACACCAAAAAGGCATATTATAAAAAGGCATATAAATGATAGTGTATGGAGACCATTTAAGAGAATCTACACTGCCCACCCATATCCTTATGGATCAGATAGGTCTAATTGCACACCCTAACATGTATATGCTACCTTTTGCATCATGGGCCCATTTTGTTTCTTAAATAAAAAGGCATCACTCAGATGAACTGAATACTGACAGCATTGCTAAGGTGAGCAACACTAGGCATGGTTATTGAAACTACACAGAGCACTAACTGCAAATGCAGTAGACGGATATCCAAAATCATCCAATCAAACTATCATGTGGGTCTGAAGAGGGTGGCATCATCAGTAACCCAAACAGGAACAACTGTCTTAAGCATTAATATAAATGGTAAAATCTGCATATTGAAAGCTTATTACATAAGTATAACATATCCAGTGTCATTTTCCAGACTAAAAATAATGCCCACTAAACAGGCTAGCTTATAATAGGAACATGCCAAGAACATTTAAAATTTCTCCTGTATCATCGGTATAAAATACTAGAGAAACACATACAGAACACAGACCTTTCCAGGCTTCAGCATTGATGGCTAGTTGTAATATCGAGTGTAAGCTTTGTTGTGCTCTTTGATTACAATGTCTAATAACCTTGATGTTCCAGAAATGTTGCTTTTTCCCTTATTGCATTTTGATACTTTGGAGGACACAATATAAAATAATTTAAAATACAATACCAGATTGAAATTTGAGGAACGTATAAATAAAAATAGGCACTTTGGGAAAACGAAAAATTTCCCAAATGTTATTTGCTTTAAGACAAAAAAGCTGCCCTGAAGCCACTTTAAGAAGAAAAAAAGAAACATAAAAAGGTATAAATACAAGTCAAACATGAAATATCCATGTTTATATATAAATATTTATAATAAAAGTCAAAATCAAAACTTGAAATAAAAAAACAACAACTACACCTCAAATCCGTAAATGGCTTTGAAGATGGAAAACTGCTAAACTATTATTGCTTGTGGGGTTGCCCCTATTTCAGGATTTACATTTTCTGCAGTGTAAGTTCATCCCTCTATAGAAAAGGTCTTTAGGGCCTAAAGTGGCCAAAGCCAGTCAAGTTTTGCTTGTTATATTCCATTCACTTCTAGCAACTGGGAGAAGTTGTGATGGGACTGTGAAGGTAAGGGAGGCTGTTCGGAGCTGCTACAGACACAGGAAAGCTAAAGACGAAAGGAGATGTTGGTGAAGAGGAAGTCTTACTGCGTTCTAAAAGTGTGGCAGAGGGACTGGCAGCCTCTGACGCACAGCTAGTGGTCAGGACCTGAGATTCAAATTGTAGCAGTTGTCCCATGAAGCTGAAGTTAGGAGAGATGATACTCCTGCGTTGCTTGACAAATTCAAAGGCCTCTTCCAATTTGACCCTTTTCTTCATCATCAAGTAAGCCAGGCATATAGTAGCAGACCGAGAAATGCCAGCTTGGCAATGCACCAGTACACGTCCATTATTATCCTTCACTGAATCTAGAGGAAGAAAAAAAACTCATTTTATTAGTTGAGTAGTACCTAAATCTGTCCACAAATTATAGTGCGGTGCTATCCTTATATCAATATGTTTAGGGCTCCCCTGGGGGAGCGTGAAGGTATCCCAGGGGGCTGCTACCCCTCATTCTGAACCTGTATTTGGGCTGGATGATGTTTACACTGTTATACAAGCTGTGGCTTTGGGTCAAATGTAACTTTACAGTTTGAACCCCCAGATCTCATACCTCAGTAATCAAACATTTTTCTTGTCAGATTTTACTCTTGTGTATGCCTACTCTGGCTTTCAACCCAAAGAACGCCAACACCTTTAGAAGTCCTATCTTTTTTTTACTAACTGCAACCTTTCATAGTCATTAATCTTTGCTGTCCAACTGATATAAATTGTATACATACATACATAATTGTAACAATAAAAACTGAAAGAATTTTGGCAATCTGAAATGTTTTAATTGTACACAAGTGCATACATGATAAAGCAAAGTTGCACAGCTACTTATTGTGCTCAAGCCTTAATCTCAATGCAGTCTGCAATATCAACCTCCCCAGTGAGCACTTGCAGTCAAAGCACAACACTGGCTTCCTTCTCACACATCGGGGAAGCTTAGCAAGAAAAATAAAAAAGGTACAAATAGCTAGTTTTTGGTCCATTTTGGGTACCAGTGCTGCCCTGTGTGTACACACACCTATGTGTATCTATATATATTATCTATATAAAAGTATTACTTAATGACTTGCATTGAATCAAGGTTTACCAAAAGCATTCTAAAGTCCCTTTTATATCTATCCTTACGCCTTCGACATACATGGTGTTGTTGTATACTACAGGATTATATATACTGTACTTACCAATAAACTCTATTGCCTCCATGAACCAGGAGCTAATGTCAGCTTTATGGTTGTCTTCCACTGGAATACATTTGTACTGGAAATGACCTTCAAAGTGGTTGGGGCAGTCAGAAGATACGTTCAGTAAGGCTGTGATACCTAAGGCATCCAACATATCTCTTCGAGCCGCATGATAAGCACTACCGAGGTAAAGGAAGGGAAGGATGTCTACTGGACCGCCCTGTTCAAAAAGGAAACAGAAAACAATTGTTTCTCAGCATACAGAAGGAAACAAATGAGATATGAATAAGAATGTACAGTTAAGCTTAACACCATCAGACATGCCTTTCCCAATCTGTTAAAAAAAATTTAACTTTCTTCCTTACTGATACTGACATGTCTAGTTGCATTATACATGATGTGACTAAACATATAGAACTGGTTTCATCCCTGACCCTGAAAAGGTAAATAAGCTTGTGTTAAGCCAGCAATGTGAATTCACTATCTTGTTGTCACGCTAGGAGAGTCTTTGCCATGCAAACATTAATTCAAGTAGTTTTAATTAAGGCAGATTTTAAAATGATAACACCTATATTGCTAGTTCTTTTAACTTAACTGTAACATTTTCTTTAAGATTGTGCCTTTTAAAATATAAGTAGAATAGAATAGATATTAAAAATGTATTGGGTTTTGAGCATGATTCATTCTAATACATCCCACCATGAACAGTTTAAATGCAGAATTCCTCATGGTCCCATTTAAGATTTATAATACAATTCAGATTTTTCGGGCTGGTTCTGAAAACATATGCAACTTCTCAAAGGAATGTTTGGGATATAGAAGGTCCATTACCTGATCATGAAGCGGTTTTGTACAGGAGCTACAGCCTGCTTCAGTTGTCTCTTTGCTGGTGGGCAGGGAAATACTGTTTATAGATTTAGTCTTTGCACAGAATTCTGGGTACTCGGAGTGAAATCTCTCGTATCCTCCTGCAGATAAAAGAAAAAACATGGTCAAATTCCAAACGTTATTTGAAGTTTGGATACAATCTACAGACAAAAAAATATATAGAATACATGTACTACCATCTTGTAGACCTGTAAATATTCTGTGGACTTATTACTGATTTTAAAGCAGCTTCACAATTATCCCAGACCCCTGGACTCACCCATCAAATTTAACATGCAAATGTATAAAAGGTGATTTTTATTAACATCTAATAACAGCCACCAGTAAAAATATACACAGGATGGCCAATTTCACTCAAGATTATAATTTCCTTGTATTATACTTAGCAGATTCTGAAGCTGTTGGATAAGCATACTAGCCAGGGAACTAGTGTTTTCAGGAGAGGTCAACATGGGGGTTCTCAACAGTTATTTATACTACAAGCTCGTTAAAAAGGTTTACTTGCTACATGTAAGCCTAATCACTTAGATGGAATGTACAGGAATGGGCTCATAAATAAAAAAAAAGAAACCAGATAAATAATTAAACTACTACTAATTAAAAAATGCCATTTCATCTTAATGCATAGCACAATCAAGCCTTGTTAAAACAGAAGGTATTTACACGGCCCAATCCAGCACAAATCCCAAAACTTTAGGTAAAAGCCTGCGTTTTGGGACAGTGGGCGGAGCCATGCAAATTATTCCTTTTCGCCCCATCAGCCAAATGCACATCCAGAAACCGCTGGTGTACAGTGCAAATATAGCCTTTTTGGTACAGAGCCATTTATTCCAAACTGCATACAGCTGTTGCAGGCTCCTTGGCCATCATCAGTGCAGTGCATGGGGCGAAAAGGAATAATTTGCATGGCTCCGCCCACTGTCCCAAAACGCAGTCTTCCACTTAAAGTTTTGGGATTTGTGCTGGATTGGGCCGTGTAAATACCTTCTGTTTTAAGAAGGCTTGATTGTGCTATGCACTGCTTGAGTTGAGGGCTTTTTGATTCCTTTCATCCCTTCTCACCATAACCTTCACGGGTACTTCTCTATCTTAATGCTTCATAAGACATCAATGTACCCAACACATTTCAAGGGTTCTACCCCTTCATCATTGCTTATAAGTGACAAAATAAAATACAGATATTGGTCCAGTATAAGCAAACGTGTATGTCTTGAATACGAACAATTAGGCCTCATTGGTTCCTTACGTATCAAGAAAGACACCGTGGACATCATTGGCATGCAGACTGAATCTATCTATTAATAAGATAAATACTGTCCCAGTATATTCAAACCTGTATTTGCTGTTATAAGTCCTGATGAAGGGGCCTTACTCCTTGTGAGTAGCATGCAGATAACTGTTTTTTTTTTGTAAAGTAGATCTTGCCCCTTCTCCTTTAAATCACCTGAATCTGAACTATAGGGATTTGTGATGTTCTAGCTGATAGAAAGTGTATCTTTTAAATCATTAGGGACCAGCACTTCTGACAGTTTCTTGGCTTCTTTTTCATACATGATGGCTCCAGGTATATGGGCGCATATAATCAACCAAAACTTTTTTCTTCGCAAAATGCAAATAAGCGTGGCCTAGAACCCCTGTTCAATCAGGACAAAACATAGCAACAACACCAGAAGCCCAAACTAAGCTTTAAGCAGGGAACCTACATGTGGATATGGGCCAGAACGATGGCCATCCCTGTTTTCGAGCAGGATCAATCAATCTCACTTGAAACCAGGGATATTGGATGTGACCATAAATCACAGTCGATGGAGACCGCGGGGTCTCCATGAAAAGCATCAGCTAAGCTGAGCAGAGCTGTGTATCCAGGTCCTCTGATGTCGGGCAGCAGCGTGATGACGTTATTACGCTGCTGCAGGGAACCTCGAACTGCTCCAATATCGAGCTGTGTGTTCCCGGTTTAACTGTTAAAAGGCTTAGGCATACAGAAGAATTCTATCTCAACTGCTAACCATTACTTAACCTCCACATTGTCCTATGATTCGATCTCAATAATTTAGTGTTTACAGATTCTTTACAATAAGTATGACTCTAAGTAAGGTCATCCCTGTTACCTTTGCCACACAGGAAGGTACATCAGTTACACAGGAAAGAACGTCCGTGCACACGGCACAATTCCTACCCCGATGCTGGAAACAATCCCCCATAAAATAGAGCCCTACGCACTGTAATCCAATGTATTTTCTTTGCATTGTGCTATGTGCTGGAGCCAAGCTGCAACGATATTAGCCCAGGAGGACCGCTCGTCACATTTGTGAATGGAACCATGAGGAAAATCTGAGTGGGAGGCAGGATTAACACCTCGGCTACAACTGGAAACACTAGAGCTCAGGAAGGAAGCCGAGCAGCTGCCCTGCTTTAATTTCCCTAGGGTCGCTCACAAATTTCTGAATGGACCCACGTTTCAACAGCATCCGAGGACATACTTCCCATGTCCATTAATTATTGTCGAGAAGCCTCGCTGACTACAAGATCTGTACCACTGCCATGATTTATATTTCCATGCTAAGCTTTGCTGCTACTTTAAATGAATATACCAATCACATAGGCCGGTTTCTATGGCAGCGATTCGATGTATCACAATGCACAGAAACATGGAATATGGGAAGATGGAGGTTTGAGGAGAAAACATGGCCTATTGCTTCATGCAAGATGTATTTTTGGCATTGCAGTGGGTTTATTTAAATTACACAAACATGGTCTGTGCAAAGCAATGGTAAGGGGCTATAATGATGAGCAGCAGAAAGAGCAGACCAAGAGGAGGAAGTTTGCTTGGTTTGGTTGCTAGGTCAGAC
The DNA here is from genome assembly GCA_036250615.1 of Ptychadena robeensis. Taxonomy (NCBI): domain Eukaryota; kingdom Metazoa; phylum Chordata; class Amphibia; order Anura; family Ptychadenidae; genus Ptychadena; species Ptychadena robeensis. Next base: position 139,892,951 of record CM070032.1, on the reverse strand, counting down.
ATTTAAAACCTGGCGCATGAAATATTCATCCTCAGAGGTTGTTTTACAATTAGTCCTGCATACTGACTACTATGCTACTTGCTGCTATGTTAGCACACATCAGAAGCGGGCAGCATGTGATTTTATGGGTGTCCATTTTAAATGAGCTGACCTGGCAACCAATGCTAATTTAAGACTGAAGGCTGAGATGACCGACTGCTATCAAAGTCCTAATGATATGGTAAAATATGGACTGTAATCCCCTCTGCCACATGTGATGTAAATTTCAGTCCGGAACATCATTCATGCTAAAACCTTTGTGCAGTTGAGGAAAAAAAAGGTCCATGTTTAATATTTTAGGGCAAGCCTTTTTAGCCAGAGATATTTAAAGGATATCCATATAAGATTAATTTACTTCCTTATCCAATAACCAAATACAGGACTGTGCCAAAACAAAAGGTATCCCTGACCATGCTCCAAGTGTTTTCCTAACATGACATACCAGACAGCAGATGATGCAATGATGTCTACCCGTTCTACATAGGAAACCATTTTATTACTGCCACCATTGCTTCTTTCCAATTCTATCTGGGAAAAGGTTTTGGTGGCTTTAGGTGCCAAAAATATTATGCATACCATATATATGTTTTTTACAAATCCAGTATATTTTGCCATTTGTGAGCCACTACAGTGAGCAGGTAGATCTTTAAATGTCACCCTGTTGTAGGAAGTATGGTAACACAATGTGTTTCCTGAGGAAATGTTTTGTGGGTGTACAGGAAGTGGCATGTGCCAGCTGTGCCCTTATAGACAGCGGTTGGTAGGATGGAGGAAGCTGCTAAGCATCAGCTGAATTTCGAAAGAGAATGATGACCTCCCCAGATCCATCACTTCCAGCTAAAAGAAATGATCAACTCCATGGTAATCAAGTAGCACAGGACACAGATTTGTATTGTAGTGCATATTTGTGTTTTTTGTGCGTTTGTGTGTTCTGTCACCTCAGAGTATGTAAGGTTTTTGTAATTATAGAGAATAAACTATTTACTATTTTACAGATAAATCCCAACTTTTACACAACCATATGCAGTAGGAGAGACCGCACAAAATGCATTAATTGGAAGCCCAATTATCGCTTCAACTTGTTGATGCCACTAACCTTGCTCCAACAAAATTGTGTATATAAGGTAAGTATGTTATATAACTTCATGTTCAAATTATTAGTATGCCAGAACAAAGATACTGGTCTAGTAGATTGACTCTTGCACTGTTTATTGAATAAAGCTGCCCATACCCGGGTCTATGCCAGTGCTGCACTCGAGCTTCCTTTATTGAATTGAGGCACAGAGCCTGTTCCATATTCTAAAGTAACGGAAATGAAACAGGGTTTACCAACATGTTGGCTCTCTGTTCGATCCTGCTTACAGAAACTGGTGGCCGCAATCAATTCAGATTAAGAGGCTACTAATAACCTTATTCTGCAAAAGAACCCATGGAGAACCACACAATCATTTGATTGGCTAGTTCTGTTTTAGCCTACATAGGAAACAACAATAAATTACCCTGACCAGCAAATCAGAGAAGATCAATCCGATCAGCTGATCAAAATAGTTAATGTTTATACTTATGTGCCCTAGTTACCAATCAATGAATCCACGGTCATAAACCTTCTACAAAACACATACAACATATATTGTCCCTGAATGCAGCCTTAAACAGCCATAAAAGGTAGAAGTGGCTACATTCTATTACTACACTGTATTACAGGATGTTTTTACAAGAGGCCCCATACACTGAAATTCTGAATCCAGCAACCATTATGGCTTAGAGAGCCATAAACATCATATATTTTAAAAATTGTATTCCACGAGAGTCAGAAGTGATGTCACTTCCGGTATTTTAAATGAGCTTCTTCCGTGTTCCAGATGCCGGAAGTGACGCCACTGGCGGTACCAGATTTAGTTCTAAGCTGACTTACCAGGGAGAGGGTTTTATTCTTCCTGCTAATGTCCCACCCCCCTTGTGCTGATAATGTGCGGGGTGGGACATTAGCAGGGAGAAACGCCCTGTCCCTGCTAAATTCCGGGACTATCATCCGGGACTTGGCAGCGAGCCAGATGCAGCCATCAAGAGTCACATTTGGGTCGCGAGCCATAGGTTCTTGACCCCTGGTCTGGAGGCAACGTGAGCAGAAAAGTATTAAATAATTAAAAGGATTCCAAGAATTCTTAAGACAAATATTATCCTGTTTCGATATTATAACTCTTTGCATTGTTACCATTTTAATTTCCTGAATTGCTCACCGCAACTGCTTCCTGTTAAGTAGCGTGATGTAGAGATGGAGGTTTATTTTCTCTCTCTTCATGAACTAAGTTGGCTCAGAACAGATTAAATCTATATATGTTGTTTGGTTTAGCTTTTTTCTCAACACTGCTTCAGCTACCAAAGTGGATCTACAAATATGGCCATCTTACAAACACAGGATTTAGGCCCTTTTTACTTTACCCATATTTACAACACAAACAATTGATATAGCTTCTTTTACAGCAGCACATTTAGGGTTCACATTAATAGAGATGTAAAAAACAAACTCTCAAACACTCAGAAGATGAGTATTTGCCTGTGCCTGAATGGGGGGGGGGGGGGG
>CM070032.1:139864993-139881094 GCA_036250615.1 Ptychadena robeensis | reverse complement strand
GCACACTGCCACCACTGACTCCAAGGATGGGGCACATTGTCACCACTGACTCCAAGGATGGGGCCCACTGACACTAAAGATGGGGGACGGGCACACTTGGATATACTGGCCTTGTCAGCGTGTGTTTGCATTGTTCTCCACACATATTCTACATATAGTTGTGATATGGGTATGAGGGCTCTTTCACATTATACATCCCGGAAATGAATGGAAATGAATGGATGGGGATCAGAGGAGAATGCATTGCTGGGTCATGGATTCTGAACTGCAGGGCATACAACAGCACTGCATTACTGTGCAATCCGCAAATTACGTTTGTTTTGCCAATAATGGACGCGGCAAGCGGGTGCCAGGCAATCGGCAAAAAGCACAGCCGCAGGCTGCAGTGGCTAGGACTGCTGTAGAGACATTAGATTGTGAGCTCTTCAGGGAGACGGTCACATGACTAGGTTCAGTACAACGCTACGTATATGAGAGCGCTATATACCTTCATTGTGATACAACAGCTGATCTGACACAGCGCCACCTAGAGGCAGCGCCTGCACGTCTGCGGGGACTCCAGGGATGCCATGACTCCGCTCTCAGCTTTGTTGCTGTGTGTGATGGGGGGAGCTATAGAAAGAGAATAGGAAGAGCGGGGGGAGGGGAGGTGGTTTAGCCTTCGCCCTCTCTACATCCGGTGTACCCTCAGACAGACAGCGGAGGTGTATTGGTTGCTGAATGGGCCTCGGTGTGTGCAATTCGCCACATGTGACACGTACATTGTCCTCGTTTACTGACTAGTCTGTGGAGTCATTTTATTTTTTACAGACGTCAGGCCGAACTCTCCGTGCCTTTGTCTACTGTACTCCTTCCTTTGTCCGGTCCGGCTATTCACTGAATGACGTCTTCCTTGTCCCGCCCTCGCCGGTGTGGTGAATGAAGGGCGTGACGTCACGGGCAGAGCGGCCCATCACCTATGTGTAGGAGAGCGCCCATTCATGGAGAGCGGGGGGAGGGGCGGAGACTGGTGTGAATGGTGGGCTCGGCTCTGCAGAGCTTTCCCGCTGTCACCGTACACCATCCTCCATTCATAGAACGTAGAGTGTACGTTATACCGCCACATTCTAGCTTCACATTACTGAGGAAAAATTGTCACCATCACAATATTTACTATTATTTCATATCAGCTTCTGTACAAAATGTATAAATAAAAAAACATTGTACATTACTGCCCAGCCTTCCCCCATTCACTGACACCTGCCTGCACTGGAGGGTTAATAAAGCTGGTTTAAGCCTTCATGCGGATTCACCTTTGTGTGAGCTGGATGAACTACAAAGGCTTAGCTGGAGTAGAAATGTGGGAACAGATCACAAGTAGGGAGAGGTCTTACAAGGCTGTCTCTCCCATTCTGCTGAGGCAGGGCTTATTGTAGTGCTGTACGTTAACCCCTGCATCGGCGGATGTCTGAACAGAGCATCTGCCGGGCAAGTAATGTGTATGTGATCCGTCAGAACCCCCGCCAAGGGGGGTCCCAATGGATCACAAAACACAGTGGAAACATTGGACATGCGAAGAATTGTGTATTCTTCTGCACATGTCCAATGATCTGCCCAGCATTACTTCAGAAGAGGAGTGAAGATGGATTATTTTCTTTGCTAGGCTTTTTTTTTTTATGGATTTTTTTCCTGTTTTTTCAACAACTGGATGGAAGATACATATTTTCAACCTGATGGAGCTGGAGAGGTGCTGCAAAGAGGAATAGGCGAAACTGGCCAAGGATAGTTGTGCCAAACTTGTATTGTATCATATTTAAAAAGACTTGAGGCTGTTATTGTTGCCAAAGGGGCATCACTAAAATATTAAGTAAAGGCTGTGAATACTTATTGTAGCTGTGCAAAGGATCAATTATTAAAGCGGACCTACCACCTCTGTTTCTGCCTTCTAGGTAATTAGACCTCACTTCTGATGTCTCCGTTCCCATGCTCCCACAGGCAGCAGCATCGGGTGACGCAGGAGGCGAAGCATTACCCAATTTAGATGTGCATAGATAGATGAGCTATACAATTCTAGCAGATCGTACAATTATCTGACTCGGAAGGAAACAACTTAGTTGTTTCCTTTCCGTAATCGGTTTTGTATTAATCACTGTTAGACTAAGGCTATGTCTCCACATTGTTTTGTGATCCGTCGGGACCCCTACGTTAAGCTTGGCTGGGGTCCCAACGGATCACATACACTGTACCTGCCTGTCGGATGCTCTGTTAAGACATCCGCCGATGCAGGGGTCAATGTACTGCACTACGTTAACCCCATGCACCGGCAGATTGGCTCAGCGCTGTGAGAACAGAGTATGCAATGGGCAGGTAATGTGTATGGGATCCGTTGGGACCCCCGCCAAGCACTGCACTAAACGTAGGGACGGATCACAAAACAATGTGGAGACATAGCCTTAGTCTAAAGTTCCCCATACACGGGTCCGTTTCCCATCAGATTCCGGGACGATCGATTCCGGGCACGTGCACGCGAAACGATCGTCCTGGAATTGCGTGAAGCCCACCTTGTCCGTCCGATCGTTTGGGGGCCCAGAACCGGTCGGACAGAGAACCAACATGTTGGTGTTTCTGATCCGATTCTGCACACATCAGGGGGAGTTGCCATTTGTGGAGTAAGCGATCGGACACGGAATCGTCCAGGAATCCGTGGGACAAGGTGGTATGTAGCGATCGGACAGACTTAATTGGCCGATCGATCGGACCTCGGATTCCCACTGAGATCGCCGGAATCGATCGATTGGAATCCGACACGTGTATGGCTAGCTTAACAGTGATTAATACAAAACCGATCACTAAGTTGTTTCCTTTTCAGACACAGATCAAACGACGATGTGGAGACATAGCCAAAGGGTGCCTGCCGATACTCTGAGTGACGGAGTGCAGTGTAATGATCACACTGCACTCCACCGCTCGTCTGTTGGCCCCCACTCGCTACGTGTGTGAGGGCCGTAAGTAATTGGTTTAGGATTAATCCATGTTAGACTGACAGTCTATTTAAATTGCACAAGTCCATCAAAACATAAATAAGTCAAGTAAACATTGGGGTGCATAAGACTAGATTTAGGTAAAATAACCTAAATAACCTATAAAAGAGTTCTTATATCTAATGCACACAATGCTTTGTGTAGGCAAGGTTTGCTTGTCAAATACTATCTCATAATGGCAGGAAACAGAAAAAGAGGAAACTGTTTGTATAATTTGCATGATTTATTCTTATCTTTCTGCGTGCAGTGTAAATTATGACACAGTCGGTTAAAATACTTTGCATGTTATTTTGATGATTTAAAAAACACACTAGTCATTGTGCAGTAATAGAGCCTGCATACACATAGTATATTGCAGAGTGTCACTCATTCAAAATAGAATATCAACATTCTATGATGTTTATAGAGGCGTTATTATGTCCACATTCACAATAAGTGCTTCTTTCCACTGGTGCAATTTCGTGCGGATTGGAAACCTCAATATAGTTTCCACTGGTGCGGTTATGCTACCTACAGGTGCGGTCATGCTACCTACAGTGTTTAAAACCGCATCCCAACCGCATCCGCGTCCCAAATCTGCACACACCCGCACCCATAGGAAATCATTGGATGCGGTCAAACCGCATACGATGCGGATTTATAGGCGTGTTTTAAGAAAATCTTCTTCTTAATCCGCACGCAAACCGCGTGCCAAACGCGCACAAGTGCAATGCTGTTTCGTGCGGATTCGGCGGCGCAGTTAATTCCGCACGCATCCGCACCAGTGGAAACAAGCCCTGATATGGACAGAGGTCAGTTAAGATTATTTGCATAAACGGCAGTTCATGTTGGTAAACACCTAATAGCTTAGACACATAATATTTGTAACTTTGTCTCAGTGGTGACTGAATGAATAATACATAGGGTTCTGAACTCTAATAGCACTATGAACGTGTCTAGGTCAGTTCAGTTAAATATTAACAAGCACCTGTTGAGACAATAGACACTTAGGACAGTAGTATGTATTTCACTGGCTACCAAGTCTTCCAGCTAGGAGCTTGTGACAGAACATGTAATGTACAGCAACAGTCAGTAGTATAAAATGTACAATATGCTCTGGTGCCATTTATCACAAATTTCCAGTTTTATTAACCTCCTGAGCGTTTCGCCCATGGCACAGTTTTTTCATAACCGTGCAACGAGCAATCGCGGCGGAGCACAATATGTGGCCTTGGGGGGCCCAGCCAGGTCTGTGTGCCCACTCAATTGGGCCCCCTACCTGCACCCACCTGACCTGTGAGACGTAGGCGTCCCGCCCGTGCCCACCCACTTCTGGCGCTCTGGAGGCAACCCTGAATGGAATAGAAAAAAACTACCGTACTTTGTTAACTCATTGACACCATTTTTTTGCAATAAAAAACAGTATGAATAAACCAAAGGAGTCATACACTGGTAATGTATGGAAAAAAAGGGGGTTTCTGAGGAGACTTTCCCTTGCTTAATGATTTTACCAGACACTTAAGTTCATATCCTTTTGCCCACGTGGGGTCATAATTTATTCACAAATTTTTCATATGTATAAAAACTATTCATATATACAACACACAAGTGATGGTAATTCACAATGTCCTTACATAAGGAAAAAGAAGAAAAAGAGGGCCTCCTACAAGTGGGAGCCCATAGCGCCAGTGCTCATAGATTTTATCATTGCTCTAAAAAGGGTTTGTAACTGATCATTTCGTTTAAGCCTGGAGTTTGGGTAGCCCTAAGTGTCTGGATCCATTTAGTTTCAAACTGTAGTATTCTTTTATTAAAATCTCCCCCTCCCGGTGATTGTTTTACCCTGGCCAGCACCGTGAAATCAATGTAGCTTAAATCAGCCTTGTGTTTCAACACCACATGTCTTACTATTGGGGTTATAATGGTTCCATTTCTTATATTGTTTACATGGTCACAGGTCCTTTTCCTGAATGGTCTTTTTGTTTTGCCGACGTAAAATGAGTTACACCTGCAATTTAGCAAATATACAACCCCCTCTGTCTCGCAGTTTGCAAAGAAATTGGGTCTGAAAATCTCTCCATTAGGTAGAGTAACAGTACTAGATTCTTTTACCCAGGGACACTGGGCACATTCACCTTATATTGTCCTTAATTGGATATTATGCAGATTCACACCTCCACTATTGGAAGGAATATCTTTGATATGATGTAAGAAAAGGAAAAAAGGTCTCTCAAAAGGGGACAGGTAAATGAAACACCCCATACAGCCTCAAAGAGCAAATTAAAATGTGTGTAAAATGAAATCAAGTTATGGTAATCATATGTATGTTTTTTGGTATTTTAGTGCTTGGTCGTTTCTTGAAAAAGTCCTGTATAGGACGAAACGCGTCGAAGTAGACCTAATTGCACATCCAACTTGTGAATGACCCCCCAGCAATGGTTTGGTCTGCATGTTACATTCAATGATAGGGGGAAACGAGGACCACCACTTGTAGGAGGCCCTCTTTTTCTTCTTTTTCCTTATGGAAGGACATTGTGAATAACCATCACTGGTGTGTTGTATATATGAATAGTTTTTATACATATGAAAAATTTGTGAATAAATTATGACCCCACGTGGGCAAAAGGATATGAACTTAAGTGTCTGCTAAAATCATTAAGCAAGGGAAAGTCTCCTCAGAAACCCCCTTTTTTCCCATACATTACCAGTGTATGACTCCTTTGGTTTATTCAAATTGTTGAAAATCCTCACTTTGTGGGGTGGGGGGAGGAGCCTCTAACCTTTGCGTCATCTTCCATGGTGTCACAGTTAATCCAACCTCTATACAAAATAAAAAACAGTAATGAAATAATGAAATGAAATAAAAATGAAAAAATATGCTATTTACATAGAAAGCTGTTATGAAACACTTTGTTGTGGAGCTTTGGTGTCATAATTATTAGCTTATTTCCAATGAAACTATTCAGCAGGGACTTATCAATAATGTACTGTAGTGTTGTGGAGGGCATTTTTTTCCTCTTACACGACCAGGTTCTTTGTGATGCTCGTCTTCAGGCTCTCACACGTCTGCCTTACTCATCGGGCACACTTGAGAGAATGCGGTCCTGGTCCAGGGGATGACACTTTCAGTCACCACGGATGGGGGTCCTTGGATCCCAGGCACTTGCAGAGGGACAGCTGGTGGGAGAACCCAGGAAAGATGGGAGCCCAGTGCTCCAGAGGAGTGAGACAACGGTGGCTGGAACAGTTTGGTTGAGGTGCTAACCCTAACTCTGACTAAGAGGGCCTAGGGAGGTATATTTAACCACTCTGCCTGGAGGAGGACAGTAGCTAGTCTCCAGGCAGATTGTAAGAGTTACAATGTAAGGCCAGGAAAAAGAGCAGGAAATTGAAAATCATCAATCATCCTTGCACCTGCTACAGAGGAATGCAAAGACATTTTAAAGGTATATACACAGTACTAAAAAATAATGCCTTCATTATACCAACATGTATATTAGTGCAAGTTACTGGTCACTACAGTACTAAGCCTCAGACAAGAAGCACATTTTAAGGCTAGAGGAAATATTGTAAGCTTAAGCTTCACCGCCCTATTGGTCAGCCCATACTGAGTTTTTTTAAACAGAATACAGGAAATCAAAATAGATTACATTAGTTGACTGCTTAACATGCTGGTCAATTGTGTGCCCCCCACCTCTTTGGTGTCATTGATAACCCCAAGGAGAAGCCAGGATGCAGATGTAGAGCATTGCTGCGGGTTCGGAGTGGACATGTAAGTAACCCCCAAGTATAGTTTAGGGTGAGTTTGTTTTGTAAAACAACTTTATTCCAAGCTACACTTGACTGCTGGGGAGATTAAAGAGAACATTCACATAAACAGTAACCAAACCTAAAACTGCTATATTTCTGTGGCTTAGGTAGACTTCTTCATAACCTTAATTTTCTATGACCTGTTATTGTGAAGAGGAAAACAGGATTCAAACATCTACATATGAACATTTAAGCTAGATGGATAATAGGTAATGCAAGGGCACATTCCCAGCTAAATATTCAGCCCTTGCAGAGGGAGATTTTAACAGCTATTCATATAAAACTAAATTCTAAAATGAAAGTGGACCTACCACCTCGTAGGTCACTTCACAGAATCGGCTGCAGATCCGCAATTGAAAATAAATTTATTTTTTCTGACAGGAGGGGCATTTTCCAAGCATGCTCCTCCCACTGTCTTATGTATCGCCTCGGCGCCACGTCATACAGCTGCAATGGGATTTGGGACATCTGTCCTATGTTCCCCTTGTGGCTGTAGGAAGCCTCGTCGGCCCAGTCTCGCGGGATTGTGACGTCAGCATTACATGTGCGTGATGAGAGGCGTCTCTCTCCCGTCCATAGACACCTCTCATCACTGCAGCCAAATTTCCCCCTTACGCCTACGGAGCTCTTCGACAGAGTAGACAGAGAGCCAAGTCTCTGTAGGAGGTGGAATGGAGGGGGCAGTAATAAGGGGCAGAAGTGGCTTCAGTTCCAGGATCTAAGATGCTGGCATCAGGAATGAACGTGAGGGAGGTAAGTATGTTTTTTTTGTGTAGCAGTATTACAGCATCTGAACTGCTGACAGGTGAGTATTGTGTTTATTTAACCGCCCTAGCATTTCAGATGGCACCATCTCGTTCAGCGCTATCCTGTCAGCACTACTCTGGATGAGATGGTGCCGTTCATCGAAGATCAGAGCCCCGGCAGCGCATACTTACTTTTCTGCGCTGTCCCGTGGCTCTGATTTTCTGAGCTGGCTTATCCCTTCTGAACTGGCTTGAAGCTGATGCCCTAAAACAGATTTCAATGGAGAAAACAGTTTCAGCGTGATTCCCAGATGTGCCCCTTTGAAGTTAACCCTGCCTCCCCTGGTATGTTCATCACACCAGAGTGCCAAAGGGAATTGTATATACTGGATATAGTATATACTGGATATGGTAATAACTGTATCCAATACAATTCAAAGTGAAAAAACAAAACGCATCTCCAATTGTAATAAAAATGTTATTATAAACTAAACATAAATATGAATATATACTGTTTTCAAATCTATAATACCAAATAAGTATTTTAGAGATTTTATCAAATGATACCTTTTATTATAATTTTCTTTATGTAGTTTTTTTTACATAATTGTGTGTTTCATTATTATACTCAGGATGTCTACTAGACCCTTGTACCATATTTTGGGAAGTTACAGGCCTACAATATAGGGAGGTTAATGTATGTTGTTTTATATTTTGTATTTAAAACCACTTTAAGCTCCGAGTAAGATTTGTGTCCTCATATACTTGCACAAGAATGAAAACATAATTTGCCCTCTATAAGTGTGTAAGTTACCATCTTATGTGTGGCACTCTAGTCATCAGGTCATGAGTTTTTATCCATTACCCCGTCCTGTTATTGGTCTGTGCAGAGGTTAAAGATATGGGGGAAAATCACAACCCCCCCCCCCCCAGTTTCATGCAGTAGATGACTCTGGAGTTTTTAGTAAATATAATAAAAGGAAGCTTCTCCATCTTCAGATTTTGAAACACATGAGCTTAAGTTGATTATGTGAGTTATTGGCAATTTGGCTTTAATTTGGGACTATGAACAACATAATCTCTCATTGTTTTGAATTAAATAAAAGAATATAATTATATGTAGAAAACAAGTATAGCCTGACTCGTTTTAATGCCTTATTAAACCCACAGTAACGCAGTAGCTGATACAAATATCTTGTTTGTTTTGCAGCATTTGTGTGGAGTGTATCTGTTCTTTATTAGCTCAAGTTAAAATGCCAGTTACATAATAGAGTGTTCTATTGGCAGCTGGCAAGCACCCAGCACACACATCCTATAAATCATTTCAAGGTCAGATGCATGGGAGTGTTTTCATGTTGACATTATGCGCTTGTGGGTTTCACTTCCTTCACTTGCTGTGGGATATTTTTCCATCTGTTGTTGAGAACAATATATTTTATCTGCAAGAGAGAAGCAAATATTTTATGACCACACTCGAATGAACTAGCACTTGTACATCCATTGCTTTTCATTGTACAGCAGTGTGTAACTATACGTGACTAGATTCTCCAACAATATCAACATAGGGCCCAATGGCTTTCCAGTCCCTTCACCAAGACTTAACCACTTCTTTCCCAGCACCTTAAACAAGGTTTAGCTTTTTGCATTTCCATTCTAACCTAAAAATATTATTTATATATGACAGATAAGACTTACCTTTTCATAGATTTGCAGAAATGTTTTTATTGCGTTTCCATTGGAGCATTCATGCAAACAGAACACAAATATTTACTTGGGCAATAAAACTGGGCATGCTAATGTGGGTATTGGATGCAGGAGAATGGTGAAGGGGACCCAGGAGTTTCTCCAGACTTAATATATTATGTTCATCACTATTAATAAAACATACAATAAAACATTAAATATAAGCAAAACACGTTTACTTACCGTTCCTTCTACCCCCTCTATTTTCTAGCCACTATATTCCAGCTCCAGCAATGGTAATACTTTTTTCATGGAACTACAAATCTCATGAACACTTGTGATCATTAAATTTGGGCATACAAACTTATTTTCATGTTTCTTTGTGTGCACTATACCTGGTGGACAAAGCTGAGAGGTGATTATATTCATACCTAGGGAGGAAGGGAGCATGGTGGCTACCTATAGTTTATATACAAGGTAGCCACTGCAAAACCAAAAGTTTACTCACTGCAATTTTAAATACAATTCTACTGTGGCCATGGTCATCAGTAATTCTTCTTTGGGGACAATTGATCGTATTTGTTTGTTTATGTAGGAATATAACCTTTTTGGTAAGGGTTCAATAACATAACAATAAAAGCAACAAAGCAGCATTTAGCAGTACAGGGGCAAGGAGAAAAAAAAAGCACAGTCTAGTCAATTAGCACATAAATACAATAGGTAGAATAGCTAGAATCATTAAAATGTTTAATGCTTGCCATAGACGTTTAGTTTTGCTCTCGATTTTCCGGCAGATCAGCTGGGCATCGGCTGTGCAACCTTTTGTGGTTCCCATCCAAGATAATGCAATTGTTCTAACATTTACAGACCTGTCCGTAAATTCTTAGATCGATTTCCTGGCAGATTTACGAACAAATTTTGTTTTTAAGCATTAGATTTGCGGCTGATGTCACAGCAAATCTACCTGTCTATGGCCAGCTTAAACCATGGTTTCTTTAGGATAAGAACAGCCGCTCCATAGAAATAGTTTACTCGTTCGAATGGACATGAGTTTCTTGTTCAAAGTATATGTGATTGTTATAGAATGCATAAAGTAGGGTGTGCTACTTAATAAAGTTAACTACTAATGTACTATGTTATGTGGGCTATAGGACGCACTGCAATATAAGACACACTCCTATATACAGCTATATACAGGTTGATAAAATACAGAATCATCATTCTACCAGTTGTAAATGCCGTAGTTGTAAGTTCAGAAACTATGATGAATGCAGTGTTTAGTTTCTTGTCTGTGTTGCATATCGTGGATGCCGGGTAATCAGTAATGTCCTGTTCACATGGATACTATGTCTAGCCCAGGAAAAGGAATCTCCTTTCTGACAGTCTTCCGGTATAAGTTTTCAGGGGTGGTCCTAGACGGATCACCACCCTTGGCAAGGGGTTAAGGGAGATTCACAAAGTGTCTCCATTACCCTTGGAAAGCATCTCTGCTTACCCCCAACACTACCCGGGGGGATTGGAAATTACTTGACTAAAGCCCCCCCTGAACCCCCCCAATGAAAAAGCAGAAAGCATCTATGGTTACTCCCAGGGGAATGTGGGTGCTAGTCACTCCGCAATCTCTCTCTCCCTGGGCCACTGCGCCATTGATAGGTGTGCGAGCTGGAGGAAGGCATCTGATGCCTACAACTGCCACTATGTTCTATGCCCACTAGATGGCTCATTATGCTGAAAGGGACAGGGAGCATCATTAATACAGTGATGTCTCCCTTTCCAAAAGCCTGCAATAGAGGAAATGCAAGCATTGTGGCATGACGTGAGCAAAGTGAGACAATTAAAATGCATTGACCTGGTAAGTTTATTTTTTATCTTTTACATTGTATGTATAGGTGCTTTGATTGCACAATGGGCAAGTGGGCCCACTTTAAAGTTTACTGTTTTATACATGTAGTGCTGACCATGTAACAATAACAAAACCAGGACCACAGAATTTGGTTGGGTTTTAATCCCAACTAAACAATATGACATCTATGAGTGATTACATATGTATTTTAATTCAATGCCCCTGACATAAATGTCAGAAAATACAGTTGGACTTTTATATGTGAAAGCAGGTGTACAATGAAGTCATCAGAAAGAAAAAATCTAAATAAATAAAACAGACCTTGCAAAACAACATAATGAATTAGTAAAAGAATTCAATTACAATTTATATTGTTTAATCTGCTCTGCTAATGTTGCAGCAAGCAGGTCTATGATTGCCTGAATGAGCTTGTAACAATCAGCCTACCTCCTTATAATTAAGTTACAGGCACAGGATCCTATCCATATGTTTATTCAACTGGCAAACTTTGGCTAGCCACTATCTGTAATTAATGGAGTTCATTAAAAGCCCACTTCCTGTTCTGTGTATATGGAAAAGCTGTGGAGGCAGACATCAACATAATAAAATATATTATACTGTTTGGCCAGGTCTAAATATGCACTAATTTATTTAATACCATTTAGCAGGTGGCATGTTTGCAGGACCAGTGTAACATCTGCTTTTCCAGCTTTGCCCAAGAGAAACAAACATGCACAGCTTTATATACTGCTTAATTTTTTTTCCTATGCTATCTGTTTTTTAGGGTCACAAATTCATGTAATTCATGTCAGACATAACACAGTCTAAACTAAAAAACAATAGTTATACTTAAAACAACAGCAACTGCCAACAGTGGTGGGTAGCATGGTCGCTCAGTGAGCACAATGGTCCTAGGTTTAAACCCCAACTAGTACAGTATCTGCATGCTGCTCTCCCTGTATTTGCAAGGACACTTTGGGTTACACCCACATCTGCTAAACAAAATGGTAGGTTCATTGTGTTTCTCACTAAAAACTGGCCTTAGACCAGTGGTTCCCATACTGGGGGGCAGGCCTCCCTGGGGTGTGTGAAGGTATTCTGGGGGTGGGGGCCCTCATTCTGAGCCTGTGTTTCAATGGGGTGGGAGTGATCGAAAATTTTCCTAAATCAAAAAGGGGGTCCCTGCAAGAAAAGTTTGGCAACCACTGCCTTAGACTACGTTAGATGAATTAGATTATAAGCACCTCTGAGGGACAGTGACATAAATATGGCTTTTAAAAGCTCTGCCTAATATCCTACCATGTGAATATATTAAAGATTGGATTCATTTACAAATGTCTATCTCTTCATGTAGCCGTAACAATTAATATAGAACCCTGGTTTTAGGCAAAAAATTGTTGGCCTCCGTTTATCATTTTCTATATAAGGCATCTATAGCTAATGAAGAAATGTATAGATGAAAATAACTACATTCCACGTGTTATATGTTCAAATTAATAATTGTATTATAATTACCAATTTTAGCAGACAAATGACTGAATTAAAGAAACTATATGCATCATAAACCCATAATCCCTACCCAGTTTTGTAGGGACTATGGGTTTATGATGCATATAGAGTTTCTTAAATTTAGTAATTTGTCTGCTAAAATTGGTAATTATAATACAATTATTAATTTGAAAACAGCGGCGGTTTGAAGCGTCTATGGCCAGCTTATGGCATACATTGTTCACATAATGAAATAGAATATGACTAGCACTGGAGGTGAATGAAAATATGAAAATACCTTAGGTTTAATCCAATTGGTTTTAGAAAATAGAACAACTAGCATCAAATGAAATGATGAAGAACATTGTTAAAACAGCACAGAATCACTTACATATACTTAAGTAGAGAGTAAATTATCCATTATATAGTTAGTCTTCCCACTAAGGCTAAGTTAACACTGGCGGTTCTCGAGCTGCTTTCAGCTCGGAAACCGCCAGTGTGCTCCTGCAGCCGCGGGATAAACGACTCCCTGTGGTTGTCTGCAAAACAGTGCAGGCGATTACAGGGCATCTAATTAACCTCCCTAGAGCACTGCTGAGGTCCAGATTTCTGTACCAAAAGTGCACCATAGACTTCAATGGTAAATTTTTCTTTATGTTGTAGGCCTGTAACTTCCCAAAATATGTCCATACAAGGGTCCAATAGACATCCTGACTATAATAATGTTTGAAACAAACAATTATGTATAAAAAAAAATTGTTGATACATTTTATGAGAAAACACAAAAATCAGGGCACAAAGCTATGCTGATATGTACTAAATCTCACCCAAATAAAGTCTCTGGTGCCCCAGATGTGCCCATTTGCAGTTAACCCTCTCTAACCTGGTGTGATGGATGTGGTTAAATCACTCCAGGGAAGAGAGGGTTACTGCAAATGGGCACATCTGGGGCACCAGAGACTTTTTATTTTGGTGATATTTCTTACATAGATGCACATTGAAAGTAGTTTTCTACAAAGAAAACTGATTTCATGCAATGCACTTTCAAATTTCCCACCACCTTCCCGGTGTGACCTCATCGCGTCACTCGGACGGGGGGGGGGGAGAAGAGACAGAGGAGCTGGCAGCATGTCGCATCGGGGACACCGGGACAGCGCAGAACTGTAAGTATGCGCTGCTGGAGCCCCGATGTTCACTGGACGGCACCATCTCGTCGAGTGCGATAGTGGGAGTAGCAGCGCTGGACGAAATGGTGCCATCCCGAAAGCTAGGGCAGTTAAGGACCCCATAGAGGTGCTATGGCAAGGCCGTAGAACATCATTGTTCATCTATAGATTAAGATTTTTTGTTCCTTCATCGCTAATATTGAATGAAAATACATTTGAAATGACAACGACAGATAATAATTTATCAACATGTTCGATGACCTTTCGAACGATGTTTTGTTTGCAGTTGAGCAAAATTTATCCATTGAACGAATTGGCCATTCTAGATTTTTGTTCAACCACTTGCAGTCACTGAATTCTAAATAGCTGTGTGGTCTATGATAGCGTGTGGCTATCTTAATCGTTTGTTACGGACCTCAACTTAGAACTCTGGATAAACTATTATGCTGACTGACCACATTTCTGGTACATTTGTCGTTGTAACTATATATGAAATAATGTGCTTAAGATTTTTTTTAGATACATACTTTCATTGTTTCTTAAAATTCAGTACTGTAAATAAAACTTTATCTTTCAAAGAAGACAATTAAGTCTGCAAGGCAGTCCCCTGTAGAACCCGGCTGGAAGCATATCTCAGCTACTGTGTCTTTGGCCATTACAAATTTGCAGATACAGTAACACTGCTGTTCATGATAACTTTGCAGTTCTACAGTGACTACTGACTGAGGTTATTTTAGGTTTTATAGGCACCATTACATTGAAATAGTTATATTGTTTAGGTTTATATTTTGTCCATGGACAGAGCAGGCTCTGAAATAAAGGAGCATCATTAGTACTTTAGAAAACTGACATGGATTGAATAGTTCTGTGATTCTGTTGTATTGCCATTTTTCCTTTTGAGACATTGGGGCCTGTTGTTTTAAAGAAAGGAAACTACAATTTGAATGTGTTCCATCTGGTCAACCTTTTTCAATTAAAAAACGACGATATGGACAATGATTAACCCCCCTGCTCGTCCAGCTCTGACCTGTCAGAACTGTAGTGGACGAGCTGGGTTTGTCAGGCAGAGATTGGAGCCACAGGAACGCAAACTCACTGCTCCATGTGGCTCCAATCTAATGAAGAGGCAGCTGCAGGGGAACGCATCACTCTGTTCTTATATTCAGGATTACAGGCTTACAATGTACAAAAACTTTTTTTTCCATTAATGTCTATGGTGTGCTTTTGGTACAGAAATCTGTACCTCAGCAGTGCTCTAGGGAGGTTAAATAACTAGGTATAATGCTAACCTGTCCCAAGCTGATATCCCAAAATGTAGTCAAAGGTCCAAAGATAAATGCTTCACCATCAGAGGAAATTCACAACCCAGTACCACACTGTCTAGCCCAGTGATGACGAACCTATGGCACCTGGAGCCCTCTCTGTGGGCACGTGAGCTGTCAGCACAGAGGAAAGAACTGCAGCCTTTTGGCTCTCAATGCTGTCAGTTCTCTTTCACCTCTCTTCTGATTGCACACAGTGCCCTGTACCCTCTCCTATTCTATCTTATACGAAAGTAGAGTGTCAGTTGACATGTTTTGTGTGTATATGAGTTGTGTCCATGCTTAATTGCCAAGCCGGCACTTTGAGATAAATAAGTGGGGTTTGAGTTTCAGTTTGGGCACTCAGTCTCTAAAAGGTTTGACATAACTGGTCTAGCCCTTAACTCTGGACATACCGTGTATTACAGTGCCACAATGTATCTCCTCTACAGTAGTCTTAATCAATAGCATGCATGCCAATAGCTACCAGAGTGACTTACAGCAAACTTCTGTGGTTTTAGACAATTTTAATGTGATAAAACTATTACCAAAGAGTAGAATTCTTACCTGTAGGAAAAGGCAAGTAATCTTCTTGAGCCTATGTTCACTACAGCATGTTTATCCCCTTAATATAAGGAAAAAGAATAAATAAATTCCTTAATATTTGATTTGGTTCTTTTTCTGGTATACTTCTAGGCAAAGCATATGTCCTCTTCATACAAATGAAATGCTTGTCCTTTTTAACCTGCTATTTTCTGACACCAATCAATAGGGTCCACAGGGAGTAGTGTCATTAATGGGACAGGAAACTGGCACTTTAACCTTGTGTATATAAATTGCTTCAATATGGTTTACAAAATTGTTCAGACTAGTATGTTAAATGAGTTTACTGTTTTTATGTCTACAGCTTTGACAATTTTTTATTGTCAAATTTCTCTTTTGTTTACATAATATGTCAGTAGACCAAAAGTGTATTTGATTGTTGCAGGCTTCCAAGACAAAAATCTTCCTCAGGGGCTAGTTATGCGCAATGGAGTCTCTGTATAGGAGATGAATAGGGGGACA
>CM070032.1:139845291-139861174 GCA_036250615.1 Ptychadena robeensis | reverse complement strand
TGGCTTACATCTATAGCGTATAGAGTCGGTGTAACTAGCGAGTCGGTAGGCACGGTCTTCTTACATAATACACTGCCACCAAAAAAAAGGTCCCACACTCTAATATTTTGTTGGACTGCCTTTAGCTTTGATTACAGCACACATTCGCTGTGGCATTGTTTCGATAAGCTTTTGCAATGTCACAAGATTTATTTCCATCCAGTGTTACATTAATTTTTCACCAACACCTTGGATTCACCTGAATCCAGTTTAAAGGACCTTTTATGATCACTGAGCTACCAACCTGCAGAATGGAAGACAGAGTGGACCATGGACCATAGAGATACCGGGGGACCTTATTGGTATTGCCAAGCATCTGACCAGTCTAATAGTAGCACACATTCAGAGGTCAACAAATAATGTTTAAAATCTACTAATAAAATATTCCGATATTAGTTCAATGTTTCTTGACTTTTCTTATCAATGTTGGCACAGAAACCAAGCTTTTTAAGGTCTTCAATAGATGTTATGTGTTTGAACTACGCTGTAAATAAACAGCTCATTTTGTTTTCATCTACCACCTTTTAGTTCCTGTGCCTGTGTCCTGTGTGGTGACTGTTCCAGGATGTCCCACACCCTGCCATCTAGTTGTTTCCTTACATATGGTGGAGAATGCGGGCATCTGTGTTTACAGGTTTTGGTATGGCAAGCATGAAAAAATTACTCAAACAATAGTTTTTTGAGAATTCCAATAAACAAGTTGCAAATGCAACAAGTGCAGCAGTAACTGCAGTTTCGCCAGCAAGAGAAACTGACTGAAACAGAGACCGCCACAGGAAGCTGCAGGAACAAAATAATGAAGAAAACACTGCTAGCCACACAGCAGTGTCTTGTGTCTTGAAGTTTCTCAGACTGACAAGTTTTGATTCCAGGGTGGATCTTCTCCCTAGAGCAGCCCTAGAGCCTAATCGCCATCTTGTGGTCAAAAGACATACCGCTCAGCATAATGTCTAAACCTAGGACAGATATATACCCCATCCTGGATACACCCTGTGATCTTCTGTGGCACAGTCACAGTGTTTATATTTTATATACAGGGATGAACATAAGTGGTCTGCCAGTACGCAAATGGGATGAAGAGCTGGCAATGTGGACCAATATTGCTGTTACTGAGCGCCTTTGCGTAGCATCGCTGTGGTGTTTGGGAGGCTGTATTCCTCTGTCATGCAAAGAAGAGATTCCCCCTGAATCCCCATCCTTCCTCCTCGAGACATGCTCGCTAGAGGCCCCAGTGGCTGAAACTGTTATTGCAGCTCAAACATATTCAATACCTGTGTCAGGATTCAGGATAGAGGGGGTGACCAGACAGGCTGTACACACTGACAACCATACAGGAATATGGTGAACGAAAAAGGGTTTATTGTGCACTTACTAAAAACAGGAGCAAACAGATGCAATAATAGTCCATAGTTCAGGTATTAAGATGTGCAGGGTCACAGTGGAGTAAATATGCTCCAAAATCCAGATCAGAACCAGTCCAGTTGCAGGGAAAGTGATAATGCTCAGCCGCCCAATGTGGTTGAAGCACACTTATATAGCCCTCTAACGAGGCAGGTGTGCTCAACCCACACCACACTTGCAGAAAGCCACCTGCTGGTGACTAGGGAACCTAGCCATGAGAAGCGCTAGCACAGCGCCACCAGTACGTGGTACATGGGACAGCTAAGGCCCTTACAACCTCTCCACACAATTTCACTGCATAATGTATAGAATTTATAAAAGTAAAATTTTTTGATTGCCAAAATTAGTTTTATTGTTAAATGAATATAATTGATGTCACTTGGATAACCACAGGAAAACATTAATACCTATAAAAGGTTTTAGTTAGGGGTGTGAAATTGGAAATGCAAATTACTAACAAAAAGATTGTACTTTTAAGATTGTTGGAGATCTGGGGGTTTAATGCACATGTCTGCAGCAGCACCGAATGGTGCTGCAATGAAGACATTGCATTCCACAGCTTCATATCAGCACCATTGATGCATGCTTAGAGAACACAGTGGTGGACACTGTCCCATCATTAGAATAGGAAGAGTCCTCTCTGCATCTTTTTCCCTGCTGCGGATGTGCAGGAAAAATGAAGCAATGGACACAAGCCCAAAGGGTAAAATCTGACAACAAAAAATCACAGGGGTTACTTACTAACCCAGAAAATTTCAGGGTCACACTACTGAGGTATGAAATTTGGTGGTTCAAATTGTGATGTACTGTGAGAAGTACATTTGGCCAAAAGCTGGTGACCTGTGGATGGAGACAGCTAATCGGAGGATCATTCAAGAACAGGGTGCAGAACAGTGAGGGAGAAGGACCCTTTTAAAACCACGCTACATATGGGGTGAGTACCACACACCATCTCCTGGTACTTTATGCGCACCCCTGTTTATATATCCATTTAGGCATATCATGTTTGCATTAGTCCAGAGTTAAATCCTTAGTTTCTGTATTTAACAAAATAATAATTACGATTTGTATTATTATTATCTTTATCATCCTCTTTTCCTTTAGCACCTTTGTTAAAATTCTATACAACTAGTTCATTTATTTTTAAAACCAATTTCTTACTGTAACAGTTTATTACACTTGGCTGGAACAGGAAATTGAAATGTGACGACTGAAGACTTGAGTTACAAGGGTAAGGAGTTATCGCTCTTCCCTTTATATGAATGCAGCTGGACCACTATTCTGTTTCACCAAGCTGATGTCATTGCAAGGTCACATAAAAAGGAGACGGGACATTCATCTCAAGGGCTTTAGCTGTATTTTCTAAGGATCCTTGTTATCTGATTTACCCCACATCTAATGCACTTGTTAATTGTTGGACCCTATTATTTAAACTAGTATTCAGTATCACAGGAGAAGGTAAAGGTAAGAATCAAAGAAGAACTATTATCTTACTGAACATTTGGCTCACATATGTGAAGTTGGCAGGACTACAGTATTTAATGGAAATGTAAAAGTAATTTTTAGTGGCACCAGCATAAACATTACTTACTAACCAAAGAAAAAAAACATTTTACAGACAACTACATTAGAAAATGTTTTAGGCAGGAAAAGTAATTTCACTTATAGCTGACTGCATGTAAAACATGATTTGTGTCTGGAACCTTTTTTGAAGGACCAGTCAACAAAGACACATCCCCCACCTCACTGGTGGTGAGGATTTTCATACAGTTAGAACAAGGGGGGTCATATATTTTGCAATATATGTAGCGGGGGTTTCTGAGGTGTGTTTGTTGACAAACTGTTTGACAAAAAGTTTTTCCTAAAAGTATTTTCATTTATTTCTTGGTAACAATAAAATACATTAGCCATTCACAAATGAGTGGCAACCGCCTTATTCTCTTAAAAACAAAAACAAAACAGTATGGCTTCCAAAATTTTTTTGACCCAGGGAAAGAGTAAGAGGACATCACCACAGATCAGTGGTTCTCGTCCTTCCTCTCCGGGTATTTGTATACAACAGATTTTTTTCAAACATCTAGCTCCTCCAAAGAGAGAGTATTGTTCCAATTGTTTGTGTTTGTGCAGAGATGTTATTTTTGACGCGTTTCGTTCCCTAGGGACTTTCTCAAGAAAACCGCACACTGTTCTTCTCCATGGATCAGTATAAATCTTTACCCTTTTTCAAATTTTCTCTCCTGAAGGATATGTTTTTTTTTAGAAACCACCTTTAAAAAACACAACAAGGAAAGTTCTTTTAGCCTATCTCCAAAAAGCCTTTTTCCTCCAACCCAAACTTCTCCCCTCTCCCCCAGCTGGGCATTGACTTTTTCGTAAGAAAAAGCCCCACTGGGTAGAAGACAGGAGAGGTGTCTTATGGATATAATTATGCTAAATCCCCGCTCTGGTGTTTATGATGCTCGCCCCTTCTTGGCTTAAATCAGCCAACCAGTGGCCACAGGTCCACCCTTATGGGTGTACCAAAATGGCCGCTGGGACTTGTGGCTCCCTGTTTCCGGGTGGTATATGGCGCGTACGTCTTGCTTGGATGTTGTCAATCCACGAAACCTGGACTTGGTGACGTCATCTGACCGGGACGCCACCGCCCTGGATACAGGCATCTGCATGTGTAGGGAGAGGATGGTCCGTTTCCCTGCGCTGTGCATAGTCACACAGCAGATCCCTGGGGGGGGCGTGATTCCAGAGGCAGCACTTTTAGGGCGGTCCGGTTCCGTGCTCCCTCAGAGGAGATTGCTAGTCAGAGGGGCGAGCGTCGAGAGACCGGAGGGCGGTTCATTGGGTTGGAACATCACCTAATCTAGGAAAGTTTTCCTTCTCCATTTTTAATTAAGCCAAGGTAAGAGAGTGGGAAACTTGTAGTGGGCAATGGCTCGATATGGGAGGCTCAGAGATGGGCAATAAGGGGTGGGCAGCCTAGGCTATAGGATGGGGCACAAATTTTTCAAGCAGGGACGTGGGGTTTGCACATCACCATGCAGGCACACAGTCAAACACGACAGGGGCCAGTGTTCGGGTACACAGGGATAAATATTTACACATACTCACAAGAGACATTAGGTACACAACAAACTTTGGGAGTGGGGAGTAGAGGAAGGGGGGCGGGGGGGGGTGGGGTTAGGGTATGTTTTTTTGTTGTGGGTTGATGTGTTTTTATTATTTTTTTGTTGACACTTGCTTTGTTTTTTCATATATACACACATACATACACAGCAATTCACCATAAACACACCCAAGAGGTTTGGACTAACACATAGGGAACTATTTGGTAACACTATCACATTCTCTAAAACGAGTCAATGTGGCATGGACGAGTCAATGCCCAGCTGGGGGAGAGGGGTGAAGTTTGGGTTGGAGGAAAAAGGCTTTTTGGAGAAAGGCTAAAAGAACTTTCCTTGTTGTGTTTTTTAAAGGTGGTTTCTAAAAAAAAACATATCCTTCAGCAGAGAAAATTTGAAAAAGGGTAAAGATTTATACTGATCCATGGAGGAGAACAGTGTGCGGTTTTCTTAACAAGGGGCAGTAAAATTATATAAAATCTAGCCAAATTGGATATGACGGATGGTGTATCTGACTTCTGTTGCAAAGTCTTAAGGGCCCATCACAGATCTATGTGTTCGGGATTGCAAGCATTACTGCAACAAATAAACACACCAGGAAACACACTGTGGTACAGATAAAATAAAGTGGAGGTTAGGTAGTTGGACCTGGGCAGTCAATATAGATAAATAGTTAAAACTTTTGCATAGAACATAGGGTTCCCATGTGTATTGTAAGGAATTAGCTCATTGACGGGGTGTGAGACTCCCTGGAGCAGCCACCACAAAGGACCCCGGCATAACAGGAAGGGAAAACGGGCTATTCTGCTCTCTTCTCTCCCTTCTTGTCAGCTGTGAGCTGCATGGTGTTTGGAGCCGACAGGCAGACATAGATGGAAGCTGCCGGCCGCTTCTATGTGTGTCTCTCTGATGTACTGCTTCTTTCAGCAGTGCTCTGCTGGTAGAAGCAGTACAATACAGATGAGGGATGTGGCTGACGGGAAGCCAAGACGTGAGCAGACGTGGGGTCACGCATTCCGACCATAGGAAGTAGGCACTACGGCCCCGATTTTGTGGATGAAAAAGTGCATCTTATGGTTCGAAAAATATGGTAGGTGAAAACAAAAGGTTCAAACATAAAACATGTACAACATAACAAACAAAAACACTACCAGCCACACAGGCTGCCTTACAGGTCTGGAAGCTCCTCAGATTAAGATGATCTGATTACAGGGTGAAGCCTCTTCCTAGAGCAGGCAGGGCAGTTATCTCCCAGTCTAATTGCCAAGACTCACCCGTGCTTACCCCTGGTAACTCATCTCAGGCTGTTTGCCCTTTGGTGGTCAGAACTGATACTGCTCATTGTAATATTTAAACCTGGGACTGATGTAAACCTCACCCTGGATACACCCTGTGATCTTCTGGGGCCTCCTATCACATTATATACAGTCAGGTACATAAATATTGGGACATCTACACTATTTAAAAAATTTGGGCTCTATATCTGTTGGTGTCAACTCTCAAGATGAGATACAAAGAGCTGTCACTATCAGTGAAGCAAGGCATCAATAGGCATGGAAAAAACCAAACAACCCCATCAGAGAGATAGCAAAAACCCTAGGCGTGACCAAAACAGCTTAAAAAGAAGGAATGCACCAGTGAGCTCAGCAACACCAAAAGACCCGGAAGACCACAGAAAACAACTGTGGTGGATGACCAAATAATTATTTCCCTGGTGAAGAAAATACCCTTCTCAACAGTTGGTCAGATCAAAAACCAGGAGGTAGGTGTATGTGTATCAACATGCGTCAACAGGTGTATGAGTCAACAATCAAGAGAATGCTTCACCAGAGTGTACCTATCTTACAATCCCTGATGAACTTGATATTTCGTTGAACCTTGGTGTACACAATTTATTTAAATGTGGTGTTTTTTGTTTTTTTCTGTTCAATCAAGTTAAAAAGATCATTTTTGGGGGTCAGGGAAATTGGTGATTGCTTGCCAACTGTAGTAACACATATTTGATCAACTTTTTTGGGATCGACTGAAAGTGTAATCAATTTTAATACAACCAATTAAAATTTACCAACATGTCCAATCCTTTTTCAATCAATTTTTTCCCAATTTTAATTGGTTTAGGTTGATCTAACCATGTGGGCTGTCATAGATTTTCAATCAATCAACCAAAAAATGTGTTGAATTAGGTTGATTGGATGAAAAATCTTGATGTGTATGGGGCCTTTAAGCTAGCCACACATGGTTCAATTGACTGTACAATCAATGTAATTCGATCAATCAATTTTTAGTCGATTGATTGAAAATTGAAGCATATCCACATGGTACGATCGTTTAAATTCGATTTTAATTGTCATTTTTCTCGATCAAAATTTGATCAGACCAGTTGGAAAATTTTAAAAGATTGTCCCCACATCAAATTTTTTGTACTGTTGTTTGACCTGTCCAATTAAGATTTGATTCAATCAATGTAACTTCCAGGAGGAGGGAAATGCAATACAGTCATTTAAACCATGCAAGCATGCATTGTAATGGCGATTGTAATGGCAATGCAATGGCGATTGTAATGGCGATGTAATGGCGATGCAATGGCGATTGTAATGGCGATGTATTGGCGATGTAATGGTGATGTAATGGCGATTGTAATGGTGATGTAATGGCGATGTAATGGTGATGTAATAGCGATTGTAATGGTGAATGTAATGGCGATGTAGTGGCTTGTGTGTCTGTTCACTGACACACAAGCATGCAAATGGCGATTTCTGTGAATACATCTCCTAATGTAATGTGTGTCCCCCAGTGTCCTTTTGCCACGATTATAATGTACTGGATTAAAATGCATAGATATGACCTATGGGTTTTTGATCCCTTTGTGACCATCAATGGTCCCTTTTTGATCACTCTGTGAACATCATTGGTCCCTTTTTGATCACTGTGTGAACATCAATGGTCCCTTTTTGATCACTCTGTGACAATCACTATTTGATCACTCTACGTTTAAAAACGATTAAATTCAATCGAAGTCAGGCTTTGGTTGCATACTCAATGTGGTGTGTACTTCGATTCAATTACAATCGACATACGATTAATTGATCGAAAACTTAAGCCCCTCATACACCTTCAGATTCCTCCATACAACTTCCATGAGACCTACCAACAACTATGTAGTATAGTGGCCTCCCTGATACAATACATAGTGATTGGAAGGTGTAGAAAGGTCCTCATATTACATGGTTTTGGTAGAAGAAAAGTTGGTTGTACAGAAATTGCATGGTAATTGTATGTGGTGTATGGGGGGCTTTAGATCGAATTGATGATCAATTTGATGTCAGTTGAACCATGTATGGCTAGCTTTAGTCTATTCAAGTTTATGGTTAACCCCTTTCTCCACTGATATTCATTTTAAATAACTAGATTAAGCTTTTCTGCTTTCATAACATATTCATTTTCAAACACAGTCATCTTTCATGCATGTCCTATTCACATCTTAAAAAGATGTCAAACATTGTCTGTATTGTTATGTTCAATATTTCACAACCACCACCCAAGTGCCTGCAATAGCTTCACGGAGGGGAATGGCTGTGGGTATGCCCTGAAACTCACATTTTACTCAAATTTAGGATATATTTTATAAGTAATTATTTGTCATATAAAACATTAAATAAAAGGAGTGCTTTAATTTATTAGAATATTCCATAGTAAGCATACTCCTTTATTAAGACATCTACTCAACCCTTAGGTACCGTAAATGCTTTCTAAACAGAAATGATGGTCTACATCATTTACATGAAGATAGATGGAGTCCAAAGGAAGTTACAAAAACACTCATTTGTATACCACATCTGTTTGCAATTAGTAATTGCCTGACTTGGAAACATGATGGTTACTTCCCTGTACACAGTATGCAAATATCTCTTTACGTGAGACTGGCATGGAAAATGTTTTGCATGTTGGAGTCATGTCGGTGCCAGATGATCATGTCCAAGTCAGGATGGCACAAAGTGCTGTTTTCTTAAGCCAAGTTTAAGACTAATTATTTTGTATGATACATTTCTACCATATTGTAATTTATATGGCTAGTTTTGCTGAATGTCAAATAAGGAAGGATACTGCTACCTCATTTATTATGGGAGCCTCTACTGTGCAGAATTAGGAATAAAATATATTTTTTTGCTATTGTTATGTAATATTTTTAGAAAATGGTTTCACTTTGTGATGAGCCAAGAAGAGTGACTCCAGATTTAATGTACAGGAGTGTAAGTTAATTTAAAGCAACCACAGCCACAAAAATCAGCAACATGCTCATACTATTCTCAAAGATCAGTTCCTCTTTGAAGCAGCCTATGGAAAGGGTAGTGTTTTGATGAGATTAAAGATTTACATGTACTTATCATAGTTGACACACAAAGCTTACTTTTAACCACTTTGGCGGTATGATTACTGCCTGGTAACACCCCCACCACACAATGCGAGTCAACAGGAAGGCAATGCCAGTCAAGCATCACTGGAAGACACTGTGGACATTGTCATATCCCCACTTTCACTAGGGACATGTATCTAGGGAGGGGCGACAGGGGAGACAGGAGCCAGATTTATATTGCTGGATGAAGCCCGGGAAAGTTATCGGGTAAGCCACCCCGAGTGTGGTTCAGAGTTACCACTTTTTGTAATATCTGCCTGACTCTACCTTGAGTCACATTCGTGATTATGGTTTATAGAATGGAAGGTGAAACACATGTTAACATTTTAGACTACTTTCTGTTTGTAGTAAGTTCCTCTCTGATTTGAGACTAAACAACTGTATTAGGGGAATTCATTTATAGTAGTTTATAGTAAACAGTTTATAGTAAACAGTAGTTTATAGTAAACAGTGAGGACAATACTTTGGTGTTCACCTCTGACTCCATCCTTGGTCTTCACAGTCCCTGTCCCAGCAGATAGCAATAATGCAAATGTTGCCATCACTTCTCAATTGTTTAATGCTAATGGTAGCTTCATATCATTAGAGTGAAATCCATTTATTACAAAATTGAAAAAGTCAATTCACAGAGAAATTAAGACTTTTAATATTTTTTTTTTTCTTTCTTTTTCCTTTTTTTTTTCTTAATATTTTATAGCAAAGTAACTTCAAACACAGTCCAGAACATTATGCTGGTGCGATAGACAGACTTACAGGCACCCTAATGCTAGGCATACACATGCCGATAAGCGGCCGATTTTTTATCTGACCGACGAGCGTGCGCGCTTTGTAAGTGACTTACAAAGATTAATGGCTGCAAAACATTTTGAAAATGCTAAAGCTGTTATGTAACTGTATTTCTAAAGTCAAGTACAGTACTCTGCTGGCTTGTTTACATTGGAGGATTAAAGTACATATATACATTGACAGCCCCCCCCCCCCCGTAATGCAAATGTATTAGTTAGATATATTTATCACAGCCTGGTTTCCTAAAGTAGCTAAACAACTGCATATACAGTGGTAATAGACCAATTTATGTTGTTGTCAATGGGACCTGAACCCAGGGCCGCGACGTCAGGGGGGGACTGCCCGGCAGTCCGTGCTGCACCGATCAGGCAGCACGCCGGGGATGGGGGGGGGGGGGGTTGGAGGTTGTGATATTTCATTTAATATCACAACCTCAACAAGTCCGGCTATGGGGCCCGGACATTTTTGTTGTACCGGGCCCCATGATTTCTGATGGCTGCCCTACCTGAAACTGCAAGACCACATTAGGGCTCTGATGGGTTGTTAAGATTGGAGGATCTAGCGAATACATAAGAATTACTGGTAGGAATCATTAGATAAACGTAATATAAAAGTATGATGTTCTCTTAACTGTTTATTATTATCTGTTTATTATATGTATATAGCACTGACACATTATGCAGCGATTTACAGAGTATATATAGTCATATCACTAACTGTCTCTCAAAGGAGCTCACAATCTAGTGTCCCCACTATAGTCATGTATATGTAACTAACTCAAATATGTCAAATAACATAGGAGAATATTTTTTGGGAAGCCAATTAACCTATCAGCATGTCTTCAAAGTGTGGGAGAAAACCGAAGTACCTGGAGGAAACCCGCGCAGACACGGGTTGAACATGCAAACTTCTGCCTAGTTAGTGCCCAGACGAAGATTCGAACCTAGGACACTAGCGCTGCATGGCCAGAGTGCTAGTTCATGATTTTAAACTTAACAAACTAAACTTTTCATACACACATTTTAGGCTGGGAAGCTGATGTCCCTCCATAAAAATGGAGGTCTTTGGCACGTCATCACAGATGATGCAGGAGGGACAGTGCCAGAACCGATCTGCGGGTCCACTGCTATAGAGAATCACTGCAAGCTTGCAGAGGGTATGTTAGTTTAGACTATGCCAACGCCGCCAGAGTTTATTTCGTAAACAAAATCTGGACAACCTGGGCTCGTCTTAAATGTTAGGCGGGTTAATATAAGCAAACTGTACATTTCCTTTAACAAAACAGTCTGCACATACTAAGCAGTACACTTCTGTTGACAATAGCAAGAATTCAAGATTTTTGAGCTTGAAGATGTGGACCTTCATGAAGACATCTTACATATGGTGAGCAAATTGTTTAAAAGAAAAAAACATATATATATATATATATATATATATATATATATATAGACATTGGGCAGCAATTTTGCATTCCTTGTATTTAGTAGTTACTATTTATATTTGCTGATGCAATGTGCTTTTCTCTGATTATTTTCAGTTATCTATCCTGATATAAACATTTTAAAGCCTCACATTCACAAGTAGACTAGTTGTGATAGCAGTAGAATCTGGCATTAATCCAACTGCTTTCTGAATCGCACTAAAAAGAGATTAAAGCATATCCAAGAGAGAACTGGACTTATTTATACTGCACAAACCTCATGTTTCACAATAACATTATTCAATGAACATTAGAGCATTGCCATAAATTATATATTCCTCAGGTTACATCAATGAAATCTAAGGAGAAATAAGAAAAAAATGCACAACCGTGATAACATTGTCTCTCACAATAGATTTTATTTCCTTTATGTTGAAAGCACAGAGCTAGAATAAATGAGAAGATGATCGGTATTAATGGCAACAGTTGTAGCAGAAAATACAAGACACCTACATTTTAATTTTAAATCCTTGATTCATATATATTGTCCTAAATGGAAAATGGCCATACAATATTTATGTTATCACCTTGACAAATGCATAAAGGCTTCAATGATATATATAAACAAATTTACGGTATATGTTCTGAGCTTTTAACATGATATTTTCTAAGAACCTTCTTTTCCTGACACCTATACTGCCCCAGCCAAGCTTGCTATCGGATAACAGTTTGCATGCTGCAATTATGCCTCTGGCACATAAGCAAAAGGATGTCAGACTAAACATAACAGGCGGATGTTAGCAAGCACTTGAGTCCATGCTTCACAGCTCTTGCTTACATTGCAGTGTATTTTATATGAATAAAACATTATTGGTATTAATCTCCTGACTGGAACCTTTTATATGCTTCACCTTTAAAGTCCATTGGGGCTGGCCACCCCTGAGGTTTGGTTCCCCCCTCCCCCCTTTCTTGGATGCTTCACAGCTGATGACTTCCTTGTGTTTATTAAAATCTTAAAAAAATTAAGACCAGTTGTAATCATAATGCTAATAAGATTGATTCACAAAATCATTGAGGGTAGTGTGGTATGAAAGACTAGAACTGGGTGGTAAACATTTAACAGAAAAATGCTAAAACTGAAACTTTTATTTAGTGTAGCTTGAAAGTTCTAAACTTTTACCAAAATCTTACTTACTTACTTATAACTTTTACCAAATTGTTTGCAAAATTACAAATAAATGTCATTATGCAAAATGTCAATATGCAATATGAAACCCGTGGGTAATTAAGCAGTTGGTTAGAAGGAGAACACTATTTCATATGGGTGGGAGAGGGAGGGCCAATAACCCTGTGTTATAGCTAAATGTAATTATAAGCTATTCTAGATGGAAGACATTATTATTAAATGATTTTGTACAAGACAGCAGTGATGACAGTCTGCATCAATATTTGTATATATCAATATACAGAATTTGTGCTTACATGATTTATGTGCGTATATAATTTGTGTGTGTGTAACTCAATGAAATTGCAATGCCGGCACTTCGAGATAAATAGTTTGGGTTTCAATTTGGACACTCGGTCTCTAAAAGGTTTGCCTTCACTACAAGATCACAATATAGACCATGTATCTATTTATAAAAGACAATCAGATCCCTTCCTCACAAGGGAGAATAAAATAGGTTCAGCTGCTGATTAGGGTTTCTGTCCCTGACCACGTTAGTTGCTGAAGCTATGGTATGAAACAATTCTCAGTAATGATGGCCGAACTTCGGCGAGGTCTGTCTGCGAACAGGCGGATCAGACTTTTCAAAAGTCCATCACTTCCAGTACCTGGAAAGCACGATCCTGGTTTCACTATCCGGACGTGACATCACTGACCACCGTCACTTCCGGTTTAAGCCGTTTTTTTATTTCAAGAGAAACCAGCTTCTTTGCCTGGTTTCTGATGGAAGAATTCTTCCACTGGCCGGATCTTTCTGCTCCTGATCCGGCCAGCGGAAGAATAGTAACCTTCTTCCTTCTTCCTTGTGGACAGTTTGGCCATCACTAATTTTCAATTACAATTTCTTATCCAATATGAAATGTTCTTGTACCTGCCCATTACAAAACTAACCCAAGGCACAACCACCCAGGAACCACCACCATAACAATTGTCTGACATGAACAAATGTTGTACTAATTGTGATGGGTCTATTCATGAGAACATAATGTCATAATCTGTTGTTGCTCAATTATATAAGATTTTTTGAGGCTGCAATGTGAACTGCTAATGTAACGTGACATTTTGGACAGAATTCATTAGGATAGATTTTTTGACTAATTCTTGTGGTTATTATCTTCTCCAAAAACATTTGTTTGATGAGAAATGATTTCTGTTACAAAAATTAACTGCCCTAGCATTCGGGATGGCACGATCTCGTCCAGCGCTGCTACTACCACTATCGCACTGGACGACATGGTGCCATCCAGTGAACATCGGGGCACCGACAGCTCAGTTTTGAAGTTCCCGGTGTCCCCGATGCGACATGACTGCTTGGATCCTTCAGCTCTTTATCCCCCCTACCTCCGAGTGGTGTGATGGCGTCACATCAGGGAGGTGGCGGGAAATTTGAAAGTCATTTGCAAGAAAGCAGTTTTCTATGTAGAAAACTGCTTTCAATGTGCATCTATGTACAAAATATCGCCAAAATGAAAAGTCTCTGGTGCCCCAGATGTTTCCATTTCCAGTAACCCTCTCTAACCTGGTGTGATTTTACCACATCCATCACACCAGGTTAGAGAGGGTTAACTGCAAATGGGCACATCTAGGGCACCAGAGACTTTATTTGGGCAAGATTTAGTACATAGCAGCATAGCTATGTGCCCTGATTTTTGTGTTTTCTCATTAATTTTATTAAAACAATTTTTATTTTTTTATTTTACATAACTGTTTGTTTCAAACATTATTATATTCAGGATGTCTATTAGACCCTTGTATGGCCAGATTTTGGGAAGTTACAGGCCTACAACATAAAGAAAAGTTTACTATTGAAGTCTATGGTGCACTTTTGGTACAGAAATCTGGACCTCAGCAGTGCTCTAGGGAGGTTAAAATTGACAAATTGGATTTATTTTCTTATTAGGTGCTCATTATAATACATCTATTATGATATATTGTGTTATATGTGACTATCACTGCAGCTATTATTGACCATGCCTAACAATTATGGTTATTAAGGAAAACTGTTTATTTTATGGCAAAAATAACTATAAATATATGACCACCTTAAACAGCCTTGTTCCTTATCTTCATATCACTAACCTACAGGTTATTGCCAGTGTGTGATAAGTGATAATTTAGGGGTTGATAGGTCTTTAAGGATTAATAATTACTTTGTATTTTGTCAATTGACTGTCATTACTAACGTAAACTAAAGTATCTAAATAACAAGATAAAAATGATGGTGTGTTATATACACAGGACTTGTAAATACTCTACTGTATACATAGTATATTCATAAAAAAATATTCATGTAAACATTGTTTAGTTTTTCCTTTTCTGACCATTATTATTTTTGTGTTATTCATTAATTATTCATCTTCATTATATATTTTTCTTATTTCAACAGCAAATTGTTTTCAAACAGCATGGTGGGACAAAAGTAAATTTTGGCCTGGGTTGGCTTTCTCCACCAGTGGGTTTAACAATGCATAAATATTTAGAAGATTAAGCTGGCCATAGATAATTTGATTTATGCATTACTAATTATATTATTGATAACTCTTTGATATTAATTATTTGCCTGAATTACCACAATTTATTACAAAATAAAAATCAGATCTAATTGTAAATCAATAAAAATGAGTTTAAAATTTAAATAATTTTGACTATAAAGGAATAGTGTTAAACTCTAAATATTCAAATTGTGAATATATTCTTTAAATATTGTGTATTCCAGAATTTGCGAATGTGGCAGCGGATATTCACAATCTCAAATATTTGAGATATTATGCACAGGCAAACTTTTATGGCCATGCATTGCGATAATAACTATAGCATGTAACTATTCATTTTGCATTTAGCAATTATAGAAATGAATGGCAATACAAATATCAAATTGAGTATAAGTAGAATTATTCGAAAAATATAGCAAAACATAGCATGCTGGCTGTTCTTCCCCCGAACAGTACGGCAGAAGGGTGACTATTCTTCTGCTGAATGGATCAGGAGCAGAAAGATCTGGCCAGAGGAAGAATTCTTTCACGAGAGACCGCAGAGAGAAGCCGCTCTCTCGTGAAAGAAAACCATCTTAAACCCGAAACGATGTCAGTGACATCACGTCCGGATTTCAAAACCGGGAACTGTACATTCACACCCATTTTTTTTCCATTCAAATTCCCCGCAAACAGGCGGGGAATTTATATCTTCCCGCGAACAGGCAGACAAATCTTCCCGCAGAACAAGCCATCCCTAGTCTTCAGCCAGCAACCTACAGGAACACTACCTGCTGTTTACAATCAGTATGTAACTCGGCCATTGTTAAAATAAATATTGTGGAGTGCTTCTATTGGCTGCCAGAAATAGATTCCCCTCCTAGCAGCAGAAAAGTATTATCTGCATATTAAAATATATATTTTTTAAATATTTGATGTATTATAGGTTTATGTTAGCTCCCACAGGGGTATAGACAGATAGTGATCTGAACAGACGACAGAGGGAGGAAT
>CM070032.1:139825839-139843459 GCA_036250615.1 Ptychadena robeensis | reverse complement strand
GTTGTCTTCTCCCACTCACATTTTGACGGTTTGGCGAATAATGAATGGTGGCGAAGACAATCCAGCACTGTCCTCACGTGGGTCTGATGAGACTGTAGGTCAGGTGAGAAAATCAGGATGTCATCCAGATATACTATAACGAACTGGTCCATAATGTCTCTGAACACGTCATTGATAAATGCTTGGAAAACAGCGGGGGCACTACACAGTCCAAATGGCATGACAAGGTATTCAAAATGGCCGAGGTTGGTCCTGAAGGCTGTCTTCCATTCATCTCCAGGTTTTATGCGGATTAAGTTATAGGCTCCTCGCAGATCCAGTTTGGTAAACACTTTTGCACAGGACAGTTTTTGCATTAGGTCAGGCATCAGGGGTAATGGATACCTGTTCTTGACGGTGATCAGATTTAACTCCCTGTAATCCACAATGGGCCTTATAGATTTGTCCTTATTGACTACAAAGAAGAGCCCGCTGGAGAAGTGGATCATCGGATAAATCCTTTCTTCAGGTTCGTCTCGAGGTATTCTTTTAGGGTGGCTTGCTCAGGACCTGAAAGGGGGTAAGTCCGACCAAATGGTATTTTTGCTCCTGGGAAGAGATCAATGGCACAGTCGTATGCCTGATGCGGGGGAAGCTGTTCCACTGCCTTGGGGTCAAAAACATCCAAGAAATCCCGATAGACGGAGGGGACGTCTTGTAACTCCTCGGTAATCAGAATGTTGGTAAGACTGAGGGTGCTGAAACACAAAGAGCGACAGTATGGTGAGGGGAAACTTACATCACCTGACGACCAATTGATCTGAGGATTGTGGATTTTCAGCCAGGGGAGGCCCAAGATGATCGGAAAAAGGGGGGAATGGATCAAGGCGAAGCGGAGGTACTCGGCATGTCCATTTTGAAGTTGAATTTGTAGGGGCATCGTCTCCATGAGGACGGGTCCTGAATTTAATGGTGAACCATCCGCAAGGGAAATGGTCAGTGGAGTACTCAGGGGTCTGATGGGTAGCCGTAGGGAGGTGGCAAGAGAAGTCTCCATGAGGCAGGTGCAGGCTCCGGAGTCAATGATGGCAGGGATCTTATGCCGGTTTCCATGAACCTGTAGGGTGAGAAGGATGGAAAGATGAGTGTCTTGAGGAAGTGATACTGGTGGAGCTGCCTGGGAGACATAGTTCAAATTACCTGAGGGTTTTACTGGGCAAGATCGGAGGAAATGTCCAGGGTTGCCGCAATAGATACAGAGATTTTCTGTAAATCGTCGCATCCTCTCTTCTGGAGTGAGACTAGGTCTAGTAACACCGAGTTGCATGGGTTCTGATGGTGGAGCCTCCAATGCTAACGGAGTTGAAAAAGAGGGGGCTAACCGGGGATATGCTCGTGATGGAAAACGTTGCGGCCCTCCCGGGTTCTTGAGGGTTGGTCTTTGGGATGGTGTATGATGGTCAGCAGCCCTCCGATCCCTTAAACGCCGATCGATTTGGGTGACCAGTGACATAAGGTCAGACAGTGACGCGGGCACTCCTATCCGTGCAAGTTCGTCCTTCAGGGAGTCGGACAGGCCCTGTTTGAACATGGACTTAAGTGCAGGTTCGTTCCATGAAGTGTCTGCAGCATGGCGTCTAAACTCACGGATGTATTCCTCAACCGTCCTTCTCCCCTGCTTGATACCATGGAGTGCCTCCTCAGCGGTTTCCACCTGGCATGGATCGGCGTAGAGCTCGCCCAACTTCTTAAAAAAAGCCGTTAATGAGACCAGGCATGGATCATCATGCTCCATAAGTTGGAATGCCCAGGTCTGTGCCTCGCCCTGAAGCAGGGTGATTGTCGTTCCTACACGAGACCGTTCAGTAGGATAGGTGAGCGGTAGCAGGGAAAAATGTAATTCACAAGCGTGTTTGAATGTCCGAAAGCTTTCGGGTGCACCCGAAAACTTTTCCGGCATGGGGATCTTGGGTTCCTTTGTGACCGCTTCAGGCTGGGGTACTCTTGCAGAGGCTTGGGTCTGTTGCACCAACGTTTGAGTGGTCTGTTGGATTGTAGACATGGAGACTCTGAGCTCTTCCAACTGCTTGCACAGCAAGTCGACTCGGGGGTCACCTCCAGGGGTAGTCATACTGGCTGTTGAATTTTGTTAGCTTCCACAGGGGTATAGACAGATAGTGATCTGAACAGACGACAGAGGGAGGAATCTAAGTCCGTTGAGCCTGGTCTTCTACCCAGAGCCCCCCTAATGGGAGATGGGCCGATGTCCCTTGAGGGGGCACCGGTGGTGTTTCCGCTGCAGGCAGGACAGGTCTCCCCCTATAGTCAGCACCCCTTAGTGTGGAAGCGATGCTGGCATTACTACCCCGATGTAGAGGTATCCACGGGATGAGAGTAGTCAAGCCAAAGTCCAGGGTCAATAGGGCAGGAGAGGTCAACATAGTCAGGAATAGCCAAAGGTCGGGGCAGGCAGCAATCAAATGGTTAACCGGTAAACGTTCTATTGTCGGGATTCCAGAAGACGGGTAAACGGGTGAACAAGCCAGGGGTCGGTACACGGGAGGTCTATCAGAATACAGGTAAGGGAATAGCATCTAACACAAGGTTAACCAGGGAACTGCAATTCAACAGCACCTACTCAGTGCTGTGCTGGGGTTTATATGGCTCAGCTTTGATTAATCACCCCTCCCCTCTGCAGGAAGTGATTGCAGAGAGGAGGGGTGTGTGCCTTTAATAATATGCACTCTTGTGCGCGCGCCTGCCTAGTAGCGCTGGCCCGCGCATGCGCAGAAGCGCCACACGGCGGACGCCATTGCTCTGCACGCTGGCAGACTCGGGGTACCCCCACCAAACCCAAGGTACATCCTAACCTGGGGGAGAGGTTGTGACGCCCGGGGACCCCACTAACCATACTAGGGACCCCGAGGGTGCCGCACTCCCCCCAGGATTCACAGAGGGCTGACAGTTTATAATGTTCATGTATAGGTTTAAAGGTTAAGTCAAATTTTATAGTACAATTTTACAGTAATTCAAATTCCAAAATCTTTTAGCCACCAAAGTGTAGCCCATTATACTTCAAAACACAACTGCTGTGAAATGATCATCTCCCAGTACTATTTACAGCTCATCCAATTATATTTAATTGCGATCAGCATATTTGGATAATACTTCCAAATAAAATAGCAAAGGAAGAACACAGTTTGCATGAAAAAAAAATTCTACCCATATGTGTATTAAAGACATTTAATTAAAGATAGTAAATGAAGCAATCGTCTGTACACAGGGAGAACATTAGCTATTGGATGTTCAAAGGCTTTTACACCACAGCTGTGCTTGCTGGTATTTTATTTCCCTGTAATGAGCTAACGCAAGGAAAATACTAACAGGAGAGATACAACAGCATTATCAGCCAGGATAAATTGCAAGAAAATTGGAGTAAATTGAAAGGATCTTTGTAGTTTTCTGTCTCCTGCAATATACTCACTAACTATTACCTACTAACTGATCCAAATGTATCTTAATGCTGTTATCTATTAAATGTATCCCAAACAATTTGGGGGTGATTTAGGTAGAGCATGTTCGCATTTCAAAATTATTTAAGCACATACAACTAACTGAAAATTTCCATGCAAAGCGAATATTGGGGCAATTAAGTACATGTGGGAAAAATATAATGATTTTTCAAAAATATGTTTTATGTGATTTTAAAAGACTTATAATAACCGCTGTGGCCATTCTGTCAGTGCTGATGTAATAGAAAGATTATAGTAAGAGAGCCCCATTTAAAAAAGGAATTAGCACAGCCAGCAGTATTAACAACCCCCCCCCCCCCCCCCCCCCCCCCCCATGGCTGGAGTTCCCATTGGCTGATAGTTGTCAGATATGGTAAGCGAGTATAGCTCTTATTTGAAGTATTCCTACACTAAATGCCTGTTTATTATGTTAGTGAGAAGTTGCTTCCAAAGTGCAGTAAACCATCAAATTTTAACCATCAGATGGTAATCTGAATAATTAAGAGATGGCATTTCATCGTTTGCCATGGGTTACTGCACTTTGCACATTGAAATTTGCATTTCCTATTAATCAAGACAAACATTTTTCTTCTACCACTGTATCTGGCATCGTCTCTGCTTATTCTACTAAATCAGAAAGAGTGATTATTATTTTGATGTAATTAAAGTATACATTTTCAGTAAAGAGTGGTATTGGGAAAAAATAAATGTTCTATTTGGACACATGACAATTGTCTTAATAGGGATTTCACTCACTTTGGAAAGATGTCCTCTAACTTCCTGCTGAGGAAAATGAATAAAAAAAAGAATATACACTTCATCAATAATACTTGTGTCATTTTCCAGTGTCTTCTTTCTAATTTGTTTCTGCAGAGCTCAGTAGCTAAATCTAAAATATTTACGGTAATGCTATTTTTCCACACCATTCCTATTGCATCATTTTTAGGGCCACAGGCAATCGGAGTGGCTTGCGCCTGCAGGCGCACACCTGTTCCCTTTCCTCCTTGCATCATTGACGTGTAGTTTGGACAGACAGAACATGTATGTTGACACTGCAGCAAGTAGATCCAGAGGAGATTTCCACTCCAGGGTTTTATGTGCACTTTCTGCAGTCCCAGGTGGATCCAACAAGATTTTGCTTCTGATCTACTACAGCCTGACCGAATTGCCCAGATGAGTATATGCTATACTCCAGATTGCAATCAGGAGTTTTTGTTTATTTGTATCTGACATCCTGACCATTATTCTGCCTGCTCTGATCCTGCTTAACCTTAGCTAAGCTGCCCCCAACCTGACCCCATTGGATACTTTGTTTAGACTCAAACCTCTGCTTTGTATCTGACCATTTTTTTGTCTGCTGCCTGCCCTGACCCTGCTTGAACATTCAACCACTTTTCCCTGATCACTCTGGATACCTTATTTGGATTGCCTTTTGTGTATGACCGCTGATTCTCTCCTGACTATTCTCCTGCATCATTGTATCGAGTGATGTTTTTGTGAATTGGTAGTTGCCGTTATAAACCACCTAGCCAAGTTTGTGGTCTCCTAGTTCTTAGCCAGGCTAAGTGGGGGCTTGTCAATAGGAGAAGAGTCCAGTGGAGATTAGGGGAGATTGTTCATAGGGTCTGTGTTCATAGTATACGTAATACTAATAATTTGATTATTAGTATTTGATTACACTGGAAAAATCATTTCTAGCACTGGTGCCATTTACAATTTACCTAATTATTGGGAAAAAAATACTCTACCATTAGTTTTGATGGGGAAAAATGCCAGGCACTGCTGGTCTATAATATATCAAGTGGTCCAGCACCCATAAGTGGGATTTTTATTAAATCACAGTACAGGAGACAATTACTTAAATTATTTTGGTGGTTCTGCAGCTATTTTATATTTTATGTGTCAATATTTAATGTCCATTGCCTGCTCACAGGTTCACTTTAAGGCAGTCTATAAATGAAATAAAGCAATTCTTTTAGATTTTGTATAAAACTTCATCCCACATAACATAGCACATGGACACACCACATCCTGAGAGCTTGTATACAGGACACAACAAACAATTATTTCCAGCGCACCTTCCCTTAGTCATACATTCAATTCATGTTTCAAGCCCACTATAAATAGACTCCGTACAATGGATAGACATGTGAAAAAGCCACAGGAGTCAGGTCTAGAAGGAAAAATATATAGAAACAAGTTTTGAAGCAGATTTTAAATTTTGTAAGCCACAACTATTATTACAATACTTTTATCTTGATTTTTAAATGTTTATTAATTCCGAATATGATCTTATATCTGTTAATGAAATGTAAAAAAAAATAGCATTTTGTAGAAAAAATACTTTAATAAAAATGTATAGTATTTTTTATGTTTTTAGAATATACCGTATGCGTAACAGCTCCTTCTAGTGATAAATCTAAAATAATAATATGTAATATTAGAAGTTTTTAAAGTGAGCCTATCATCTAAAAACTTGTTAAAAAATGGATCACCAGGCCAATGTGACAATTAAGTCCTAATCAAACCTTATTCAAAATGAATTCAATAGTTTTCTCTCATTACTTTTTCTTGTATGTGTAAAGCTGGGCATAGATGTTGAGATGGGTGGGCGATTTCGCAACAGATCAACCATGCATGATGATCGTTTTGAGAATCAGCCACACACCCTTTGTTTGCCACCATATACACAAAGGGTGCACGGACAATTGATTTATGGTAATGAGTCATGAGATTGACCAAAAAAACATGGGCATGTCCGATCGATTTATGGGCTGATTTATGGATCGATTTATGGTGGGAGCGTTAGATTTGCGGCTGAGGTACATGGGTACGTATATTAGTTCCTTAACTTTTAACATTTTTAATTAGAATTCGCCAGCACTATAATCTCTCTCCCATTTTATTTACTATGCCCACTATCATGCATAACATGTGCCTCCTTAATATTGCTCAAGGTTATAGATGGCCATTCATCATTTATATCTGTTACCATTGTCTTCTTTGTATTGCAGGCTGAGATAATGATGATCTCAAATATAAGAAGATGTAGTAAACGCAAATCATATCAATGCTGTTCTGTCATCATCAATTCACCTTTTTCCATCAGAAGCATTTATAGCATCATATATCACTGGATAAACCCTATTCTATATTTGTGAGCAAATTTCAGGTATTATTTTTGCAATATTCTAAATACAAATACTTATTTTTTTTAAAAAGTTAGTATTTTGTAATAAATGTTAATAAAGTATGCACTGATTTGCTCATTGATATTTAAACCAAAATGTATTGTTGAAAAGAATATACTTACTTATATTTAAAAAAAAAAAATATATATATATATATATATATATATATACTTAATTTAAAGTAAGCCACATGGCAATGAAATCCCTAAAAATAACAATTTTACCCTTTTTTTGTAGAATTACACCAGAGATTTTGTTTCTCTTTGAAGTAGCATTTGGGAGAATCCATGTGTTAACTTAGTGCCCTATAATTAGAGGTAGTCTGCACTTTATCCTGCAGAATTACACATTCTCTAATTGTATAATTTTGGCAGAATTTTTACATGTCTGTATTACAGGTCTGCAGCAAGGCCACCACATAATCCAATTTTACTGAGGATTCTTATAATTTTGAAAATAGAATTCTTGTAGAACCAAGACAGATTGCATACACAGATTGCAGAAAAAACGTAATGCCGTTTAATTGAATATTATT
Source organism: Ptychadena robeensis (assembly GCA_036250615.1). Classification (NCBI taxonomy): domain Eukaryota; kingdom Metazoa; phylum Chordata; class Amphibia; order Anura; family Ptychadenidae; genus Ptychadena; species Ptychadena robeensis. The sequence goes on along the minus strand of CM070032.1, from coordinate 139,836,242 downwards.
TCTAGCTGCATTGTGCTCCACAAGACCACAGATTGCAAAAAGTCCATACCATACCCTTGAGAATTTCATAGTTTGTAGTATTCCAAGTATGATCTTGGTAGAATCAATACATACACCTGCATATCCACACATTATAACCATTTTTATCTAGTACAATTACACCATATAGTTTTTCAATTCAAATGAATCTTAGCAGGAACCCTTTTATCATGATTGTATTGATTTATCATGATCAATACAATTTATAAGCATCCACACCTATGACTTGACATGGGCAACATATAAATCAATTATTTAGACAGCTATGGAAGCAAAAAGTTATGTGAAATTGTAGTACAGCATTTATTCCCAGTAACTGGTACCCAAATAAACCCATAAATATAGTCAGGCATCTCTGGCAGAAGCTATATTCCTTGGAAATGGCTACTTAAAAGCCCTTATCAAAACCATGTTAGACATAATCAGATGACAGTATTTTGTTACTGGCCTTGGCTCTTTTAAGATTTTTTTGAAGCATAAAATAACACATGTCATGTACAGCAATTGTGAACAATGGCAGTGGTAATTTGCAATCTAATACCTAAACATTTGTGGGTGCATAGAAAGCTCATCACTTTTTCACCATTGTGCTTGACTGTTGCAATTACGTGTATGTGCTTATATGCTGTGTTTGGTTTTTGTCAAACATGGTACTATGGCCTAATATCGTCATTTTGGTCTTGTCGGTCCAAAGGACTTTGTTCTGGAAGCCTTGTTGGGTTTTTTTTCACTTTGCAAACCAAAGTCCTTGTGCTGTTTAAGAGAAAAGCATTTCCCCTGTCAACTCTTCCAAACAGGCCATACTTGTTCAGTTCAGCTGGGATGTCCATTTCTGGGACATATGTAACAGGTGAATACTGTTGATCCTTTATAAAAACACAAATTAAAAGTTTAAACAAGAAATAATACAAAAATATTTATACACTACGAAAATGTTATTGAAATGAACTACATTCACATTTTAATATCCAGCCACAGTTTGCTGGCTGATTTGTTATTCTGTTTTACTGAATTTTCAAATTGAACTTACTATTTATTAGTAAAATGCACATCTGAGTTTAAAAACAGGGTGATTCATCAGTCTCGACCATTATTAGTTCTAAACCTGTTTAAAAATGATAAAATATCAAAGTTAATGCAGCTATATTTTAATGAAATGTTTTACAGATGACTAACGGTCAGGCTGAAGTGGATCAGAAACAGCCTTGAATGTAAATACTTGTGAATAGTCTTGACTAAGATTTCGTCCTCTAAAATCAATTCTGATGATCTGGTGTTGGGCAGAGCAGGTGTCTGCGTGTGTCAGTGTTTTGTCTCTGTTTTGTTTCTGTAAAGGTCAAAGAACATGCCAGAAGATTCTATCTGATATAACTGTAACATGCCACCTGGGAGTGTCCAGGCTAGGGGTCAGGTATTATAAGGCCAACTTAAGGGTGGAGCTAATTCTTCCCTGGAGTATCCAAGTGCTGGCTGGTTGTGGTCGTGGCGTGTCGTGGGGTGTCGTGTGCTGGACACAAGCCCTCATGGGGATGCACAACACTGATCCATGGGCTCGAGACAAGAGACCACAGGAATGTAACCAGTGACTTTCCCAAGTGGAGTGTTGGGCTAGGAAGAGAGAGGCTACGATGGCAAAGGCTGCTTCCAGATGGCTGGCATGTCTATGGCATAGATTGTGAAGCTGTACAGTGATGTGGAGAATAAAGGTACCAGATCTTACACCAAAGTGTAGAAATTTGGCAGGTGTCTGTAGGAAGATGCATCCTTTTGTTTGCATAAATACTAAAGGCACAAAAATGTCCATCATGCATATGTAACAGGTAAATACTGTTGATCCTTTATAAAAACGTTTGCTGGCTGATTTGGTATTCTGTTTTACTGAATTTTCACTGTTTACTGTTTATTAGTAAAATGCACATCTGAGTTTAAAAACAGGGTGATTCATCAGTCTCGCCCATTATTAGTTTTAAACCTGTTTAAAAATTATAAAATATCAAAGTAAATGCAGCTATATTTGAAGCAAACATAGAACCGTTAGCTTCAATGGAGCAATTACTTTCTATACAGCATATGAGGATAAATGTACTTTTGAATACGGCAATGCTAATTAGCTTTAATGTGTTTAGGACCGACAACACACATTTTCTAATTCACTTTACCTAGTATGGCAGTTTTCTGTCATTTGCACAATTTCTTTTTTTTTACCATGGCTACCGTACACTTATTCTTTTAAAGCAGAACTAAAAAAGGTGAACAAAATTAAAGCAAGCACCCCCTCCCCCCATTTTTACTTTACCATAAAGAAAAGACTGTGAAAACATATATACAGGGGGTGCACTGCAATGTGCTAGCCATTTATATTATTTTCTGTTTTCTAATTTGACCAATTAGTTTTGAGGCACTAAAATCAAATAAAGGTAGCCATACATGTCCGATCCTATTTTTAGTCGATTCCGACCCTGTTTGGCCGATCATTCAGGGTGGGCAGAACACACCGATCGCCACGTGAAAAATCGTCCCAGTGTATGAGAGCTTTAAGACTTTAGTTACTCAAATTTCTATGCAATCTTTTTGTTCAAGCCACTGAGTTAATGTTGATCTGAGATGTTTTATTTAAAATATTTTGTGGTAATGTACAAAACTAACCATATTTGTATATTACCTACCCACTTCCTTGACATCAGAAAAATGGCTTAGTATGACGGGTGTGCTATGCCTACAAAGCTCACCCATCTGAATTCAGAAACACCATACTAGTACCAAGTACTGCCCAAGGTTTAAATTATATGCAAGGTTGCCAAATATGATTCTATGACACTATATATCCAAGGTTTATGATCATGTTATAAAGAGATCTCCTTGTGCCAAGAAACATTTCTCATCAGTTCATTTACAATAGGCAAAAACAAATGCTTGTGATTCAAGACCTTCAACATAGTATTAAAAAATAACAAAAAATGGGAAAGGAAAAATGGGAATATCACTGAATAGAAGGTAGAAGACATCACTAAAAGCTAACTGTATCATGCTCTCCTCACCAGGTAGGATCTGCACTGATTAAATACTACAAAAAAACGATGACCTTAGTATGTACCACATTTCACATTTCAGTGGCAGTCTGGAATATTAAGATATGGCTGAGCTGTTCAAATCACATACTCCTAAATTATTTTGTCCATTGTTCCAGGCAAATAGTGTTTAACTCAAGACTTAACAATACAAACTCTTCCATTCCAACCAGTTATTCATTTTTAATTATTATTAAAGTATTTATTGCTTGCGTTTAATGAATGCCGGTTGTCTGAGATGTATATATTGTGAATTATCTAATTAAATGTAATTAAGCTATAGAAGCCTTAACTGGATTAGCTGTACAAAATACGATGTCCCCTACAATGTATTGTAATGTGTCACCCAATCTTTTTCAATTTAGTATTCTTAACAGTAGTTTACCATACACAAGGTAAAGCATGCTCCTTTATGGCACATCATCATAGCGGGTTTCAGGTAATCAGTTAAACTAATGTAACATCTTCTATCCTGTATAATTAGGATAGTTCACATAGTTGTTAACCCAGTGATCATGAACCGCCACCAAGCGACATTAAAAATGACCTATTATGAGGCTCTGAAAATTTGGATGATGGCCCTAGCGGGCTATGCTAAGGGGGAAGTTCCTCCTTTTCAACCCCTAGCCCTTCCAGGGTACACTGGCCGACCTGCTGCAGGTGTGCCAATTCCATGCATAACCAGCATCACTAATGATGGCTATGATGTGTAATAGGCTACCTGTGACAGGGACATTGTTATCTTTTACATTTTTCTGAATAAAAAAAAAAGATGCTTCTTCATTGCAATGGGAAGAGATTATTCCTAGAGACTGCCTGTTGTCACCATGAGGATGCGCTCACAATGTCATGATCATGCCAACTGTATCCTCCCCAAGCCAACGTTTGGAGACCTCTAGGCATTATGTGCACACATTGCAGAGAGCAAGCATAGGGGAGAATATTTTTTTAAAGGTTACAAAGGACTGGAAAAGAAAGCTAAACGGCCCGCTGGCCTTAGTTTGCCCACTCCTGACCTAAAGGGTATTTTTGGAGATGGTCGCTTTATATAAAGAGATTATTCTATCTTTATCTCAAAAGTGAAAACACTGTTTTACTTGATTAGCAGTTTTAATTCATGTACAATGCTACAATTGCATACAATACAATATGGCCGAGGTTTAAGAAAACATATACAGCAGCCACCACATCTAGGGACCAGTGAGCTGCAATAAATTTTGTTCTTAAATTTAGTTATACTTTACCTCCTCCTGCAGTTCCTAAAAGGCAGATTGTCAAGTCTCTCAACTTTTCAGACCAGGTGGTTCGCCTATTGGTAAAAATATTGATCAAAAAAAATGGTATAAAGCACAAGTATTTGTTTGCAATTATTTGCAAACATGTTTTGGGTGAAATAACTATTGTGCCTTATCCTGCCCTTTTTATTTGTGTGGTAATGAATTTAAATTTAGATTACACATACTGCGGATGTATTTATGTAAATGCTGAGTACAATCAGCCCAGGTGCAGACAACAGGAAATTCCTAACTAAGAAAAAAAATGTCATTAATTCAGTGAATTAAATCAACCAGCATTAATTACTTGAAGTATGTTGTTTCCTCTGTGCTTGTGGATATGTGAACTTGTTACTCATGTTCATTTGCATATCGGTCTCAGGGGAACATGGTTCATCAGCAGTGAGCTCAGCTTAGGAGCAGTGATGTGATTAAATGTCTGCTATCAACTCCTCTTTATTAAGAATGCTATAGTATCCCATTATTCTTTAAAATACCATGCACAATGTATCTAGATACTTAAAAATTACTCATAGAGATAAATGTGACATAGATGATTTGCAACATGATTTTAATATAGACCTACAGTGGTTTGAATTTATATTGGAAAAGTTGTACATATGATTATCCAATTATACAAAAAACTGCTGCATATGTTTGTATGCTTTAGGTTAATATTGACACATTTTTATTGAAAATTCTCAACTTATGAAATAAACGTTTTTATACCAATGATTTCCATATCTGCCAAAATGTCTTGGTAATATAGACACTATGGAGTTATTTCTGTTTTGTTCTGGTTAATTCTTCATTGTCATCTCTCTGCCTTCCCAGGTTTTTAATACTAGCTCTCTTCTTCTGCTTCACTTAACACTTTTTATCGATTGACTGAATAATTGATTGAATTTTTTTAGTTTAACCTGGAAAATATAAGTTTGTCTATATATTTTGGTAGCAGTGCATGCATATTAAGTTCTTTATAGACTATAAACCATTTTGTATATTGTATGTCATGATCTATACCTGTCTTTAAGAACATTTCAAACACCATCTACAGTATGTAAGAATGCATTGCTATATATAGCTTTATATATAAGAATTATAAACCATACATACTCAAATATAAGCTTACATTTTTCAGCAGCCAGAATATGCTGAAAAAAATTATACTCAGCTTATGCTCAAGGCTGGACAATTGTAGTAAATTGAGTAAATTGCAGAGCCACTGAAAAGGTGTTGTAACATTTTTTTTACATATATTGTTCTAGAACATGTAATTTTTGCACAAATTAAGAGCAATAATAACATATCTTTTTTTTTATATATATTTATATACACACACACACAGGACATCCAGAAATATTTACATTTGTTATGTTACAGCTATACCAAAATGGATTCAATCCATTTTTTCCCTCAGAATTAACGCACAACACCCCATAATGACAACATGAAAAAATTTGACAGTTCATGTCAGAGCACAAACCAAGCATGAAGTAAATGGAAAAATAGACCTTTGAAACAGCATTGACTCAAGGTACAAATCTGGGGAAAGTTACCAAAAAGTTCTGCCAAAACCTCAAGTAAACAGTTTTGACATTGTCATTATGGGGTGTTGTGTGTAGAATTCTGAGGATTTATTTATTTTAGAATAAGGCTGTAAAAAACGTGTAAAATGTGATGCACTGTGAATTCTTTCTGGTAGCACTGTATATATATAAATATATATATATATATACAAACCGGATTCCAAAAAAGTTGGGACACTATACAAATCGTAAATAAAACTGAATGCAATGATGTGGAGGTTCCAACTTCTAATATTTTATTCAGAATAGAACATAAATCACAGAACAAAAGTTTACACTAAGAAAATGTACCATTTTAAAGGAAAAATATGCTGATTCAGAATTTTATGGTGTCAACAAATCCCCAAAAAGTTGAGACAAGGCCATTTTCACCACTGTGTGGCATCTCCCCTTCTTCTTACAACACTCAACAGACATCTGGGGACAGAGGAGACCAGTTTCTCAAGTTTAGAAATAGGAATGCTCTCCCATTCTGGTCTAATACAGGCCTCTAACTGTTCAATTGTCTTGTGCCTTCTTTGTCGCACCTTCCTCTTTATGATGCGCCAAATGTTCTCTATAGGTGAAAGATCTGGACTGCAGACTGGTCATTTCAGTACCCTGATCCTTCTCCTACGTAGCGATGATGTTGTGATTGATGCAGAATGTGGTCTGGCATTATCAAATGCATGGGAGAATATGTTGTTCTAGAACCTGAATATATTTTTCTGCATTGATGGTGCCTTTCCAGACATGCAAGCTGCCCATGCCACACGCACTCATGCAACCCTATACCATCAGAGATGCAGGCTTCTGAACTGAGCATTGATAACAACTTGGGTTGTCCTTGTCCTCTTTGGTCTGGGTAACATGGCGTCCCAGATTTCCAAAAAGAACTTTGAATTGTGACTCGTCTGACCACAGAACAGTCTTCCATTTTGCCACACTCCATTTTAAATAATCCCTGGCCCAGTGAAAACGCCTGAGCTTGTGGATCTTGCTTAGAAATGGCTTCTTCTTTGCACTGTAGAGTTTCAGCTGGCAACGGCGGATGGCACGGTGGATTGTGTTCACTGACAATGGTTTCTGGAAGTATTCCTGAGCCCATTCTGTGATTTCCTTTACAGTAGCATTCCTGTTTGTGGTTGTTTAAGGGCCCGGAGATCACGGGCATCCAGTATGGTTTTACGGCCTTGTCCCTTACGCACAGAGATTCTTCCAGATTCTCTGAATCTTCGGATGATGTTATGCACAGTTGATGATGATAGATGCAAAGTCTTTGCAATTTTTCGCTGGGTAACACCTTTCTGATATTGCTCCACTATCTTTTGCACAACATTGTGGGAATTGGTGATCCTCTACCCATCTTGGCTTCTGAGAGACACAGCCACTCTGAGAAGCTCTTTTTATACCCAATCATGTTGCCAATTGACCTAATTAGTGTTTTTTGGTCTTTCAGCGTTATACTCAAATTTACTTTTTCCAGCCTCTTATTGCTACTTGTCCCAACTTTTTTGGGATTTGATGACACCGTGAAATTTTGAATCAACATATTTTTCCTTTTAAATGATACATTAACTCGGATTAAACATTTGATCTGTCATCTACGTTCTATTACAAAAATATTGACATTTGCCTTCTCCACATCATTGCATTCAGTTTTTATTCAAACTTATCCAAACTTTTTTGGAATCCGGTTTGTATATACTGTATATATATACTCAATATATATTATTTATTCCCACAACCAGCTTTGATCATACCATGTTTAAGGGCTTTGCAATTAACTCACAAAGCAGCTAGTTGAAAATTTAAGACCATCTTCTCAAATACTTTACTCCAAAGTATCAGATGTACTAAAATAAGTGGAATAATAATGCTTAATATTGCTTATAATACTTTTTAGAATATTTAGGAATTAGTATTCAAGTTTATATGTTTTTAGCTCTCCAAATGACTTGACTACACAATTGGAAAATATTCTATACAAAGCACACATGATTTGTATGGAACATTGCCGCAGTCTTTTTAGGTTAAATATTAAAAGATTTCAAAAGGTCACATTGGAACTCTGGTTGCATGGCAGTAACTTCAACACATAAAATGTTTTTAGTCATGCTCCAGCTGATAAATTCCCACTTTAATTACGACCATACCAAAAATAATAATAATAATAATATTAAAAAGAATGACGTCACAATATTTTTGTGACATTAAAATAAATATAAAAAAAGAGATATGTTAAGCCTGCCAGTGCCGTTGTTTTTACATACACTTTAACAGAAACTTTTATTTAACTTTTTCTTCCTTTAACTTTAACATATGCCATGTTATATCTAATGTGCAGTGCCATCTCATCTTGATGATTGAGTTGCATATGTATTGTTTTATGGTTAATATAGTGTGAATGTTCTTGTTTAAGTCATGTTGAAGTCTTTTTTCTAGGACTTACCATTTGACGTGTGGTTAAAATGTTTATAGTGATGGAGATATATTTAATATCTGAATACTCACTATTTCATATGTTTTACATTAACGCATGGATTATGTGTTCTAGCTAATCATGGCTTTTCTTACATTTTTTAAGGAATTTGTAGCTTAGGGAAGCTGAGTTCTGTCAAATGTTTATCACGCACAACAGTGTAAAGCTTGTAATTCTCTGAGAATTGTCTTAGGTATCCTTTGAAACCTTATTAATGCCTTTATGCTTTAGCAATCTTCTGGATTTATGCAACACTGCCACACATTTTTTTAGCTTTGCATGGTTTGAATGGGTTGATGGGTCTTAAAAATAACTTTATGTGCTTTTTCAGAGCAATATAAACTTCAGCAAACATCTCTCTGGAGGTTTTTGGAGACATGATATGCTCAATGAATCTCTGTTTTGCCAATTTTACTGTTGCTGGCAAAGGTCTGTTATTGTTAAGTGCTGTTGAGTTCCTGTTGATTCATGGCAGTCTTTGGATAGCTCTCCTGGACAATAGGATCCATATCAGTTGTAAGTTTATCATTCCACTGATTGATCTGTTCTTTATGCCCTCTGTAGTGTATACAGTATTCCTTGCCAAGACTGTAATTCAAACACATTCATTTTCTTACTACACTTCTCCTTTATGTCCAACTTTCATGACCATATATGTCATGGTCTAAAGAAGTGAAATACTTACATACATTAGAAACATCGCACAGATACATCATTTGTGCTTTTTCATACCTAAGAACTGTACATTTATGATTATTTATGATTTGTGATTTTATCCTTGTATCCATTTCTCATTGATTAAAAGTAAAGTTCTTTATTTTATCAGTTGTCATTAGCATTGTCTTCACATTATGGAGCAAACTTATTGTATTTTAGTTTATCATAACTTCATGAAGGGTTGTCTTTAAAGAGGCCAAAAGCTTAACTTTAACCATTTAACCCTTAATCATTCTTCACTATCAATCTACAATACGATTATTGCACTACCATAGTGATCATTAAGCTGGAAACACATGGCTCGATATTGGAGCCGTTTGAAGTTCCCTGCAGCAGCATGATGATGTCATCATGCTGCTGTCAGATATTGGAGGAGCTGGAGCACTGCTGTGTTCTCCATGCAAAGCAAAGGACATCGACCATAGTTTATGGTCATGTCTGATATCCCTTTTTTCGAGCGGGATTGATTGGTCATGCTCGAATATAGGGATGGCCGCATGTGATATGGGCCAGATAAATGCCCAGGAGCGTGCACGGGACTCAAAGCACGTGTTTTTCCAGCTTTAGTGTTGCTTATTGGAAGGAAGGTCCAAGATGGTGTATAACTATACAATGTTGCAAAGCAGCTGCACACATGCTAGTTTTTCACCTGAAGATGATCCAGGTGATGGACACCTATATTGTGTACAAAGCTTAACATCCATCTCCACCTCACTTCCTCCAGGCACTTTTAAGAGTCCACGAGTAGTTCAACAAAGCTTTATATTCAGAAATTTGGCAAGATCTTATTCAGTGTGACACCACAGTGAATTCCTCATGTTTGTATGCCCCCCTCATTTTCAACAACAATCAAAGAACAGCAAGTATTCTACAAAAACTGGAGCATAGAAATGATTGGAATTCAGTGTTAGGGTATGTTATCTTAAACATTTTAGAAGAAAAGCAGTATAGAGGAAGAAAGATTGGAAATCTTTTATTTTATTATACTTTTAAGGTACAAGTTGTATGAAGATAAACTTCCAATCTGTAGCCACAAATGTGCCTTTGGACATATTGGATTAATCCTGGAGACGTACTCTTTATGAAGGCTAGCTGAGACATTTTTAAAATATTAAATATATATTAAATAATTCCTGTTAAGCAGTGATCAGTGAAATGAATTTTCCGTAACAACAATTTGGTTGCCTAATATATTAACTTATGCCCCCCATACATGCAAAGATTTTAATGGGCGACGGATGAAAAGCGATCAAAT
>CM070032.1:139813436-139825739 GCA_036250615.1 Ptychadena robeensis | reverse complement strand
AAAAATTGATCGCTTTTCATCCGTCGCACATTAAAATCTTTGCATGTATGGGGGGCATAACTTATGGATTTCATCAAAGTAACTACTCCAAACAAACATGCAAAAATCTGCATAGTGGCAGTGATTTCTGCCATAAAAAGAATCGCAAATGCTTTCTTCCAACCAGTGCCAGAGACAGCCCTGTTCTGCTCTAGTTGGTATGAAAATCCAGCATATAAAGAGACTGTAGCAGATTTATCATCTTTACCCAGCAAAAATACTATTAAGCCCAGGTCTACTTTAACACTGCAATAGTAAGTGCGAAAAAAAATAGGAATATCATACATATATTAATACATTCATGTGTTTTGGTGAATTGAAAGGAAACATTAAGACAAGGATGCATAGATAATAGTTGTGTGGAAGCATAAGAATAAATTAAGTAGAAGCAAAATCAAAATAAATCAATACCTTTTATAGTTTTGTAGTGTTGATAGAAAGAGAAGCTGTTGTCAGCCACTTAGGCCCCGACTCGGTCCCAAAATGGTTGTGAAATTTGGGCTAGCAATACTTTTTGTGTGGAAAATGTATGTAGTGACTCCTCTCTGGTCCCGAAGAATCAGCTAGTAAAAAGTCCATACAACTAAAAATGTAACTGTAAAATGTTTTTAAACTACAATATTTATGGTTCCACAAATTACACAGCTGGTTATCAATTTATGAATGGTGCAGTAACATATTTAGTAATTAAGATTTTATATTTTGTTTGTTGTTTCTTTTTATGTATTTATTTTCAAAGTGCATATATATAAAATTAAACCTAAGCTAGAAGATACATTTAGCCAGCAGTACTTCCACTCTTACACAATGTGCTACACACAGTGCAGACTGTGGAAGTTAGGCTAGGGCTCCACTATGTGCTGACATCCGTTGAAGTCCGTGCAAGCCTCTGTTGCGTTCCTGTGGACCAAGATGGCTGCGTCGACATCAAAGTGATGGAGGCTTGGATCAATAAATCAAAAGCTCTGATGGGCTGTGGAGACAACCCTTTCAAAGCCCCTTTGCCGTCAATGGGTGGCTCACGCATTGCGCTAAAATCCCTGCGATCAATGCAGGGATTTTAGTGTATTTGGAGCCCTAGCCTAATAGAAAAGATTTCAAGTAGAAACACTCCTGCAGAAGGCAATGAAGTTCAACACTTATATACTGGCCATACTATGCTTAATTTGGGAAGTGATAAAGGATTACTGATTGATTAAATAAACATAAGTTTAAATGTCACAAACTGAACGCATCTAGTATGATCTAGCAAAAAAACTCATCCAGAGCAGGAGACTGAAGAATAACTTGATCTTGTGAAGGTTTAATTGAGCACACAATTTTGGCAATGCAGTGTGTTCTTCAAATGTCAGAGGCTTATAACTCCCACCTAAAGGACTGTAGAGAAGATGAATCATGTTTTGCTTCTCTAAAGGTCTTTATGCTTACAAAGAGCAAAAAGGGTTGAAATGGTGTAAGGTGCCCAAAAAAACTAGTGAATTCTTAATAATAAGTAAAGAGAGAAATACAAACTCATGTTTAGTGCAAAATGCAATAAAAGTGTACACAGTGCAGTAATACATAGCGATCAGGTAGATCTGAACTTAACATGCAAATAGGGAGAGTCAACTGAAATACAAGTAGTGACTTGGGACTTATTGATATTTTCATTGTCTTTTTACAGAATCACATGCATGTATTATAAAGGAAGAATAGGGATGTAGCGACTGCAGATGTTCTCAGTTGTAATCAGATTATATTCTGTTTATGGGCCATTTCGCATAAGGCATGCAGTTGCGGTGGGTTTTTTTTGGGCTGTAACGGACACGTTAGCAGTAAGGCTACGGTGTCCTTTACCGATAATGAAAACCGTGCATTTCCACAATGTGTTGCATCCCTAAAAATGCATGCTGCAGGGTGTAAAATCAAATGCAAGGACAGTATAAACGGTACATCAGGCTTCCTATAAAAACTTGTGCGTAATGCTAGCTGCACTAGGCAGGGCAGCCGTCAGAAATCATGGGGCCCGGTACAGCAAAAATGTCCGGTCCCCATGGAAGGACTTGTTGATCAGTCAGCACGCCGGGGCCCCAACTTGCTGACCGTCGGGCCCCCCTAGCTGCCCGGGCCCGGGACGGGAGTCCCCTCTGTCCCCCCCTGGTGTGAAATAACCCTTCAGGATTAAAATATAGGCTGTGTTCACAATCTTCTGGAACACAACTTTTAATCATAGAATTTAGGTATTTCATCCTGACCCATGGCCACAAATATGGGAAAACAAACAATTGTCCTTGTTGACAACAGACAGTTGTAGAAGAACAGGTCATTCTGGAGAACAGTGAATTAAGGTACATACATCATAGGATGTCACCTTTCTCAGTTAATAGTAATCTTGCAAAGTTAGGGATTGAAGTCCCAACAGAAACTCAACTACAAAGCGTCAAAGCAACCTGCTAGCATCAGTATTACTAGATCATATAAGTTGACCTGCAGAATTCTGATTCCTCTGGCATTTTCCACCTTACAAATTTTTTTTTATAAATGAGTAGCTGCCATCCTTACCCCAAGCACAATGCCAGTTCCCCTTCTACCCAAGTAAAAAGCCAAACTTCAGATGGGATGGTGCAAACCATTGTGCTACTAGACCCTTCAGCAGTAGATAGTCTGACTTCATATATGCTCTTCTAGATAAATGGCTGAAATGTCCAGTATATACATTTCAAAATTATAATGAGACACCACTCATCACCTGGCCAATATCGTCCCTACAGTGAAGCATGGTGGTGGCAGCATTATGCTGTGGTGATGTTTTTCAGCAGCATCCTGGATTTAAACCTGCTTCAAAGCACTCTTGAACACAGACTGGGGTGATGGTTTATCTTTCAGCCGGACAATGACCCAAAGCACACAGACAAAGGAGTGGCCCAGCCAGAGCCCAGACCTGAATCCCATTGTACATCTCTAGAGAGATCTTAAAATACCTGTGCACTGAAGCTTCTCATTCAACCTTATGGAGCTTAAGAGGTGCTGCAAAGAGGAATGGGCCAAGCTGGCCAAGAATAGGTGTGCCAGGCTTGTGGCATCATATTCAAAAAGACTTGAGGCTGTAATTGTTGCCAAAGGTGCATTGACAAAATATTGAGCAAAGACTGTGAATACTTATGTACATGTCTTTTCTTAATAATTAATTTCTTAATAAATTTTCCAAAACCTCAAGTAGACTTTTTTCACGTTGTCATTATGGGGTGTTGTGTGTACAATTCTGAGGAAACAAAATTAAAATCCATTTTGGAATAGGGCTGTAACACAATAAAATCATGTTGGAATAAGTGATGCACTGTGAATATTCAAGGAGAGTGATCAGCTACCAACCAATTTGTAGGACAAGTGTGTAGAAAACGTGGCAATATAAATTTAGGGTTTTCTTTAGCAGGATTACATTCCTCTCAACAGCTTGTTTTAAAAATAGTCATGGCACACATAGTACATGTTGGCAAGGTAGTAGTAAATGAAAGAGTTAAAAAAAAAGTGTTCTGCTATTCTACAGTGAGAGTTGATGATTCAGACCAGGTTGCCTTGGAAACTGTGACATAGGGGGAAAGAAAAAAGGAAAAGAATGAAAGTCTTTTAGCACCTCCATTACATGTGCCTCCAGTCGCCTTGTTACGACGTGAATACATTATATATTATATGTGTAAAAGAAGCATGACAGCTTAGCACCTGGAATAATGCGCTGCCACATGTTCTGTCTGAAGACAAATTACTATTGATCCTGTCCCCTTGCAGGAGCAATTACATGATTAAGTGAACCTGTAAATAAAGCTATAGCAGCAGTTGGGACCATGTATAAACCAACTTTCTCTGATGGATACCAAATAGGTCACCATTATTGTCTCTCATATTCAGCATTCGTATAGATGACCTCTGAATGTCCAGCTAAAGTTTATATGTGGTAGTTCATACAATACAATATTAAAAAAGACAATATACCATCAAATATCAGTATTTGGATGAAGAACAGACAGAGACTCGCCAAAAGTAAGTAGCTGTGCTACAATAACATAACTGAATTTGAGACTTTCAAAACACACAAAGTTTAACCTATTTGGTGCCAGCTTTTGACTAACTAGGCTAACAGACAGAGCAAACATGTGCACATCCCTTCTCCCAGCATCACATAAAACAAATATATATATTTACCTTCTGTTCCTTTGAGCCCCAGCAGTTTACATTTTTAATATTGTCACTTTTGCCAATCTTCCAGTCTTCATGCAGTACCACACTTGGTCACTAGATGGCATTAGACAATTGTTTTGAATGTTGAAAACATATCTCCCTGGGGAAGAGAGCATCAATAAGAGAGTGATGTCTCCCTTCCCAATTCTCTGGCCCCAACAGAAGAGGAGATGTGACCACCACAGCAACATGTCATCAAAGGGAAGAATTGATGAGGGACAAATGGAATTTACTGATTACAGGTAAGGTTTTCTTAAGATTGTACTGCAATCGGTGGTTGGACTGAAAGAAAATTTAGTACATTAAGTGAGTATAAGCCTACTTTGAAGAAATACTAAATATATAGCGAAGGGGGAGGGGGATGCGGGGAATGATGTGCCTGGGACCTAGATCCCAGTCACCTGTTCCTCCTATACATGCGCCTCACAAAATTTTTCCTGAACAGCAGGGACCTGGGGACTTTTAAGGCCGAGGGTCTGCAAAAGTCAATAGGTATTGCACTTGTTCAATAGTGCATTCTAGGTAAATATAGCCTATCCAAGTCAGCCGTCAACACATAAGCAGGATCCACATACAACGATAATGTACAGTATTACGATAGAGAAGTATTCCATTCCAATTTTAATGTCCATGAAAAGCATAAAATTCCATGCATTTGCCAAGTTGTCGCCTAAGTCCCTCACAGCGGGCAAGCAGAAAATGCAGAGCAGATGCTGGGTCCCAGAAATGAAACAATGATTTATAACCCCGACATATGTTTCAAATATGTTTTTCTTCAGGGGGTCCACATAGATATCCAGGAGAATCTGAATATAGATATACTAGTATTAGAAGTAAATCATATTTAGTAAATTAAAGAGTCTAATTGGGTGGTATGCTTACCCCGTGTTGTCACACCTGGTATTCCCCCTATCCCTGCATATCCGGACGGCCGATATAATGCCTATAGTGGGGGAACGAGGGGCCACCCTCTGGGGCTGGGCGGCTGAGTCGAAATTGTAGCGTACAGTTATCTGTAATAGCCAAGGTGTGCTTTAATTCCAGAAAGGGTCAGAAAGTGATAAGTGCATTGCGGTGTGATTAACAAGATCTTTCTATAAAGTGCCATAAGTGTGCTTTTACGGTGCAACCGTGTCCATGGTATCATATTCCATGGATCTATCAAGGTGCAAACAACATCTGAAATGTCCCACTCCATGGGTACATGTGAATTAGTGGATCATGCGTGTAACTCGCATATCATTAATAAGTAATAAAATATTAGAAAATGCTATCAGTGTACAGTAGGGCGATAGAATAAGTGCTAAAAACTTCAAGCATAAAACCAGTTAACAACGTTGTGTAGTAAAGCTCCATCAGAGATACAAAAGTGACAGTCATTATCATATATATATATTATATATATATATTATTATCCGCCCAAGGCGGACTTCTATGCGGCCCCTCGCCGCTGCGCCGGCCGGCGCGCACACGCCACAATGACGTCATCGGGCACGCGCCGGCCGGTGCGGCGTGCTGATGCACAAGGGATCCCTCCATCACCATGGCGACCAGGACGCCATGGGAAGGAGGCCGCGCCCGGAGCACCAGGCTGGGAGGGAGAGGGAGCGCATGCAAATTACACCACCCCTCCTCCCATCCCGGCCGTAGTGTCCGCCACGCCCCCCTACCCACCACTCCCCACTGTCACCAGGAGAAGACGGATCTCATACATCGCGGTGGCCCCCCCCCCCACTTATAGGCCCCACAATATGCCCCCAAACACTACTGTGTAGGGGGGCCCTTGGTGTCCGTAACCCCCACTGATCAGGCCCCCCGGCCCCCCAGAGCAGGGTACAGAGGAGGATAAACAATAAGTATATAATAATTGTAATGTGTGATCCCCCGTAAAGCCCACGTCACCTACACATGAGAGGGGGAAAGAGCAAGGGGAAAGGGAGGCCCGGTAGCCAATTTAAACTGTACATTGTATAAGAGTAAAAAAGTGGGTATAAAATTGAATGAAGATAAGTCCCCAGGGATGCCTATATCCACCTATTTCTCCAACACCTCACCCTGGGGTCAGGGACAACTTTTACAAGACTGTTTGGCAATTGTAATCGAACCGTATAAAGAAAGAATCCATATATATATAAAATCATAGATTGTGGTTTACATAGTGTAGACCGATCTCCATCATATTGAAAAGCAAGTCATGTCCAAAAAAAAGTTTTTTTTATTTTTAGTTGTACATTGCATGAGGTTCCCAGTGGGGATTAAACCAAATCCAACCCTCAAACCACATATGAACCATAGGGGAAGAAAGGAAGATGAACCTAGAAGGGGGTCATAGAAAACACTTGAAATTGTGTTGGTCGTTTAAGCCTGGATGTGTATACGCTCGCAGGTCGTGAATCCACTTGGCCTCCTTTTGGAGGAGGACTTTGTTTGGGTCACCCCCTCTGATGTGGTCATGTACCATATCCAGCACCAGGATGGACAGGTTAATGCAGTCATATCTATGGTTCAGGGCCATGTGTCTTCCAATGCCAACGTAGAATGCTCCACAGGTGCAGAGCAGGATATACACCACATCTGTGGTTCTACAGTTGGCAAAATGTCTTGGATTATAACCAAGTCCATTGGGTAGTCTGACCTCGGGATCCCTGATAATGTATGGACAACATGGGCACTTCCAAGAGTTACATCTGTATGTTCCTACCTGTTTGCAGGGTTCCCCTCTCTTGGATTCACTGTAGTGGCTCTGTGTTAACATATCTCTGAGGGATTGTGACCTGCGATAGGTGATCTGCGGGAATTTTTCTATAAATGGGCTGATTTTAGGGTCATTGGCCACAATTGGCCAATATTTCGACAGGATTTTTTTTGAAATTTTTGTGCTGATCGGTTTAGGTGGTTATCACTCTGGTGGTAAGTAAGCTTTTGTCTTTTTTAGTTGAAAACAATAGGGCCTCACGGTTCTGGCTTTTTGCTTTTTGATAGGCTTTCTTTAGAGTTTTCTTGCTATAGCCTCTCTGTATCAGTCGATCTTTCAGTTTCACTGCCTCAATTTTGAAGTCCTGAGTCGTAGTACAATTTTGTTTCAATCTAATATACTGCCCATACGGGATGCTTTTCAGCAGAGGTTGGGGGTGGGAGCTGGAGGCATGTGGTATGGTATTCCCGGAGGTTTCCTTACGATACAGAGTTGACATGAGCTTAATTGTCACGTCAAGGAATATTATTGAGTCATGGTTGTAATTATAGGTAAATTTTAAATGAAAGTCGTTGTGGTGCAATTTGTCCAGCTTCAATTGTTCCACAGATCCCTCCCACACGACGAAAATGTCGTTGATATACCGGTACCACACTTTAATCAACTCAGTAAGGGGCTCCATTTCCTCTGATGCGAATAGCTGTCTCTCCCACGCCTCCAGGTACAGATTGGCGTAGCTAGGGGCACACGTAGTACCCATAGCTACGCCCTGCACCTGGAGGTACACCTCCTCTCCAGAAAAAAATTGTGATGGAGTATAAAATTCAGGAGGTCCAGGATAAAATTGCTATATGATTTCTGTTCCAAGCTTCTTTCTGACAGAAACGTTCCGATCTCAGTGAGGCCTCTTGCGTTCGGGATAAAGCTATAAAGTGCCTCAACGTCGAAGCCCACCAGTAACGCGTTTTCATGTACCTGCAGGTTTTCGATCCATTGTAGAATGTTTTTTGTGTCTTGTATGTAGAATGGTAGTCCTGTCACGTGTGGTCTCAGGAAAATATCCACCAGCGCACTTGCCTTCTCGGTAAAGCTTTCATTTCCTGATACGATAAGTCTACCAGGGGGTTCGACCGTGCTTTTGAGGATCTTAGGAAGGCTGTAGAATGTAGGAATTTTATGACTAACATTCTGCAGGTACTTGAAAGTAGATCTATCAATGGTATTATCCATGTAAGCCTTCGATATGATGTTTTTCAGAGTATCTATACTGGTTTGGATTTTGTTTAGGCTGGATCTTTTGTTATTCAGAAGCTTCCTACACATGCTTTCATAGTCGCTATTATTCATCAAGACCACATTACCGCCTTTATCAGAAGGCTTGATTGTAATCGAATGGTCGCCCCCTAATTTATTAAGGGCTGTCCGTAGTGGTCTGGATAGATTGGTCTTTGGTGGTTCCTTGATTATACTTTCTACTTCTTTTGACACAACATCCACAAATATTTGGAGCGTAGGGTTTTGGTCAAGAGGCGGGAAGTTTACAGATTCATTCCTGACGATGTGCTAGTTGATGGAAGAGTTTCCGATGGTACCGTGGTATCTTCTGTATGGGTGTTACACTCCTCCCATAGTTCCATTAATTAATTAATTAATACACGTAATGTTCGATATTCCTGTGCCTTCCAACCTGCGAAGGCACTAAAGTCCAAGGTGTTTTGTTGCGTAGTGTCTTTAGAATGTAAGGATTTTAACAGTACCCTTCTGGCGAAAAGATGCAGATCTTTGATTAGGTCGAATTTTTCAATCGGTTTGTTAGGACAAAAGCTTAGCCCAAGCGACAATACCTGTAGCTCATTTTTGGACAATACGCGAGATGAAAGGTTAACCACTTGTAGACTAGACTCTGTTCAAGAACCGTGGAATATAATACCATGGACACGGTTGCACCTTAAAAGCACACTTATGGCACTTTATAGAGAGATCTTGTTAATCACACGGCGATGCACTTATCACTTTCTGACCCCTTCTGGAATTAAAGCAAACTTTGGCTATTACAGATAACTGTACGCTACAATTTCGACTCAGCCACCCAGCCCCAGAGGGTGGCCCCTCGTTCCCCCACTATAGGCATTATATCAGCCGTCCGGATATGCAGGGATAGGTGGAACACTAGGTGTGACAACACAGGGTAAGCATACCACCCAATTAGACCCTTTAATTTACTAAATATGATTTACTTCTAATACTAGTATATCTATATGCAGATTCTTCTGAATATCTATGTGGACCCCCTCAAGAAATACATACTTGAAACATATGTCGAGGTTATACATCATTGTTTCATTTCTGGGACCCAGCACCTGCTCTCCATTTTCTGCTTGACTTAGGTGACAACTTGGCTCACCACATGGAATTTAATGCTTTTAATGGACATTAAAATTGGAATAGAATACTTCTCTATCGTAATACTGTACATCATCGTTGTATGTGGATCCTGCTTATGTGTTGACCGCTGACTTGGATAGGCTATATTTACCTAGAATGCACTATTGAACAAGTGCAATACCTATTGACTTCTGCAGACTCTCGGCCTTAAAAGTCCCCAGGTCCCTGCTGTTCAGGGAAAATTTTGTGAGGCGGATGTATAGGAGGAACTGGTGACTGGCATCTAGGTCCCAGGCACATCATTCCCCGCATCCCCCTCCCCCTTTGATATATATTTATTTGGGATGTTGGCCGAACGAGTTTATCACTAGCTGTATATTCTGGGATCGTTGGTTTTTCGTATTTGAAGAAATACTAAAGCAAAATTTAAAAAATAATTGAATAAAATATAGTGGTGTGGAGTGTGAACCACTGTTTGCTGTTTGTATGTCTGTAAGTATGTTTACACTATAACTATCCTGATCACCAATGCCAATGGCAATAAAAATAAGCCTGGAATAGAGTAAAAACAAAGTAGATTATTTTTCATATTACAATGGTCTAAGAGGGGCTTTCCCACACATACAATATTCTGTAACTCCCTGTTGAATTTACTGAATGGAAATCTCCATGATGACATATGACAGCTTTTGAATTAACTGTAGTTATACTTTAAGAAGGACAAAGGGCTAACCCTCACGTAACACAGCCAATTGCTAAGCATCGTTGCTATGACATGAGAAAATTTAAATTGGAAATAAATCCAATGGTCTTGGTATTTTAGTTGCAGAAAAAAGTCTGCTGGACTTTCTTGAAGATGTTTTAAATTGAATAAGCCATTCTAGTTGCATTGACTTACTTCTGCAGATATGCTATGAATAAAAATCTTCAATGACGTTTGGGTATTTTTTTGTCTCACAAAAGTAGAGAAACAAAGAAATTGAATATGTCCCTTTGGTGAAGAGAGCATTAAAACCAAACAAGAATCAGTGTGCATTGGGTCAATGAAAATTGGAGCTGGCTGTGGTGTGTGAAACGCGTAAACAAATTTTCACATTTTTATTTTCACATAACACTGTACTTTTTACCAGAAGCATCTTTCTAATTAGTGTTGAGCACGAATATTCGATTAATGATTTTTGTTGCGAATATTGTCACTTCGAGAATTCGCGAAGATCTCAAACATAGTGCTATATCTTCTCTCAAATATTCAAGTTTATGGGGAACAAGTGCTGATTTTCGCAATGAATTACTTCTATGTGTTGTTTCATGTGGTGATTACCCTGCAGCTGCTATTTCACATTATGCCACTAGATGTCGCAGTGACAACACATTTCGTTCACAATATTCGCATGTACTGATTTTCACAGTAAATTATTAGAGGAAATCTCGAACTTAGAATATTTGGAGAATAATTTGTGAAATGTTGTGAATTTGAATACTGCCTATGCTGTTCATCATCATTTGTAATGATGTTCTATCTATACAAATGGCAAAATCACAAAAATTTAACCAGCTCCACATAACATGCAGTTTTCAAAGATCATGCACGACTTTGCATGTATGATCTATAACAGTTTGGGGGAGGGAAGCTGCAATGTTCCAATCTACATTGAGTGCGCCTAAGAATCTTGTCCCGTTACTGAGAATAACTGCATGTTGCTAAGATTTTTAAGTACCATTTAACAGCTTTCTTGTCATTGCTTCTCATACTATGCTGCCTCAAATAGTATTCCTTTTAGCTCTCTGTTTAGTGTTTGCTATATCAAATACAGAGCTAAATATAAGGATCCCCTTAGGCTAGGATTCCACTGCGTTCAATTGCATTCCTTGATGGGGATGTTGATGCGCCCCATCCCTATACATGCCTACTGCACCACATCCCTCAATGCCATGGAAATCAAACCTAATGCTGCCTTTAGCTCAGTGGTGGTCAATTTAATTTGAAAATTATTGAGGTCCTCAAGTACAGCCCACAACTATTCAAGAGGGCTGCACAAAAGTGAGTTGTATTGCATTTTAAAGCAACCCATTGAAATTTTTGTATTTAGTTTACCATTTGACTTTAAATGCAATTCATCCAACTTGTTATAAATTTACTCTATAGAATTTACCAAGCTTATTAAATTTGTTTTTAAAAGTATTCTGTGGACAAGGGTCCCAATTGGTCTGTACTGAATAAATATTAACCATCCCCATGGCAAAGGCAGGGGATAAGCAGGTGGGTATATGCGTCCATCTACCCCACACATCTGATACATGGGGATCTGTATTTCTGATTTAGGAGCCTTTAGAGCACACTGGGTAAGTGTTATAGATGGTTTTAGGTCTCAGGAATTAGTAATAGTTGAGGTACTGTTTAGGGATTATCATTAGGATTCATTAGTTTTATTGCCCACAGTACATATAGGGGGTTTCACTATCCTTACACTGGGAATCAGACACACAACTTCAGCAGGTATCATATACAGCATTAAACATTATTGCTTTCAACATACACTCCAACATACACACACTTTTGAAGAGTTGTTGTTATGTTTGTTTGTTTTTGTCTAACACAGGCAACCATTTCTGATCTTCGGTGGCCATGATGTTGGTACCTGTGGGGGGATGGCTGTGGGCTCCCTACACCTTGTTGATGTCCACCTCTTCTCCTCTTCATCTGGGGTTAACCCAATAATGTATAGGATTACCTGTCGCATCTGGAGGGTGTAAGTGTATATGTAGGTTGAGATAGATTCATCAAGCCAATATATATGATATGTAAGTGATTTTGGATATTTCATCTTGACAGATGTATATTACACTGTTGGCTGGATCTCCTGAGGAAGTTGATGTCCATCAGTGATAATAAGCATGTTTTTGTATTGATGATAGATCCTAAAATGTTACCCTAATGCAGTGGTTCCCAAACTGGGGGGGGGGGGGGG
>CM070032.1:139800490-139813406 GCA_036250615.1 Ptychadena robeensis | reverse complement strand
ATAATGTTCCTAAGTAGAAAAGGGGGCCCTGCAAGAAAAGTTTGGGAGCCACTGCCCTTATGTGACAGGAATTGTAATGTATTTGATTTGACCACAGCTGTAATCAAGAAAATATGTATGGATAATATTAAAATAGGATCTTTTTATGGGTTTATAAAAGGAATGGTTAATCAACCTACCTTAAAAGTCCCAGAGTTCAGTCTCTATGCCGGAGAGGGCAGTCTAGGGTAGGCATTATGCCTCTCTTCCCCCTCCGTATTTTAGTTCTTTGAGCTGAATAAACTCTATTCTGTCCTGCCCTGGAGGCTGAAATAAATTATATTGGCTTCTGTTATCAGGTTAGATTGAACAGCTGAATAGTACATCAATAACAAAGCATAACAAAAAAGTGCACTTAATATATATAAGCTCGTTGTAAGAACTACTAGGGTCACAGATAATCCTATAATGTTGTTTTTTCCATAGAATATGGGTCCATTTACTAAACACTACTAGAAGATCTCTGTAATTGAAGCGTGTCTAATACATGCTCAGTTTGTTTACTGAAAGGCACAATTGAATCTAGTTTTTGTGTGTTTGTTTGTTACAACTCTAGCAGAAATATGGAATCTTTACCATTAGGGCATTTGGCTATTACATTTTATTCACTGCATTTCAAGGTCAAGTTTAATCCTAAAAGCAGTGCTTTTCTTTTCATAAATCTATGGTAATGGAATTGATCCATGCCCTGTAGCCTATAATGACTTCCTGAATGAACACCAATAACCTGGACTGTCTACCATGCAACAGGGAAATAAATTTTCTCAATGAAATGCACTCACTGGTGAGGAAGGACATTCCAAATGGAATGCTCTGAAGGAAAGCAGCTTTAGTGAGTGGATTAAGTCTTTGACTGGCAACATATAGTTTTTTTTATAAAGTAGTATTTAAATGATATAATTCATTTAATACCCTGAAGCATTTTTTTTTAATTTAAAATAAATAACAACATTTTGTATGCAATTATAAGCTTGTATAAGGCACTTAGGTCTAGATCAGGAGTGGGCAAACATTTTGACTAATGGGATTTTTTATTTGACAGGAGGGCCAGATTAAGAACATGTAAGGGCCGTCCGGCATAGGTGTCCAAAGTCCTCATAGCCCAGATGGGGCTATATAAAAATATATAAAAAATATCTTAATAAATAGAGGCTTTTGATAAACTTAAACTTCTACAGCCAAACAACTTCTAGGAACAGATGCAAACAATCATCCTCTAGGCATTATATTCCCATATTACAGGGAACGAAAGGAGCCAGAGAGTCTTGACACCAAGATGACCAAGGGGCGTATTAAAATACTAAACAGGCCAGATCTGGTACCCGGGCCTTAGCAGTAGGATAAGTAACTAAAATACAGTCAAAAGTTTGTAAAACAAGGTTCTGTACAATACATCTTGACTGAATGGCTCACACATTCTGTAAGAACTAATGGTTTAGGGGCCCTCAGTGAATATGCCCATTCCACAGTTAATTAGGTTTTTTCTTAATCAACATCTGTTTTATATTTAAGGTTTTATTTACCTACATGGTCAATATATCACCTAAAGCCGACATCTACCTTTTGCATGCCAGCTCCCTAATAATGCTTAGCACTGGCAGTGCCATTTCTCTGCTGTTCAAGCAGCAAAGCAGATTAGAGAAACACAAAATAATGTCTAAACAACAACTTTTGCTAAGAAGGTGTCCAGAATGAAAAATAAGTTTGAAATAAAAGTAAATAAAGGGATTGAAGGGTTTCTTAGATTGTAATTTTATGCTTTCTAGCATCAACCCAGGCTACATAAAATCAAGATGAAATAATTTGAATGAATGATCTTCCACCCACAAGAAGCCAATGTTGTTACTATGCAGACAAGGGTGGGAATGAAAGGGACTAGGCCCATGTATTTAAATTCTTGCAATAAGACGATTTTGATTGTAAGATTATGGATTTAAATGTACAGATCGCGTAACAGATCGCGCATTGATCTTTGATCATGTGTCCACATCTCCAAATATGCTTAGTTTTGCCTAATTGCAAAAACGTTCGAGTTGCACAAAGATGCTTCTCATGTGTTTTCCAACCACTCTGCCCTCTGCATTATTTTTTTACCTTACGCAATTCCCCTTTTTTACACATCTAACATTGTTTTTGAGTCCCTATTAATGTTTGGTGGTACCTCTACAACAATTCTGTCCTATGTTATGCCCTAAATACCCAACTTCATTTGACTGCCAACTATGAGACGATTTGGGTTCGTGGTTTATCAATGCATCTGGTGAAAACCGACCAACATTAGAATTAGGATCCATCCCATTGGTGGCTACAAGCAGTCTTCACTATAGACATTGTCACATGGAAACTGGAAGTCTCATGCTTAGTCCCGTTCAAGTTTGTAGATGAGGAAGATCAGAATAATAACAGAACATATGCCAGTATCATAGAATACAGAGTAGACAGTAAGATATGAAGAAATCTAGCCATTAGCATTATATCTTCTTGTTTCTGCCCTATATTTTATGGAAACATATTCAGGTGCTTTTCTTTTATGCTAGTACATGAGAATTTCTGTCTATCAATCACTATCCATTTTAAAAAATAGTTTCAACAATCCTCTTGAATGACATTGCATGGTGCTGCACAGTTTGTTACAATACTTACTGAAATACTTATTACAGACAAGATAATGCCATTAAAATAAATGTATTATAGAAAGCCTTGATCCATTATTCATTTATTAGGAATACAATTAGAGAGACATGACAGCTTGGGCTTTAAGGGCACATACCTTAAGACAAACATAAGATCTAGAAGTTAAATGGTCTTTATTAAACATTGGACGAGACCCTTTGGTCTATTTAAAAACAAAGAAAAAATATATCATCATCTGTATACACATGAAAGGTTATACATTACATTCAGCAATAACGATATAGAGATCGAAATGGTGAGCTTCACAGATTTCTACGCGTTTCGCCTATTTCAGGCTTCATCAGGAAATTGGACAAGGAAGCATCACTAAAATATCAAAGAATATGACAATAATCAAATTGCTGCATTTGCCATCTGTCCCCATATATCACCGTGTGGTCCAACCTACCCAGATGTCCCTGTCAGGACAATCCAGACAAGGATTTCAACCTGCTGTCGGATGAGATAGAGCCGGGCAACGCACACCTGGTCCCAGGTCAGAGGTATCCCGGCCGGTCGCAGGGAACGGCCCCCAAACCGCCGGGTCCAACCCGGTCAAAGCAGTGTAAGCCGCCCCATCAGGTCCCGCCTGGGGGTATACAGTCCCCCTATAAAATATCCATAATGAGTAAATAACAGGATAATAACATGGTATGGGAGGGATCCTCATGAGTGAATGGTCACCCGACTCACCGTGAGTTGCTGTCAATAGGAATAATGTGGAGATAGGTTCAGTCAGTGGAATCTTGGGACACAGCCCCTTCAACTTCAGTCATCAGAGTTAGCCTAAGAACACAAGTTCATTCCTTATGAGCAACCAGTCAGCATCTAAATAAAGTTAGGAGGAGTATTTCTAAGGATAGGGTACTCACAGTCAGAGCCAGCATGTCAGAGATCATCCATCAGTGGGAATCTGCCTGAGAGTGAACCCAAGGCAGGCTGAGGTATTTAAACCCCCAATCATTAGGGGAAACGAAAGCACCTGGGTCCTGCTCATCCCCCCTCCCAAAGAGGGCGTGCTTACCTGCATTACCCGGTGTCCATGATCCCATACAGGGGCGCCATGTGTCATCACAAAACCGGAGGTCAGTAGGACACCCTCCCCCTGCCGTCCATCCTCCCCACAGCCCCATCACGTCGCACTGCTGAGCGTGTCATAGGGATGCGCCCACGGCCGCGCATGGACCAATGGGGGAAAGGCAGAGGAGGGGGGTCCCGCCCCCGGCTGGTGACACATCCTCCAGACATCACCAGGGAGACGCCGGACCCGCCCACCCACCCCTGGTTGTCAGTCAGAGGGATGGGAGACGGCCATGCCCCCCCTGTGACTCCAGAGTTTCCCGTTGGTGGGGGGAGGCGCCCATCAAGGGCAGGACTCGGGCGCTTGTGTTGCAGTTGTCAACCACCCCCATGTAATCAATATGGGCAAACATCCCAATGGGTGTCAGTATTCAGGATGTTTTCAGGCAGCCAGTCATTGGCAACAGTGCATTTTCTACCATCCAGAAAAGAACTTTAGTATTCTGCCAACAATGACAACTGAATTTCTTCAGTTGCCATCAAACACCTTTTCAAATAAATATATCTCTGTAATTTGAGAATATTTATTTACTAAATTAAGATATGAACTGTGTTTATGTAAACGGTGTGTATTTTATTTCTGTGAAGTTTCATATTTATTCAGGTCATGTTATCACTAGGAGTAGCTAGTCACATATACTTGGGCTTGGCACCTAATGCTGAAGACATTTCATAGCCTAACCTAAGGTCCCCATGATTCGTGTGTGCAAATAGATGCTGGGGTATGCTACAAAGATGTATTCCCTCTTCCATCTTGGCTAGGCTACAAAACATGTTTAACCAGTCCGGTAAGGCTACAAGCTATGATCCTTTTGTAGGTATAATAACATTAGAAAGCCCTGTCAATTATGGATTTTTTATTTCTTTCTCCATTTGTAAAATATTTTGCTTCTATTAAAGCAATATATATATATATATATATAAGAAATATAAGAGATATAAGCAACAAACATGGCTTTTCATTTGGCAAATTTTTTCCTCTATTTCTTTAGGTAACCTCAGTTTCAATGTTCTGCTTTAATTATGCATTCCTGATTTATATGACGAAAGTGAATTGAATTTTAACATTGGTTATGGACCCAGATGAACTGAATTACAATTAAACCGCTATAATTATACTTAATTAACTTTGCTCCAACACACCCTATGGGATAAAAATGTTATTGGCATTTTCTGAAGAGTGGGAAGCACAGATTTCCTAAAGCAGCAGTAAGCTGTTGAATTAAGGAATACCCCTTGGGCTTTCATTGGACGTCAGCTGGCTTTGCCATGCTTAAAATAGAATCATTACTGTGCAAGTTATTTCTATGTTACTGAACTAAATACTAAAAAAAAAAGGTGGGCGGGATGGATAACTTTAAAATATGAATTTAAGAGTAGTTTTTTAAACCTAAGATTTTTAAAACCATCTTTTGACAATTCACAATAGAGCAGAGCTTTTTGTACCAAGGTGACTATTACAAGTCTCCCCACTGCAAAGATTTAAAAAAATATTTTGACTTTGCAACAACCTTTATTCTATGCTTCTTCTGTCACTACAACTAAAGTATTTTGTTTAAGATTGGGCAAGGGCACATAGACTCTATGTCCAATAATTATTCCCATCCTGCTAATAATCACTACCCATTTACTAAATGGGCATCAAAGAGGCAGGACATACACAGGAATTCTCTGCTATGGGACCAAGGATTACAAAAAAACCTTTAACAGTTATAACCAAAACAAACTTTGGCAGGATTTCAGCTTAATCTGTAGAAATCTATCTTAAAGCGCACCTAAAATTAAAAAAAAACTCCACCAAAGTTTGAATGAAATCTTTCCTTACCTCTAAACTATCCCAATGGGTCAAACTTGCTCAAAAACCTAAAAAAATATATACTTACCTACCCTGCTGTCATCTGTGGAAGTCACCATTTTGATTTCTGTGTAGCTTCAAGTCTTGTTCATGGGTTAAGGCTTCAGTAACGCAAACGGCCACCAGGGGCCGCCAGATACAATGTCTTTCAATGAACAGAACCAAAATTAAATAGAAAGAGAAATAGACATGAGAGAGAGAGGAGGAGGACAGGGGAAATACACACATTTTTTATCTTTAATTTACAGATTGCCCCAATAATAGCATGCAATCGTGAAAACTTACAGGACCATTATATGCATGAAAGATGCCATCTTGTGTGTGGTATTGTAGATCAAGCCATCAACCACTGATCATGTTGATCAAGTCCTGTGATTGGTCATTGCTGATGTGATTGATGTGACAGTTTTAACACTGATGACATGCTTTCCTATATGCTCTAACAATCTCTATATCAACATCGAAGATAACCTTTGCTTTTGCAGGTAAAAAAAAGTAAAAGCAAGCTTTTTCACAATGCAAGACACAAATGCAGATTGTCAAAATGTTGCCTATTTGCATCTAGGTCTGCTTTAGAGGAGAAATGTGCAAGACATATATTCTGATAAATTTTTCAAATAGTTTTCAAATACTTGTTCCTGGGGATCTTCTGGAAAGTCTATGCTTGTCAGATAATACAGACATAAGAGCGGGTAGCCCCAGTGTGCTGACATCATCAGTGACACGGAGGACATGGGTGGGCTGACAGATGTACTGACAGGCATAGGCTTCCAAAATCCTCAGTGATGACACTTACTCAGTAATTTGTTTAAAAATTTTCATACCACTTCCAACAGCTAATTTGTGATGGAATTACGGTTTAAGGAAGAAAAGTTTAAGTGTACGTAAAAACTTCTACCTAATTTCGGGATATTAGTTGGGAAATAAAACAATTCATAAATTCATAAATAAATAACATGAATATAAAGAGCAGAAATATCAGTGCCCTGTTGAGTATTTCCATCCTTTTTTTTGTGCAGAGTGGCATGGAGGTCGGACTGGGTCATTTGACAAAAATGGGCAACACAGAAGACAAAACTGGGACACATGGCTGTGGGTGGCAATGCTGCAGAGGGAAGATCAGTCTGAAGAACATCAACATCACAACATATTCCTATATAAGAATATGGTTTTGCAATAAAAGAAGAGCAAGTTTGGGAGTCTGTACTTCTTACTGACACTTTAATTAATTGTAAGGATGAACAGTAAAACAGCAGCACTCATACCTTAAGGGATTTCATGTCATCAATTCATGAGGCCAGCCAATCACAGATACTTTCATCTGTCAGTGACAGTGAGAAATGTCTACCATGGCACAGCTTTAGCAGATGCTATTTCCCAGTAAATGAATTGGAAGGATTGCATGTGTTGCACAAATGACTGTGACTCAGGAATGACTCATTCAGCTTGTTCCCTTGAAAGGCAAATGCATGTGCTGTGCTGATAAACAAATGAGGAAAGCACAAAACCCTGAGGACCAAAGGTTATCAGTGTAAGAGGGTAAAATATATGCCTACTTATTTTGAATACTATTATGGTAAACTGAGAAGAATATCCCAGGATTAAATTCACTACATGATATATTACTATAAAGAAAGCATATTAATAACTGGTCATTTAAACCTAGTGATGGTCGAACTTTGGCCAGGCAGATCGGAATTTTCTAATAAATAAATAGCCTGTTGGCAGGGAATTTGAATCTGGAAAACCGGAAGTGACACCAGTGACATCACATCCGGTACCTGGAACACATAGTTCCTTGTTCTGATTGCCGGATGTGATGTCACTGACGTCACTTCCAGTTTTCGGAGCCTGATTTTCACTGGAAGACCGGGTTTTCTACCCTTCTACCTTCCTCCGGCGTGATCTTACTGCTCCTGATCCTGCCAGTGGAAGAATAGTAAGCTACTTCTCACTGGCGAACGGGGCGGGTCGAACACCCACACTGCTCGCCGGCTAGAAGGAGTGCGAACATCCATGTTCACGGGTGAACAGTCCATCACTGTTCAAACCTTGCACTGTAGCATAATAGCAATTGTTCTGCTTATTACAAAATAGATGCAATATAGTCATGTGTGTATTTGGTATTGTTGCCACTCTAAAGCTAGACATGCACGCATCAACTTTGCTTGATCGATTTTAGATTCAATCAGCCTAACATCAGACTTCAGACATCAGACTTACATTAATCAATGGTACTACCATACAGTGCAGCTGATTCAACAGCAATCTATTCCTTTTCAAAGCCATTGGCTACAAAATTTATCGAAATACCTATAAAACCAGTAAGATACTTGAACAATCCACTAAAGTTTCCCAACATGTCTGAATATTGCTTGATTGTTCATTGTTCAGTTATATTGTTATATGTTCAGTTTCCATCCCTTTTGGTGAAACAATTCAATAAAAAAGGAATCAATCTGAAAACAGTAGATCAATTTTCTTAAGTTCAAAGTGAATAGAAAAATCTAACCCCAAATGGCCACTTAAGACAGCTGGACAGCTGTAGGAAGTATTAGGTGATCTTTTTTGGTAAAGTTTTTCTTTTGAAAGAAAAAAGAAACGCTCATCTGGGGGGCATGGTCAACTAACTGTTTACATTTACACAATGAGCTTTACACCTTAGAGCTCCAAAATCTGCTGCCACAGCGCCAATCATATCAATGGGTCTTAATGCCAATGACAACTCATAACAGTTTCAGTGACTAGTGATTTTCCTTCTCGAAGCATCAAATATAAGCAAGAGTCAGAACTGGGAAACTATCAGAAATTACATAATTTCCTTGACAAAACCCCTCCCATAACTTTCCCATCCACTACTAATCAGTCAAAGGGGTGAGAGGACTGGAACGCATACCTAGGTGCCCTCTTAACAAGAAGTAATCTGGATAGCAGCTTTTTGAAACCATGTACTTCTGATGACTACATTCAATGAAGCATAAAATAAATCTCTACTACTAATATGCCCCTACATAAAACTGCACCATTTTGTTATTTCAAATATATATCTACGCATTGCTAATGGTACATGGTACTCTATTTTCTACGAGGCCCTCAGATTGACACCTCCTCTGAGAAATCCCCCATTTCTTTTAACACATTAAAGTGTTAAAGCTAGCTAGAAGTAAGTACCTTATTTTGAATACTGTGTATAGTTCTGAGATTAAATGACAAAACTATTATAGATTAAATAGAAGAGTCCAAAGACAGACAGCAAAATTTGAAAGAAGAGGAGAGGAAAGAAAGAATGTCCATCCCTGAAACCTTAAAACACATTAAAAATAAGAATATTGAGGAGGGTAGTAGCTTATTGAAGCAACTGCTAAATTCAAGAACACAGGGACATCGCCTCAAACTAGTAGAAGACCACAAACCTTTAAAAAAACTATTATTTTGTTGAAAGAGAATTAGATTTTTGGAATAAACTTCCAGCAGAGGCGAGTCAACAGCAAGTGCATCTAAACATGATTGGTACAAGCAAAAAGCTATACTAAAAAAAAAAAAATACAAGTTAAAATAAAGAAAAGTAGACTTAACCCTGGTCTTTTTCTGATGTCACTGTACTATGTTTCTGTTATGTTTTTAGTACCCCCAATGTTTGAACAAATAGGCAGGCTGAGAATGCCATACCACCTTCTCCTAACCAACTATTTTAATACGTGGTTCACTATAGTATATGATAGCAAATCCCTTAACATTTTGGCACCAGTCATTTAAGAGGTCAAAATTCAGCTGTGTCAAGTCAACAAAAAAATCTCACTAAATGATAAGCTTAGTAAAGACAATGCCACTATACTAGAGATTCAACACATTGAAAAATAGTTTGTATTGTATATATGCATATGTACAAATCTAACAAGTGTTAATATTTTTTAATAGTCAACCATCGTTGACTCTTGGATCTTTCCAGTGGCTGAGACTATTCTTGCTTCATAAGCTCCATGGCCTATAAGCCATACATATGCCTTGATCTATCCTCCATAGCTTTAAATTTAGAGGCGTACAAAGAGTTTTTCACTTCCAATGTTCATTCGCCTCTCATGCATTATAATGGAAGCAAACTTTAACCTTCCCCCAATAGTCACAGTCAATGCAAATACGTATTTTTCCCATGCAAAAAAAAAAATTGGGATTTAATTTTCAATAAGAATTTACATTAAACTAAAAAAGAAAGGAGTCTGGTATGCTCTTGAAAAGGGGGACCCCGAACAGCATAAGGTCCCCCCAGAACATACCAATTCCCCTGCTGGCATAGGGCTTGCTATGGAAAAGGGAGACCACAAACAGCATGTGGTCCCCCAGAACAAACCAGACCCCTTTTAGCAAGCCTGGAAGGAAAGAAAGGAGGGGCCCTACCTGTCCCACCAGGCCCCATGCCATACTTCAGCGAAAGGGAAACCCTCTGTTAAGATAAGGGGGTCTCTTCCCCACAATATTGGCCAGGCATTATGGCAGGCAGGCAGGTGGGGGCTTATTAAATATGCATGAGGACCCCCAGATCCCGCTCTCCACTCTATTGAGGACCCAAGGATTTCTTACTCATTCACAGGGGTTTTGAAATGTTTTGACCTATATAAAAGAGCATAGACCATGAAAATTTCTGACATTAAACATAGTCAACTGAAAAGTAACTATCCAACATTGTAATGTTAATCCGGTGGAAGAATAATAAACAAGAGGCGGAACAATTTTTTATACTTTAAAAACCAGAAAATACATCATTTTCAGTAATCCGGATATTGAACTGTGCATTTCAGGTACCGGAAGTGATGTCACTGATGTTACTTCCAGGTTTTCAGAATGAAATTCCCTGCGAACAGGGGGGGGCATTTGAAGTCTAAAAGTCCAATCCGTCTGTTCGGGAACTGTTCGGCCATCACTATTGTTAGTGAACTTGTTTTGGAGAACATGCAAATCATACTTATCCTGTAGCTTCCTGGGTACTAATGCCTTTTTAAAGAGCCTCCACTTTGATTGTTAGCAGGAGAAGCGAAACTGTCTTTATTAAATATTAAGTAACCCATCAGCTGAAAATAAAGTCATCTTATACATAGTGTATGCACCAATTCCTGTGTTGCATGTGGAAAAATTAATACCGTACTTAAATTCAAAACAGTCAAAATAAGTATAATCCCATTTCGTACATTAGTGAACTGGACAGATTATTGAACTGCTGTTTCTTTTTAAATTTATTTTTTGCTGCTTCTCTTACGTAATTATTATTGTTATTCTCATTTTGTATATCTAGACACTATTTCTTTGTAAACCAGAAGTGACACGCTTTATTATATAATTTGATTCACTTAAAACCAATTAAAAAATTAAAGTTAAAGAGGAATCAAATTAACTCAGAAGTTGGGTATCTGCGTTTTGCAATTAGAGGCACAAGGATATTATAAACACAATTATCGCAGAGAAAGGATTGTAGCTTTTGCTTCTTTTACAAGAAATTGCATCAACTTTACTTTAAGTAGCTAATTTGGATTCTATACAAAAAAACAATCAATTTTCAATTTAGAGTAGAAAACAAATTGTTAAACAGCGCCACAGTTTAAATGTTTTGTAAGTTTTTCATTAGCATTATAGGAAGGAGCTTGAATCATCGCAGAAGGTACAGTGCTTCTGAACCTATAATAATAGTTTAATTTCCCACTGCATGATTTCATTTGATTCAATAAAAAAAATGCATTATTAAGTGTTTGGTTCTGACTACCATGATAAACCCCCAAACAGCAGAATTAAAAGGACCATCATTTGGGTCTATCATTTATTATGAAATAAAAAACGCCACCA
Organism: Ptychadena robeensis; assembly: GCA_036250615.1. Taxonomy (NCBI): domain Eukaryota; kingdom Metazoa; phylum Chordata; class Amphibia; order Anura; family Ptychadenidae; genus Ptychadena; species Ptychadena robeensis. Next base: position 139,801,927 of record CM070032.1, on the reverse strand, counting down.
TGTGACCCCCTGGAAACATCTGTATCTGAGAAAAAATAATACGCTCAGGTGCTGGATGGCTGATGGCTGTAGAGTCTGTGGCTTCTATGTGCTGAAAAAAAAATCAAAGATTCAAGATGATTGATCTGGTACCCATTGGTCTCCCTCCTGAAGTGTGGCATTGGATAACACTTCTGTTGTGTACCTAGACATGGAAATGGGGAGGGCATTGGTCCCCTTAATATGCGCTGGATGTTTTGGTCTATTTTAACCCCTGCAGCCAATGATACCCTTTATTCCAGAATATAACCATATTTACAGTGCTTTCGGAAATTTCCACATAAATTTATTTCAGAATTCTACACACAACACCCTATAATGAAAATGTGAAAACAGTTTACTTGAGATTTGCAAATTGGAAAATTTATTAAAAATAAAAAAAAACTTTCTTTGCTCAATATGTACCTTTAGCAGCAATTACAGCCTCAGGTCTTTTTAAACATGATGCCACAAGCTTGGCACACCTATCCTTGGCCAGTTTCGACCATTCAGCAGTAGCACCTCTCAAGCTCCATCAGGTTGAATGGGAAGTGTTGGTGGAAAGCCATTTTAAGATCTCTCCACAGATGTTCAATGGGATTCGAGTCTTGGGCTATTGGTTTGGCCACTTAATGACATTCACAGAGTTGTCCTGAAGCCACTCCTTTAAAATCTTGACTGTGTGCTAAGCACCAGTCTGAGTTCAAGAGCACTCTGAAAAGGTTTTCATCCAAGATATCTCTGTACAGTGCTGCAGTAATCTTTCCCTTTATCCTGACTAGTCTTCCAGTTCCTGCTGCTGAAAAATATCCCCACAGCATGACAGCTTCTCAGGTGAGGCCTGACATTCACACCAAAAAGTTAAATTTTTGTCTTCTCAGACCAGAGAATTTTATTTTCTTAGGGTTTTTCTAAGAGTCCTTTAGGTGTCTTTTGGCAAACTCCAAGCAGGCTGCCATGTGCCTTTTACTAAGGAGTGGCTTCTGTATGGCCACTCTACCATACAGGCCTAATAGGTGGATTGCTGCAGGGATGGCTGTCCTTCTAAAAAGTTCTCCTCTCTCCACAGAGGACCTCTGTAGCTCTGACAGAGGGACCATCGAGTTCTTGGTCACCTCCCCTTCTCCCCCAATTGCTCAGCTTAGATGGCCGGCCAGCTCTAGGAAGGGTCCTGGTGGTTTTGAACTTCTTCTACTCACGGATGATGGAGGCCACTGTGCTCATTGGGACCTTCAAAGCAGCTAACATTTTTCTGTAACCTTGCCCAGATTTGTGCCTCAAGACAATGCTGTCTCTGAGGTCTACAGACAATTACCTTGACTTCATGCTTGATTTGTGCTCCACAGGTGGACTCCAATTAAGCTGCAGAAATATCTCAAGGAGGATCAGAGGAAACAGAATGCACCTGAGCTAAATTTT
>CM070032.1:139757252-139769980 GCA_036250615.1 Ptychadena robeensis | reverse complement strand
TAAAATTATTCCTCAAAAATACCACTTGCCTAATAATTCTGCACTCCCTGTATACATACATTTAACATTAAAAACTGAAAGAATTTTGGCAATCTAAAATTTTTACTTTAACATTCGTATATAAATGATAAAGTTAAGTTTTTGTACAGATATTTGATGTGTTCTAGCTTCAATCTCAATCTCCCTGCAATACTAATTTCAACCATGATGTCACTAGTGAGCACAGCGGCACCCGGCATGTAAGATGACCCCCCACTTTTGCACACATTTTCCTGTGTCCAAATACGTCCTATTTGCCGGATAAAACGGTATATATATAAAAAAAAATATTTTTTGGACTACAAGGCGCTTCAGAGTATGATGCACCCTAAATTGATGCATGTATGGCTTTCTTCTACTCTGTTGGCCAAAGCTCCATGAACTGACCGGCAGATCTGGAGTTAAAGAGGTGGAGAAGCTGTCTCCGACAGCTTCCCTTTAATACTTCCACCACTTTTGTTGTGACAACCAAGCTAAATTATTTGCATTTGATTGCCCTTTTCTGCCTTTTCATGTGCAATGATTTCAGCTTTATGAAAGACTTTTTTATTATTGTAACACAAAGCTCTAATGACAATAGGCCATACTGAAATCAATGTATTTCTCATCTTCATGGCTTATGTTGTAGATGCAACAACATAGATGATGTCACAATACACAGCAAACCAGCTTGATAGCAGCAGGTGAGATTCAGGTATATCACTTATACATTTTACCACTACCATGGAAATAGGGCTGATGTGCACCACAGATATCAGTTCATCTTATGATAATACTAATAAACACGCAAATATAACTATATTTTATACCTCTCATAATCCAACTGAAATTTATCGCCAAGTTTACTGTCATCAACATTAGTCTCACATTTCACTTCCTGCAGAAAAAAACTGTAAATGGTTAGATATGGAAAAATATTATTACTTGCTTTGTCTACTGTCTTTGTGTAATAAAGTGCTTTGTTCTTGTTCATAAGAACTTTAAATAGGAGCAACATTTTTTTAAATGTCCTTCAGTAATATGAAGTTAGCTTACAGTTGTGTATAGTTTGTATACAAAATCAAGTTGGTACAGTACAGGGATACTGTAGTAGAGGAGTACAATGGTAGAGGAAATTGTTGTATAATATAGTAGGTAATGACTCCTTGTAAATTGTTACTGTTATTGAGATCCATTTTATCGAGTTTCATTTATTGATTTGTAAATTCATGGTCTCTTCAAACAGAGTACAGCCTAGTAAATGCAAAAAGGAGAAGTCTGCACTCCAACAGTCCAGTAAAAAAATTCATAAACATATAGCCTGACAGCCTCCAAATGCCCGCAAATATAATCATGTAGCTTCCTTCATAGGTAAGGTCGGGTGCAGTTTTCATTTTATACCGCTGGTTTTAAATTCCAATAAATTTAAGCACATTTTTGGAAGACATTTTTGGTCTGTGAGTTCAGCCAAACAAACAATCAACTACAGCCTAGTAAAACTGAAAGGATTAAAATCTGTGTTAATACAACGGCGCCAGGCAGTAGTGTTGATGCAATGTCCTCCCTCATTCACTAGGTGTACCTAGCAGACTCTGAGGAAAGGTGTAGGGGGCCCCGGATGACCAATACCACTAAAGGGTACTTTTGCAATCTGTCCATGGGTGTCCCTTTTACCGCTTAACTCTTAAGCGGTTAATGCACAGTGTATGTTGGTGAACATCTTACGCAACATTACATCTTTGTAAGTATCTGACCTTTTTTATTGTCATCCAGAGTATTACCGCATACAGAGAGATTAAACATTTCCCCAGATGTTTAACAGGGATTATAAAGATGCCATTATATCTGTACCTGCACCACTAAAATAGTTAGGGATATGGGAGTGTGTATATATAGATATATATATATTGTGACAGACCGGTGGTCTGTCATGTGGAAGTGGTCCATGTGCGGCAGTGAAGAGGTCTGCTGTGAATCCACCAAGATACACCTGCTGGACCCTAATGAGATGGCCAGGTGTGTCTCCACAAAAGGAGCTGGGACCACTCAGTCAGGGCTCCTGAGAGAGGTTGGAGACAGTGCTGCTGGGTGCAGCAAACACAGGGCACACAAGGAGTGTGCGGCCCCATGCTGATGGCTTCTAGGAGGCAGGCCATTTAGAGTTTCTAAAGGGAGGAACTGTTGTTTGATCGGTGCCAAGCCAGGAGGCTTGGCATTTTCGAGTAACTTTGTTTATTTGGATGTCTATTAACCCCTGCGAGGGTAACCCTTTATTTGGACTGTGTGCTCAAATAAACATGGGCAGGAGCCCTTAAGAGGATAAAAAACATGTGGATTGATGCTGTCAGAGCACCGTTTGAGCTGATTCCCCACAATATATATATATATATATATATATATATACAAATATATAAATATGTACATATAAGCTGAATGATGATTAAGTGGTAAGATAAGCAGAATAGGTAGATACTTGATTGGGGAAGTATGGGTAATATTGGTTCTTCAGTACTGTATGGTCAGAATGTGATAGGATAAAGTGATAACCGTGTCAACAGGTAAGTGCCAAAACCCCAATTCAATATATATACAAAAAGTGTGAGGTAGGTCAGAAGGGCCAATCCTCACAGTGTGCACCCAGGGTCAGAGCTGGGTAAGCAGCTCGTGACCCAATCAGAGACTTTCAATAGGCACAAGAGTAATTGTGAAAGAAATTTATGTACATCAAAGTAACAACAGTCAATACATAACAATATAGCCCTCAAAACGGGCAAACGTTACTATTTAGTAGTCTCGACGCGAAACGCGAAACGCGTCGAGACTACTAAATAGTAACGTTTGCCCGTTTTGAGGGCTATATTGTTATGTATTGACTGTTGTTACTTTGATGTAAATAAATTTCTTTCACAATTACTCTTGTGCCTATTGAAAGTCCCTGATTGGGTCACAAGCTGCTTACCCAGCTCTGACCCTGGGTGCACACTGTGAGGATTGGCCCTTCTGACCTACCTCACACTTTTTGTATATATATGGTCAGGATGTGGGGTATTCAAACCAAATCGATAAGAGACATATAAGGATGAGGTCCATTTAATTTACAGGTGATTCAGTAGTATGCGGTTATTTATATGTAGAATATATGAAATGTAACCTATATGATGGTATCATTCAGAAATTTTTAAATGTATATAATATTGATATGTAATATGAAAAAACTTGAATTGTAATTGGATTTTTGTATCCTAATTCCACCAATCTGCCTTTATTGCTTTTTACCCCCTGAAGAGCCCATTGAGGGGCGAAACGTGTCAGGAGGTGTTACTAAGACATGACAATAATATAATTGATGTTGTATAAGAACTGTACACTTTGAATGTATTTTAAATACATGTGTACTATTGTTATCACTATGGTCTTAATTGTGTTAAAGACCTTTTATTATTATGTAACGGTTGTATATAAGTTGAATAATATTTGAATTAGTGCCAAAAAGCCCTGATAGTTTTGGTGACCATATTGGTCAAGCTAGGGAGTCTTTTGATATTGAAACTACCTTAGAGGGTATGGCATTTTACGCTGTCACATTTTCTAATACATTGCTATTGTGAAAAAGAAAAGGTTTCTCTTTTTAGTCAGTAACCATACAATATCTGCATTTCAGTGCACCCAGACATTTAAGATTCATGGCAACTTTACAAAAATGTAAGTGCAAGTTATACCACCAACAATAAAACATATTGTTGTCTCCTGGATGAAATGCCTCATATTACAGTTTAGCAACAAAAAAGAATATTCATTAACAAAAAACATTTTTGTAAACCATCAACATAAAACGTGAGACATAAACGTTTAAAAACATAATATACCCTTTTTCTAGATTTTCGTAGCCTCCTTGACTTCTGAAGGAGGCCTGAAGCGCATGATGACCCAGAAACCAAGCTATCTGCAGGGTTCATGCAGCAACTATCTTCCTTTTTATGAATCTGGGTTTCTTCAGTATCTCTGAAAGAAACAAAAACATAGTAAAGCCCCCCATAGACGATTCAATTCACGGCCGTTTTTGCCCCGATCAACTGCCATGCGCATTTGCTTGGTTGATCATCCGCAAAATGGAGCGACCCACCTTGAACGACTAACCAGAAAAGCCCCGCAAGTCGGTCGCATTACGATGTTCGCTGGCAGTAGTTTTTTGGTCCTCTATCTAAAGTATCTGGCAGTAATTTGATGGGAATCCACACACAGGGATTCCCGTCAGTTCGGCGGACAACCGTTCACAGCGTGGTGACGTCACCACACTGTGATCAGTTGCCGGCATAACGAACAGGGATCTAAACATCTATGGGTACCTTAAGATTGAAAAAGGCTCAAATCTATCAGGTTTAAAAACTATTTTCATTCTGAACAACAGTTTATTTCTAGATTTTAGATTGGTTTGCATCCGATTGAGTAGTGATGGTCAAAACATTTAAATTTTATTATTTTTTTCATTCTTACATATAAAAGTTTTAAGGGTATTTTTGAAGTGTCTATTTTTTTTTTTTTTTGATGTTGTGCACTGCCGGGCATTTGTTTTCATATGTATTAATTTATTTAATTATTACATATAAAAGTTTTAGGTATATTATTATTATTATTATCATTTATTTATATAGCGCCAACATATTACGCAGCGCTGTACAATACATTAGAGTGGAGATACAACACACAATAACACACAGGTACAGGTAATGACACAGGAGGAATAGGGGACCCTGCCCGGTTGGGCTTACAGTCTAATATTTAAAAGTGTATTTTTTTAAATTAGCAGCTGTTAATGTTAAAGCCTTTGGGAATGAATAAGGGGGCAAGTCAACCTCCATATTAATAAAAAAATTTATAATCTGCTTAATTATTACATATAAATGTCTTTTGGGTCATTGAGGCATAGAGAATTTTGATTCTCTGTGGTAGTATGCTCGATTAATATTAGACTGACAGACAATTTTGCTATCGTACAAGCTGATCAAATGTAAGATCAAGTGGGCAAAAATTGATGTGTGTATAGCGCTAGCTTTAGTAACGCCAGTAATTGTTATCAGCTTAATCTCTAGGATCAATAAAATATGTATCTATGTATTTATGAATTTATGAATGATAAGAATTTGAATATTTATATATTATACCATGATTTAACTCTTTAGCATCTATAACAAAGAAATGTCAATTTGGTGCATACCTAGCAATGGAACCACCATCATAACAGACCAGCTTCTATTGGACTCAGATATGATGAAGGCGATTAGTAGAGATCTAGAAGCTTGGCTACACCAACCTGACACAAAAATTACTCCATAAGAATCACTGCCAGAAAAGAAATCTATATCTTCTATATAATCACTATTATTATATTATATTATACTATATTATATTATACTACCTTTTGTTTTGCTCCCCGAAGTGATGCTTCCTTTTCCCCTTCTTTTTCATTATATCAAAAAGAAGTTCTTTTTGAGACAATAAACGTTGATTTTCTTGTTGAAGATTTTCTATTTGTGAGTGAAGTGATTGATTTTTACTTGCTGATCCTTGCACAGCACTTTCCAGTGTATAACTATGCGTCTTCAGAGCTGACACTTCAAGATGAAGACTCTCATTTATCTGTTTTAAAATAAAACACAGACGTTATGTGTCCTATAGCCACTCAGATATTATATGCGCAGATTCAGTGGCTCAATCACTGATATTTAAATCAATAGTTTCCTTAATAATAACTATAGATTTAATATTCATAGATGTGAAGAAAAGTATCAGTGTTGAAAGTCTCCTACATTAACAGGAATTTAAAACAAGGCAAATTAGGCAGTGGAAAATGGAAAAATGTTTAGAATAGAGATGGGAATAAGGACTTATTTGTATTTGTCATGTCCATCTGCAGTTTCGAAGTGGACCCCTAAAAAGCATTAATGCCACTACAAAATAAAAGAAAGACCAAAAGATCTTCTATATACTAACATTTCTGTTGGCCTCTATTTGAGATTGAAGCTTCACACATTTCTTCTCAAGTTCCTTGGAGGAGACTTTTGCTTGGTGAAGACCTGAATGAAGAGATGTGATCTCCAGTTCCAGGGCATCTCTCTCGCGTTGTGCGTCGTGGCATTTAGCTTCCATGAAATCTGCATGTTTTTTGAGATCGTCTGGCATCTGCAAACACTGAGGACATATTGTAGATAATAATGACTAAAATATACCTTTACATTTCAGTCGTAAATTGCAGTCCACTGGACAGTATAAGTATCCCTAAGCAGACAGTTTTCTTGAGGCAAATAGATGGCTGAATAAATCCTTTGGTAGGGACATCAACTCCTAAATATGCAGTAAATCAATGTAAAGTGCATTCTGAAAGTATTCACGGCACATAACTTTTTCCATATTTTACATGCTACAGCATTATTCCAAAAAGGATTCAATACATTTTTTTCCTCAGATTTCTACACACCCCATAATGGCAACAAAGGTTTTGGCAAGTTTATTAAAAATAAAAAACTGAGAAATCAAATGTACGTAAGTATTCACCTTTGCTCAATCAGTCTGACGCCTTTGGAATATGATGTCACAAGCTTGGCACACCTATCTATTCTGCTCATTGTGACAACAACCCTGCTCACAGCCAAGATATCAAAGGATTGGCTTCGGGACAACTCTGTGAATGCCCTTGAGTGTCCCAGCCAGAGCCTAGACTTAAATCTGATTGAACAACTCTGGAGAGATCTTAAAATAGTTGTGCACCGATGCTTCCCATCAAACCTAATAGAGCTTGAGAGGTACTACAAAGAGAAATGGCAAAACTGGCCAGGTATAGGTGTGCTAGGCTTTTGGCATCATATTCAAAAAGACTTGAGGCTGTAATTGCTGCCAAAGGTGCATCGACAAAGTATTGAGCAAAAGCTTTAATACTTAAGTGCATGTGATTTCTCGGTTTCTTTATTTTTAATGAATTTGCCAAATAGTAAACTTTTTTGATGTTGTCCTTATAACTAATAATTTCCATTGACCTCTTTAGAAGAAATCCAGAGGATGGGAACATTTCATAAACTCTAACACTGAGCCACACTTGAGATGACCTGATCAACAAGAGCCATTGGTGTCATCTCACAATGTTCAATTGCTATTCCCTGTGTCTTATTAGATATACTGGAAATGTCCCCATTGATCCATGATCAATTGATTGGACATACTTATTACACTTATCAATAGTCTATTTAGTTATGTTAATAAGCATGTAAATATGCTGCAAATCTTGTGCTGAAATTGTGCTGTCATGTAATCATGTGATCACATGGATGCATGGTACTTGTATTACACTATAAAATAACCTTGTGTGGAGTGTTTTATTTATTATATAAATTTTCAGTAAAAAAAAAGTTCTCCGTTAAAGCAAAATATTGTATATATTCAAAATATAAATTGCAACTATGTACAGTCCTATAAATCTTGTAAGAAATTTAAGAGACAAATTCATTTATCATTGCTGCTTTAGGGTGGATTTAGAAGTCACAAAAATGCTGAATTAACTAGTTTCTATTGCAACATCCATCATCATGTGGATCATAACCACTGAAGCATTTTTTGTCAAGGTGAAAAAAGAGAACATTGTTGTTACCAACTGAGGCAACCATAAATATTGGGTGAAAAGTTCAAGTTCATCATAAATACTTTATACTTCTACTTATGCTAAAAACAACTGAAGTTGCTGAATACAGAAGTTATTGAAGAAATCAATTTAACAGAAAGTATGCATTAGTATGTAAGTGTCTGTTGTCTACAGTATACACAGTATAGTACAGTTTTTTTATACTGCACTTTTACAAAAAGTATTTGTTTTGTGAAGTACAGTTGTACACAACTGGTTCTCGCATCATTGAAAATTTCAAATACAATATATTACTTGCGTATAAGCCTTCTTATATACTTCTGTAGTGACATACACCTGCAGAATCAGGGTAGTCTCCTTTAACCTCCTGGGTGTTTGGAGTGTTTAACTCAGGAGAAAGTTACCTGTCTGCCGTATTCCCCCGGCGATTCTGTGTGGCCCGATCATTAATAATAGAACAATATTCTCCGGCGTCACCGGAGACACCGGAATGGTGCATATTGTTCGCCGCCACGGGCGGATCGCACACTTTTGAAAAAGAGGAGGAGGTTAAGATTCTTGACCATGATTCCCCTGTGCCCCAGGCAGGTAGGAGGGAGGGGTCTGCCCCCAGAAAGTGCTCAGCGGGGTAGGGTCTGATGGAGTAGAAGTAACTGGGCATGCTGTCCACCCTGAGTCCTAGAGAAATCGGGTTACCCTGCCTCTGTATTTCACTTTACGCTGTTGTGTATTGCAAGTTATGTTGTTGATCAAGGAGACCTCATTGGGCATCCTTTGAAATAAATGTTGTTGATGCATAAGTTGCCTCTTGTCATCAGTTGATTCCTGGACCTGAAGCAGCTAGCTATGGCCAAGAGGAAGCCAAACATCTTTGAGAGCAGTGACAATTGGGAAAATTTCGGATCACACTCTGTATAGAAAACTGCAGACACACACATTTTCCATTGAAAACCATTATATGACGCCACCCAAGAAACATGGTGATATTACTCTTAACCCCCAAAAGCCTGGAAGAGAAATATGAGATCTTTGATTTCAGGTAACAGGTATTTTTTTAAGACTGAGGAGCTCTACACCACAATCATTCCAGCTCAGAAGTAAGTGTACGTTTCATTTTATATATATTTTCTGGAAGGAAGTATACATCTGCTTTAAGAGTAGCCTCTAAAGTTAGCTACAAACAGTATGACAGCTAATACTTACTGTATAGATGGAGAGGTATAAAATATAACAAATTTAAATGTATTATCTCAAATTAACCTTATGTCCTTCATGGCCGAGAATGACTATAATATACCTCTGTGTCTTCTTTTTTTCGGTCTTCGAGTAAGTCCCTTCTGTGTAGGTTTTCCTTCAATAAAGAAAATCTTCTCATCTTCATTTTGATGTCATCTATCTCTGTTTCTAAATCAGAAATTCTATAAACAGATAAAATGATCACTGATAAATGATCAATAAATTCCAATGCCACATTTTACCAGTCTGCTTTCGTTTTTCGATAGAACATCATCTTACATTCCCGCCTTCGGTCAGGACAAGAAATTACGCCAAATTTATAATTAGGAGCATGGCCAGGCCTTGTAGGGAGGTCCTACAGGCATGTGGAGGCCACACACACTACTGAGCCTTATTTTGACTTGTTTTAAGAACATTATATCAAAGTTGGATCAGCCTGTAGTGTTTTTTTCTCACTAATTCTGAGCCACTTCCAAATCCAGACCTCCATGGGGTGATACATTTGATTTCCATTGATCAATTTTGTGTGATTTTGTTGTCAGTACATTTAACTTTATAAAGACCAAAGTATTTAATTAGAATATTTTTGAGCAGTTTATAAAAAAAAATAGTGATGTGGATATAAAACATGCATCACTGCAAATGATTTTTTTTTATCCAATGTTATATGTATTTTATCTTTTTGTGGACATGAGCACTGGGCATCATATTTAAATGTTATAAAATATTTTTCTAAACATATGACAGATATACATCTTAAGATTGTATACAACAATACATTAATTTCATGTGACATTAGGGTTTGTGGTACATACCTGATAGAATCAGTGGTAGGTAAATAATGTGAACTCCGGTGTTCTTCAGTTTTCGTCACATCTTGATGGACCAACCCTGAGAAAAAACTGCTGCGTTTTAAGGAAGAAAATCTTGATTCTAAAATCTGGAAAAGAAATCATACAATCAAATAATAGAAATGGAAATGGTAGTTTATTCTAACAGTAAGTATTTAAATGCATGTTTTAACAATTTTCTTTAAAATAAATGTTCATAAATTGATGCAGTCACCAGCTACCTACACCCTAGTGGATTTGTCATTGGACAAAGTGGTGCCTTAAAGTTAGGGGACTCTGAGTTCCATATGTTTGGGATCCACTGAACATGAATCTTTTTGATTCACTGTTTAAAATATGTCCCACATAGTTATGATAGTAAATTGAAAAAAAGATGTCTAGATGTTTCGATTTTAGAAGGAGCATTATTACGGGTATAGGTCATGGTAGAATTTATTTATCAGTTGCTAGGTATACACTATGTTGACAAAGTCTGTCCTCTACCTGTAAGGAGGGCCTTGGCCTGGCTAACACTCATGGTTATGTATCCATTCCCTTTTCTCCAATTACATTTTTCCAAGTTTGTTGTCACTGCTCTAATCACTGCCGTTTCTGAATTCTATTCTATGCCATATGCCATACCTCCTGCAGACATAGGGAGATCCAGAGAGCCTTCCCAGAAGTTCCACTTCACCATTCAGATGACTGGTAGCACATTTTGTCCAATATATGCCTGGATCCTCAATACCTTCTGACTACTCTCCATCTGTCACCTGCCCTGACTTTACTTGTTTGACCCAACCATCCTCTGTCTGCTGCCCGCCCTGACCATGTATGGAGCTGACTACACTTAGCAGTAGCATGGGCTCCTGATCTTTTTGCCAATCCCTGTCCCAAGTCATCCTTTGTGCATGTCTGGGGGCAACCAAGTTCTAGGCCTGCACAACTAGCCTCCTGAGGGGACTTGTCTATAAGTGAAGGGTGCGCCACAGATTGAGGGATTGACATCTGGGCTGCATTGACTCGTGGCCTAAAACTAGTCTTGTGATTTTCACATTCTATAACTGATTTTCAGGTCTCGAGTGTCTATATCAAAAGTTGTAAACTAACTGCCAAGGTGTATTAACTACAGTATGAAAAATCCATAAGGAATTCCTCATGTAACATGGATTATTTATATGTAACCCCCCTAGCATTTCTGACAGCTCTATCTCGTCCAGCACTTTCTTATCAGTATTGCAGTTGACAAGATGGAGCCGTCCAGCTAAGCTTAGATCCCTGGCAGAACATACTCACTGTTCTGTGCTGTCTGGGTGGATCTGTTGCTCTTAGCTGGCTTGCTTGCTGGCTTGCAGTGAAGCCGGCCGATGTCTCCCCTCTCCACCCCCATGACGTCACATGGGGGGGCGCGGGACATTCAAATGCAAATTAGTTTTTTATTCAAAGAGCACATCTGGACAAACACCCCTAGTGTCATTTTGAGATGTGCTCTTTGAAATTAACCCTTTCAGAGGGTGCCATTGTATTGTATTGTAATTGCATTGCATTGTAAATGGCATTGTATTGGATACAGTGATAACTGTATCCAATACAATTCAAAGTAAAACAAAAAAACATTTCAAATTATAATAAAAATATTATTATAAACAAACATAAATATGAATACACACTGTTTTGAAATCTTTCATACCAAATAAGTATTTAAGAGATTTTATCATTCAAATGATACATTTTATAAAAATTTTATGTACTTTTAATAATTGTGTGTTTCAAACATAATTCTATTCAGGATGTCTACTAGACCCTTGTACAGACATATTTTGGGAAGTTACAGTCCTACAACATAAAAAAATAAATTTTAGTCTATGGTGCGCTTTTGGTACAGAAATCTGGACCTCAGCAGTGCGCTAGGGAGGTTAAAAAGAAATTTTTCATTCTAATCATAATGGGAGTAAACCATTCCTTTTAGTAGATTCAGATATACCTCTTGTTTCATCAGTAAATGTTCAAGTGTCACATCACTGTAGGTTATATCGTTTGCTTGCTGATGTAAGCAGTTTTTCTGATGCTGCAAGGCTTGATGAGCATTTCTCAGGCTTTGGTCTAGTATGGACCTTCTCTTTTCTGACCGAGCAAATTCATTTTTTAATTCATCATCAAAACATCCTAGACTTGAAGAACAACTTTGAAAATCACAAAGAATTATGTTTAAGGCATCAACCAGGATATAGGTATTTACATTATGCTAGCATGGATAGCAACCTATACGCTGTCTAGTTTAGAGCAGTAGGTTACATTTTTAGCTCTTGAAAATAGATCAAAAAAATTGATTGTCGTATCCTTTAGAACCACTTTATTTCTGTTAACCTGCCATCTCTTGGGGACACACAGGTAAGAATATCCCCATTGAGAAAATTTCTCCCTAATCCCCAGCTACAAAATGATTTTATTAATGAAGTACAAAACACAAGAAAATTCATGCAGAAAACATCAAGACAAATAAAAATGCAATTGGCAAATCACATATAAAATAACAAATAGTGTGTATCAGAATTTATCAACCACATGTCAAAATTAACCACCAAAAAGTAAGGGAAAAATGAAATACAGGAAGTGGATGTGGTTGCACTCCAGGCACTCTAAGTCCAGGCACTCTAAGGACTTAATCTACCAAATTGCTAGTTGGATTATTATCACCTTTTTAAAATATATATCACCAATATAATATGTACATTACATAGCACATAGCGCATGTCTCTCACAATCTAATGTCCCTGTAAGAAGTACCAGTATATCTTTTAAGTGTGGGAGGAGATTAAAGTACTAGGAGGAACCCACAGGGAGCATACACAAACTCCTTGCAGATAGCTTCCAAGCCAAAAGTTGAACCTGCAACCCCAATATCAAGTCCATTCTGTGGAAAATCTCCAGGAAGGTAAGGAACTGTTTTTACAGTTATTTTTTGAAGAGTTTAGGGCACTTGGGTCCGCATGTCTAAACACGAGGACCCAAAT
>CM070032.1:139714300-139739365 GCA_036250615.1 Ptychadena robeensis | reverse complement strand
TTCATATATCGATACCTGTTCCTGGATCTATAACTGTTCCTGAATCTACACCTGTTCCTGGATCTATACCTGTTCCTGAAACTATACCTGTTCCTAAATCTATAACTGTTCCTGAATCTATGCCTGTTCATATATCGATACCTGTTCCTGGATCTATAACTGTTCCTGAATCTACACCTGTTCCTGAATCTACACCTGTTCCTGAATCTATACCTGTTTCTGATCTAAACCTGTTCCTGAATCTATACCTGTTCCTGGATCTATACCTGTTCCTAGGAGAACTCGGGATCTATATTCTGACATAGAAAAATGTTAATATATAGCAGATCCTAAATTAGCATAAATACAGTATGCAGGACAATTAGAAGTGTTTTAAGAAGAAAAAAGACACAACACATTACGTGTAAGGGACCTGTGCTATCTTTGGTACCACCTGCTGGTGGCACTTCAGTTCTGCCCAGGTGGCATGTCCAGCCTGTTTGGGTATAATCACAGAGCTCTAGAGGACACTGAGACTCTCTGCTGACTGTTTGGAGCGTCCAGTCGCTGCTTCCCAGGAGGGTATCACCTGCTGCTGGCACTGTGCTTCTGCCCACTCTGGGTAATTTCCTTGGTCACCAGCAGGTGGCTTTCTACAAATGTAGGCTGAGTTTGGTATATCTGCATTGTTAGATCGAGATCTACCGTATATGCCGGCGTATAAGACGACTGGGCGTATAAGACGACCCCCAACTTTTACAGTTAAAATATAGAGTTTGTTATATACTCGCCATATAAGACTACCCCCTCTTCCAACGCTCACCAAATGAAAAAATGTATGTCTACTCTGACTTTAAACCCACAGATCTCCAACACCCTTAGAAGTCTGATGTTTTTTTGTATTAGTAAGGATAGGATAAGTGAAAGCATGTATGCAGCATAGTAGTGCTTTATGCTCATAGGGAAGCAATATTTTATAGGGGGCTATTAGTAGGAAGGATTATTCTCAGGGACCTGTTAAATGTTGCATATAGGAGTATATCACTGGCCATGAAAAAGCATTTTCTGGTGGCTGGAATTGAGCTGAAATGTAACTTATAAGTATTATAGCTAGAGTGGTGAAACTCGGGGTGTAAGTAGTAGTAGGTGAGCATTACTGGCCCTGAAAGTTTCATTATTATACTATAAATGGTTTTCCTGCTATGAATGTTCAAAGTTACAACAGAGCTACAGCGTGTGTTCTCTGTGAGTGGCATCCTGTAGCCATGGTAACACTGCTCTCTCGTTCTCTTGCTCTGCTACAATGTATCTCAGCCAGCGCTGACAGTTTCAGGCAGCACAGATCTAGTTACGGCTCCCAGAGATGGTCCCCTGCACCCCCTGCCTGCGGCACCCGGCGTATAAGACGACCCCCAACTTTGGGGAGGATTTTAAGGTACTGAAAAGTCGTCATACGCCGGCATATACGGTATATAGGTGTGCCTCCCACATTTGCCTTAGCATTGTTTCTGAATCTATACCTGTTCCTAGTTAAGCTGTTTTTGGATATGCTGAATCTCCAGCTGAATATTGAAGCTGAACCTGTACCCTTTGTAAGCCTTTTGTAAGCCTCAGATCAAAACCTCATTGTACCTCAGATGTAAGCTATGATACATGCTGGCTTCAGTCAAACAAAAACAATAAAACTGAGAAAAAAAGTGTGCTACTGCTTAGTAATGTAACTGTCAAATGCAATTAGTTCTAGAAAAACTGTAGAAAAAAATACATTATTACAAAAAACAGTTTCTCATCCTATAAAAACAAAGCATAGAATTTTTATGAGCATTTTACCATATAAAGCCCTCATACAGAATGTATTAATTACTGATGTATGCAGACTACCTTGGGCATCTAAACTTCTCTGAGTAAGACGTTTGTAAAGTTAAATCATTTTACTTACTCCATGGCCAGCCAGTCATCTGGGTGGAAGGGTAAGAGTATGGATTTGGAACACTGCTCTGATCTGATGTTGATGATGGACTGCTGTAGTTGTATGGCACAGTAGCACCATAATGACCAGAGGCCTGATACCCTTGTGGTTGGATCTGGCCTATGAAGTTTGAGTATGGATGATTTGAGGTGTATGAAGCTAGCACCGGAAATGTAGACACCTGGTTATATGGATTGGTATTCTGCGCATCATAAGGTACTCTTGAAAATGTTTGAGACAGATTATTATTTTGGGCACCAAGTTGATACCATAAATATGAGGAATGTTGCCAGGGATTAGATGTCCCTGGATATTGTGAATACAAGCTATTGACAGATGTCATTGGCTGGTTGTTCCAGACATCCTGATTAGTCTGTGTCTGCTGCCCATTTGGGGAAGGATCGCTATCCTGTTTTAATTTGGCAGCAGTATTTTTCTCACAATCTTTCTGTTTAACCAAGGATCTGATATCTGATGAAAATGTATCCAATGCAGGTATATCCTTTTTTTCTGAAGGCAGAGATGAAATAATTTCTTGGTCAGTTGGTGTATTGTTGTGTATTTTGCCAGCAGGGATATCACAAAGGTCACTGGTGATGTTTTGAACTGACTTGGTGGCAGTAGGAGATTCTGGGTCTTTTCTATTTGTCTGGTCCTGGTCATTCTCAGAATTGGAAGCAAAACAAACATTTTGTGTGCATTCCGAGGATCTTGGAGCTGAGTTTTGTGAAGGTAAACAAGACATATTTACTTTATTTGGTAACAGGTTATGCTTTGATAGTGGACTTGATTTGACATTCTCTGTAATATTTTTACTGATTTCTGCAGAAACATGTTTCATGTAAAGGTTTGAACTTATGTTCACAATTGCTTTGGCATCATTCTTTACAGCACTCCCCAAGCAAGGTTTTTTCAAAGGGCTCTGAGACTTGTTTCTTTGAGAAATGCTGAAAAAAGAAATTATAATAAGTATTAGTAGGGAAACATACTAGGGTCAGATTATCTTAGACTGCTAGAAATCGCAGTGATAAAACTCCCTCTATAGTTCAAGTACTGACATTGGTTGTAAGTAGCCTGAGGTATTTAGTATAAGTTCATCCTTTGTGTTGATTTAGCACCATGTTTATTATTATGTTTTTTATATATGGTCAACATGCTGACCACCTGTATACTCTAAAGTTGCTGCAAAGTTGTTGTAAAGATTACTGTATTGTTATCCTGAATTAAGGTTATTTTTTTTTTTGTTTGTTGTATAGATTATTATCAATCAAGGCAGCCATTTGTATACATCAATCTCATGCTTTAACTGGGACCTGTTCCCTTATGAGGAAGCCCGCTTGAGAAAGGACGAAACACGTAGAGGGAATCCAAAGAGTGGGCGTATGCTACAGACCCCTTCCCAAAGGTTACAATTTCTAATTGTCATTCAGTTATGATGCCTAGAGATGATTAATATGTTGTGTACACTGCAATATTCCATATGCCTCATTTGAATTAGCTGTTTATCAGTCAGTCCTCATTTTGGACTTTTAACCATTTTCAATAATAAAAAAACTTTAATTGTACTTCACTCCTTGGAGTCCCCCTATTGAAAATTTGCCTTACAAGTGCCCCCGAGGCTAGCCACTTCTTTTTACTTAGCCTTGTGCCAATTCATGTTTTATGTATTGTTTGACAATTTGGGACGGTGGCACTATTTATTTATAGATGTACTTTCATGATTGCCCACCTAAAATACTTAGGAAGATTCAAGAACTTAAAGTGGCCTTCATACTAAAGGTTGAATTATAGGGGTTTAGAAAATCATAGGTATAAAAAAAAGTCAAAACATGTTTACTACTGTTGGGCACTCTCCAAAGTCAAATGATCTGGCATGTTTATCTTGCAGGAACTGCATACATATTTGTTATTTTTTTTTGTATTTGTAAATCATATTTTTGAAAAATGTAATTTATCAGTATCTTACCTTGAGTGAGATACTGTTTTTTCTTTTTTTTCTTTCTTTTCACATGGATTTACAACCTGCTGGTAACAAAACAGAATAAAATAATATGTTGCATAAAGTTTACCTGCCCTCCACAGTTAGATCAGAACTCCACAACAGGAATGAATGGGATGAGTGCAAAAGACACAGGAGTTCTGGGCTAACAATTCTGCAAGATACACACTTGACAAAGCCAACAAAAAAGAACAGCTGACACCCCTTAGGAATGTTTTCCTAGAATGCCTTAATAATATTTTTCCAAATGTACGGAGTGGAAGATTCCCTTCGCACCCATTCTGCACATCAGATGTTCAATAAATGCTTGGAAAGCTATTACTGCAAATACATTAAACAGAACCACCTTATCTCTAATATAAATGTGCACAATCCAGCACCTCCCTATCGTTGTGTCAAATCTGCTATTTGTGTGTGTGCAATGTGGGTTTATTTTTATGCCAAAGAAGCAAAACCAAAATAATGATAGGATTAAAAATGTTTTTTTGGTAAACAATCGCACACAAGTAACATCTGCTGCATGGTTAATATGAATATAAATGTAACCATTAAAGATGCAAATACTTATCTATGAAATTAGAGTTAATTAGAGGGTATCCCTGTTTATGAATAGTGTTACATGGGGTAACTCCCCTACAGAAGTGTCAGTCAAGATACTTGTATACCCCCAGTAAGGCTAGTGTTTGGCTTTGATTCCCAACAATGCAATGAGGCCTATGTGCAGACATCTAAAATGCATCTTATCTGCATAGATGATGAAGCTATAGGGGGAGCACTGCTGTTTCCAATTCTGACGATGCTTTGTATGGAGACCCGCGGTCCCCATGCAAAGCAAGGGACATCGACTGTGAGTTACGGTCATGTCCGATATTCCTGTTTTCGAGCGGGATTGATCCCCCTCAAAAACAGGGATGATATGGGCCAGATAGATGGCCATGAGCGTGCATGGCGCTCAAAGTGGGCATCAATCTGGCCCATATCTCTGTGTGTGTACTGATAAGATAAGCATACTGGGGGACTGTCAAAACCACAGGAAACCATCTTGGCTTGCATTTGCAGGCATGAACCAGCTCTCTCCTCTCCTTCCATCATTGTCCAGTCCGCCGAACAAAGAGGATTACACCAACATACTCCTTGTACCTCATTTTGTCTTAACCCCTAATTGCGATTTGCTTTTCAGGATGAATCTATGTGCCGACATCTCACATTTACACACGAGTAACAGAGGGAAGAGAGTAACTGCCCATCCTCCACCCCAAATTGGAGACTGGCCCTCCGGGACTTTAAAGGCACAACAGTATTTTTCGAAAATAATTAATGTCAGTAAAAAAATTGGTGTAGTCTCAGACCAACTAATCTTTTCCCTCTCTTCCCTACACCAGCTCTGCTTACTAAATGCTTTCCTGGGCTGTAAACTGTTGTATTTTGCTTCCTCTGTGCCTGCAAGTCTATATTTATCTGCCATTCCACTTTCTCTTGTGGTTTATATTCAACACACCTTCTCTTTTTATAACCCAAACTCCTTCATTAATTTACATTCTGTCTTTCCATGCAGTCATTTCTAGAGAGATGACACACTTGTCCAATCTCAAACACTGTCTGATTGGCAATTTTTACAAACTTTTTTGCTATGACTCAACAATCAAAACATAATTAAAAGCAATAAAAAAACACTAACCTTTTTGGGACAGACAGGCTCTAAAGATGTATACTTTCTTTTTCTGGAAGATTCCCCATTAAACATCTTGCTTTTTCCTCCATTTGGTGTCTTGTTTTCCATATGATCTTCTTTGATTCTGTTTTGCAGAATTTGGCATGCAATGAAATCATACAGTGAATTGTTGTATTTGTCATTAACACTTTTTGCTAGTTGAATTGTTTTTATTATCATCATTGTATGGGCAATTTTTCCTAAATCCTTCTTGGGGGAAGACATTAGAATTCCAAGAAAATCTGAAAATTGGCTGTAGTTATAGTCCAGCTCTGTGGATATGCTCCCATAGTGTAGTGAGACAACACATGGGGAAACATGGATATAAATATCCATTGTTGAGTTTGGTTTCAAATATATTTTTTTAAGCTGTGAAAGCTCTGAAAGTTCTCTTGTCATTATTTGAAAAGCGTATGAGTAATTTACTGAATCCGAGCAGTTGCTGATGACTTCCAGCTCTGAGATTATGTCTACAATTCTATTTTTAATTGTATCAATGGCACTGGGCATCATGATTCCAGTCGAAAAGGAGGCCAGTCTTTTTTGGATTTCAACCAGATCAGGAAACAAGGAGGTGTCATACCACAGTAATCCTCTTTTTGTTTCTTGTTTGTTCTGCAAAGCCTTTACACAGTTAAGAAAATGTAAAGTTTCATATGCCATTGCTAGTTCAAGATATGGTTCAATTGCTTTGGTTTTTATCAGAGTGGTAAGTGAGTTTTTTCTTTGAGTGAGTTCCTTCACATTGCTGTCTTTAATTAAGGCTTTTTCTATATCACATTCCTGTAATATTTGAAAGCTTTTTGTCATGGAGTCTAAGTGCTTTTGGCATTCACGAATCATCTGATCCAACAAATAAGGTTCTGCATGTCGAGCTTGATCTATAATCTTGCCAACAAGGAACTTACTGCTTTGAGGAGAGGGACAAACACTGTTCTGTGAATGTAGGTTTTCATTCCATAACACATCTTTGTCATAAGCCTCCCAAGTGTCTTCACCTGGGACAGAAAACACTTCATACAATTTTGCTAAAGCACAGTTGTTCATCTGACCAATGCTATCTTTTGTAAGAACTATCTTTCTGTTCTCGCTAAGTGCTTTCTTTTCCTTTAAAACCATAATTTTTGCAGCATCAAAAAGTAAGTGCTGAATACCAAAAAGTGACAAGCTCATACTTCGAGCCACTAAGGTCCTCAAAAAATCAATTTTAGCCGAGATCATTTCCAGCAGACATAGAGCATGTTCCTTTTTTCCAGGTTCCCCATTAGGAAGTTGAATTAATCTACTTATTAAGTCTAAAGTGCTTTTTTGCAAGGCCAGCAAATCATCTACTGAGTCTCCGAGATGCGCTCCACAACTGAAAGGAATGGAAAGTGAAAATGCCGAATGGTCACAATCATGTTTCAAAACATCTTCACATTCTTTCAGCTCTCTTTTATATTTCAAATAGACATAGTAAGAGCTGTTTTTGCCATTCATGTCCCGCAAAAAATCAGAGAGACGACTACATAGGCTTTTTAAAGTAGTAACTGCACTGTCACTCAGCTTTTCTTGAAATTCTGTATAGAAGTGTGACTGCTGCTGATAGCCAGTCTCACCTGAAAGTAATTCTGTATACAATGATCCGTCATACCATAAGAGACTGCGGAAAGTAGGCCTCTCTTCAAGAAAACGAATACGATTCTCGATAAACTCAATTGTTTCTCTCATCATCTGTAATTCTAGAAAAGACTCTACAGCATGTGGCTTTAGAGTGCTTTTAAAGCTTGTTTGCAGATGGTGGGAAAACAACAACTTCCTATCTACAATTACATCTGTCCAAGTACAATTCTGGTTTCTTTCAAAAGAATGAATGAAAATAGGAAGGATTCTTTTGCACAAAGATAGACACTCTTGTAGGTTTCTTAAGTTGTGTGTCTCACTTGCATTTAGCAAAATCTGTGATAAACTTCCTAACAACTTTTTTGACACCTTTTCTGTTGTACAAAGACTTTGCTTAACTGTTTTTGTTTTGTGCTGAGTTTTTTCACACGCTGGGTCTTTTGCTTTCTTGGTTATTTTAATCCCATGGTGGAATGACTGAAACTTCTTTCTTTGCAGCAACTTCCTATGGAAGTTCTCTTTTCTGTCTTCCTTTCTACATTTCTCCGAAGAAACCTCTTTCTTTTCAGTAAATAATTTTGTGCTATTCAAGTGTGATTTGCTTACACTAGGAGAATCCTCAGATGATGCACAGTTGTTGCTTGTAGGTGAATTGCTAGAAGTGGCAGCTGACAAAGAATTTTTTACAGGTATACCAGTATCTACTTTAGTGGTTGTATTTAGACACTTTCTTTCTCCTGACTTTTTCTGATGTTCCTTCACTTTTGAGGAATTTGTTATTTGTAACATTTGCTTCCCTTTAGCCTCTGCTTTCACAATTTTAGATTGTTTGCCTTTGGTTTGAATTTTTAAAACACTGGGTCTTTTAATATTACAGTTTTGTTGCACACAGTCTCCTGTTGCTTGCACGGTCTCTGGGATGATAGGCGTCCTTCTAGACCTGCCTACAAGCTGAAGAGATTTTTGTACTCTTTTGTGTGCTTTTCGTAGATGAAGAACAGCTCGGTCTAGTTTTTTGGAAATTCGCTTGCTCTTACACAAAGGAATCTCACCTGACAACAATCCTAAAACCACCTTTATATTTTTTTCTGACTGGGAAAACTTTTTCATTCTCTTAACAGATCTTTTGATGACTACTGAATGCCTTCTTGTGATACTGAGTTTTTTACAATGAGATGAATTGTTCCCAGTTATTATGCAAGCCAACTTCTCATCAGCTTGAACTTGATTTTGAGTAATTTGATTACTGTTGACACATTCCCTCATTGTGACAGAATGAGATAATGATTCAGGTCTGTTATCAACTGGATCCTGGGACATGGGAGATGTCTTTTCAATTATGATGTCTGAGAAAGAATTGATTTCTTTAAGATCTGAAGAAACAGACTTTTCCAAACCGTGGATCATCTTTTCTTGTATTGCCATGGATGAATGTACTTCAACAAAACTACTAACATCCTGTTCTATGCACACATAGTGAGAGTTTTGTATAGTGATTTCCATGTCAGGAAAGATCCTTAACCCACTGGGCTCTCTCAGTTTTTTTGAAGGTTTCTGGAACTCTAATGTTTCTTCTGCTTTCTCTTTTCCAAAAATACCTTTCCAATCTATACGGCTCTCTAATTCTTTTATACACTGCAAACTGTACGGTTCGTCCTCAAATGTATTATTTCCCACAGATGAATTATATCTTGCTTTCTCTTGTGAATTTTCAACTAAATCATTAAAATGTACAGTTTGGACAACCAAATCCACATCACAGTTTTTCTTAACTTCTTCCTTATGCATGGTAGTACAGAGTACCGGAGGTAACAAACTGCCTTTACTGTTGGGTTCCTTTTCATTTGAGCCACTGCATACTTTGAATTGAATTGGAGCTGAGAAAAATCGAGCTTTTTCAGATGCACTCTTTGCATTAAGATCACTAGTCAAATTGCTAGTAGTGTTGTGTTTGTAACTCTCTCTCATTTTCTTTTGTGAAGGAATAGGTACTGTCTTTATGGGCTCAACTTTTTCCTTCTTGTGTAAATACAGGTCTTGTGCTTTCTTTTCAGGTAATTTCTTAATTAAACATTCCTCAGCAGATTTTGGGGATTTTGCATTGGAATGGGATGAAGAAGGAGATATTTGCTTGTGTGAATTTGTACGATCTGCAGTCTTTTTAGCTTTTATATTAGGATTTAATATACAGGCTTCAGACTGGGCATCTTTCTTAACATTTTTGCTTGATGCTAAGAAGGTCTTCAGGGGTTGAAATTTACTTTTATCAATTAAATGTGCTGAAGTTGTGACATGCTTACTTATGCTACCATTAGCAGTTAATTTCTTGACCTCATCATGGAGAATGTTTTGATTTTTCAAAGTTCCAAACGGAGAAGTAACTTCAGCACTTTCATTGTTAGTGGGGTTTTCAGAAGAAAAAGGTTCACAAGCCTTATTGCGATATAGAACTATTTTTGGAAGCATGTCTATATGGCTTACCTTTGGAGACATAGCATCATTGTCTTTGGACTGCCCTCTATTTATTTCTGAAGGTAACAATTGGTCGTTATTTTGAAGAAGATGGCTCTTCTTGTTTATTTTAGCTGGACATTTTAACTGATTAACAGATTTAGGCGGGACAGAAGGTTTTTCTAGGGATGAACTTTGTCTTATAGGCTCTTGATCTTTTGTAACACCAGACTGATTGCCATGTTGTGTTTTGGGCATTCCAATTGCACACAGTTCTCTAGAACGTTTAGATTGCTTTTCCATGGCAAAACATTGGGAAAACTCACCAACGGCATCTCTCACATTTTTTTTTAATAGTAACAATGCTGATTGCTTCTTCTTGGTCTGCATGAACCGCTCATTTACCTTATCACTTTCATCAGAAAAACACGACTCTTCAGAACTTAACAGTGATGTGTCACTAGAAGTGTTTTCTGAGCTCTCTCTTTGTTCACTAGGATCTTCTTTAACATGAAACACTTCATTATCCAAAGTATTTTTTGAATGTCTTTGCTGCTCTGTAGGATACTGATCAGTTTCATCATCTTTTTCATCCATCTTCTTAATTCCCTGTTCTTTTATCATGTACTTCTCAACTGAAAAACGTGCTTCCTCAAAACTTAAGTATGATGAGGTTTTATTTCCACTGTTTTCCAAGGTGCCTGAATTTTCTTTACTGGGATCTTTTTCTTTTAAACCGAACACCTCACTTTCAAGCAAATGTTCTTTTTGCTTTTTTCTAGCTAAAATGTTTTGATCAGTAGCTTTAACAACTTCTTCGCACCTTTTTAAAAGTCTAGGGTCTTTAATGGATTTGGATGATGTTACCATAGAAGACATCGTTAGACTCTCTAGAGGTTTAAAAAGGTAAAAGGGAACGCTAAAGTTTGGAATAGGAATTTGGTTTTGAAACACAGGTGCAGGAAGTTGTTTTTCACTTTTTTGATGCCTGTTTAAAACAGAACCAGTCTGTGTTTCATTTTGTAAGCCGCTGTTTTGAGAAATCTCTCGTAGAGAAGGTTTGGCCATTGGTGCACGAACACTGTGGAAGATAACTTTTGCATCTTTGCCTTTTCCTATTCTTTTGGCCACTGTACAATTTGCCAAAGCATCATTTCCTAGGAAACATAATTGATAATGAATCAATATTTTATACACATAATGGTTAAAAAAGCTGGCAAAATGAACACAAGTTTTTAAATATGGATTTTCTTACTCATAATTGGATTGGACTATGGGAAGCAAAAATAAAACCTTTAAGCTGGGCACAGCCATCCCCATCCGAACTAATGGGATCGGATCAAAATTATCCTTCATGTCAGATCACTGTGCAATCCGACAGGCTGATTTTAGTCCAATCCTGCGCACCAGATTCCTTTCTGAACCGATCCAGATTGGATGTGGGAAGGCGCACAGCATCCGATCGGCGGGTCAGGTAGGAATCAGCACGTCTATGCCCAGCTTTAGAGATAAGCCTTTCTACCCTAAAGGCTGGAATACACGGCTCGATATTTGAGCCGATAGAGAGATGTCGGAAGGAGTGTGATGCCGTCATCATGCTACTGCCCGGCTTCCCCGATATCCGGAGCCAGCTGTCAGCCCGTCCTACACTTTGAATGGGGAACCGCGGGTCTCGGTATAGTATAGGATATCGAACAAGGTTTACCAACATGTTGGTAACCTGTTCGGCCGAGCAAGATCTATAGATCTCGCTTGAAAAACGGCATACATGGGTAGATTTTTTTCCAGATTTCTGCCCAGCCCAGTGCCGTGAACACGCACATCGCTTGGCTGTGCAGAAGTCTGGGAAAAATCAATGTAAATGCATTCCAAAAGAATTTTAACATAAATACTAAAACCAATCTATTGAGGTTACAGTAAAGGTGCCCATACACGCATTAGTATGGACTAGATCGATGTCCGACGGTATCATTTAATCCCTCTATCGGACAATGTCCATTGCTTTGGATGGGTATCATGGGTCCCCATTCAAAGCATAGGCTGAGTGCTGCACCTCCAGCTCCTTCGATATTGGGCAATATGACGTCATTGCGCTGAACTCGAAGGCTCGTCTATCTCACAGGCATAGACCCGTGTATGGCAGCCTTAAATGTTTAACATTCAAGACATCCAAAAGCAGTCCATCTGAGGGTTAAGCTATTACACAAGCCAATGCTAATAGGTCCTTGAAAATAAGAAAACGACTAGGGACTGCCCATAATAGAAGTTCTTAAGAACTTTACAACTTTACAACATTACAATCCTTCTATATAATTTCTGTGCAATCCACTTTTGTTCTACCAAAACCATGTAAAATGAGGACCTTTCTTATCCTGCCAATCACTATGTATTCTATCAGGGAGGACCCGGCACTACATAATTGTTGGAAGATCTAATGGAAATTGTATGGAGTGATTTTAAGACGTATGGGGGGCTTTAACTGGTTTCACATGAGACAAAATATCCATCTGATAGAACTTACACAACAGGTGAAGGAAACATTTGATGTCAGCTAACAAGTCTAGCAAATTAAAATTTAAAGCTAATCAGCGAAAAAATAAAGCAATGGACATCGACCGTGGTTTACGGTCATGTCCGATATCCCTTTTTTAGCCCCCCCTCGCTCTGTCCATGAGCGTGCATGGCGCTCTAAAGCCCACCATAGACGGGCAGACTCCCGGCCATAGTTGTAGCAGACCAACCTGCATGCTCGCTCCCGCCGAGCGCATAACGGTTGGTCTGCCGCAACTATGTGGGAGCCCACCTTGAATTATGTAGAAAAAAAGCCGGCAAGTCGGATCGCACACAGATCCGACATGCCGGTTCTTTTCCTGCCAGACTGACAGCCAGAGCAGCTGCAGCCTGTTAAACGCTGTTATCTCATAGGGAGAGTCTCCTCCCCCTCCGAGGTAATTGGCTTCAGTTGGACAGGAGTCCTGTGTGTCAATGGAAGACACAAGATTCCTGTCCGACATGTAGGAGACTGCTCACAGCGTGGTGACGTCACCACGCTGTAATCAGTCTGCTAAAGGTCTGCCATAGATTGAGGTGTCTATGGCAGGCATAAGCAGCCATCGATCTAATAGTTGTGATTTTTTTAAAAACAGAAGCAGGAGGAGAGGAGAATCTTCAGGGATTTCAATGCAGTGGAGATCAGGCCTCTCAAGTACTTTATAGCAGAACCAAATCTACTGTCCTACTAAACAAGTATTTAATTATGTAATTCACAGGGTTCTACTAATTATCAGCATTCATATAGGCACTAGGAAAGCTGATATAAGAAACACAGACAACTGTGACAGTTATTTCCAGGCTGAATACTGAAAGTAACATGTACTGTGGATCTGAAAGAAGGCAGAAAATACCTGGAAACATTGCAGAAAACAACGCTGACATGATAACTACAGAAAAATGCTAGGAAAATAATGTTTCTTGAATTTAAGCTTCCTTTAGCAATCCAGTCAGTTAAATAAGAAAATGTTATCATGCTTATAGAAATAAAATTACAAGATTTAACCTTACTATGCTCTACTGAACATTTAATTGTTGTTTTGGTAAAAAAAAAAAATAACCAATCATATTGGTAAAAAAAATAATCATTTATTTATTTTCCCATAATATATCTGTAAACCCAGAAAATATACAAAATTAAATAAATCATCCTACCTGTTGAGGCAGTCTTGGATGGGAGACGAGCTGGAGGTAACGCTGTTTTTTGGAATAGGAATTTTGCAGTTACAAAAGCAATCGGAAGGCACTGTCTTGGTTTTTTGGAGGGTTTAAGGTTGTTTTTGTACTCGTATACATAGATCTGTATAAGAAACACATACAGCTATAAACTTTATAAAATGTTTTAAACTGAAAAATGCTTTTTACACTGCATATTCTTATAAAATGAAAATATATATACCCCCCATATTTTGAAAATGATATTGTTCTCAGATTTTCCTAAATTTACATCTAAAGTTAAATTGGAATGTTCCTAAACAAACCTTCTAATGAAAGTGGTATTTAAAAAAATATAAGAAACTTAAAAATGTTCCAAATTATTAGGCACAACAGATTTTCAAAATGTGTAAAGTACTGAAAAATTGTCATGTTGTTGAATTTGCAACAGTAGGCCATATAATTAAAAGCTATTTCAATCAAAAATATCCTAAACGGGTCAAGTTACACACTAACTAGAACCCCTCATTTAAGAGCAGCATCACAAATCCATTGAACTTACAAGTTTCTGCTTGACTTTTATTTCAGCATGATAGCCTGCTGGAGCTGCTGTTTGGATGTTAACTGCCTCCTACCCATATAGATGTTCTGTTTGAGGATGCTCCACAGGTTCTCAATAGGATTGAGGTCAGGGGAGGATGGGGGGTAACTCCATGAGTTTCTCTACTTTTATGCCAATAGCAGTCAATGAGCCGGAGGAATTCCTTGCAGCATGACATGGTGCATTCTTTACTCTAATTCACATTCTACCCATGATCCAAACATTGACATCACAGCCATGTTGGGACATGGTGGCCGTCCAGCAACCATTCACTCTCACTCCATCTGGACCATCTAGGGTTGCACGGCACTCAACAATAAACAAGACTGTTCTAAATTGAGTCTTCATGTAGTCCTGGACCCAGTGCAGCATTGGTTAGTGGTGGCCAAATAGAAGTAGAATAGATCTATCTTTTTTCTTTCCCATATTACCCGTTCCCGTATATACCTACACAATGTAAATGGGATGGAGTATTTATCATCCACAATGCTATATAAAATCATATTTTAAGCAGTTTTCTAAGCAGTGGTGCACCTTTTACTCACAAGACCTTATGAGGAGGTCTCCAGGATCAGTAAATATAACCTAAATTAAGTAATACCTTTACTCATTATAAGCCAATTTAAACAGGTGTTTTGTACCTTTACTAAGTAATCTTATTTCTACAATATAATTTTTTTCTACAATAAAATTTATATAGATTTTTCCAATACTCTTCAAGTAAAGTGAATCATTGCCTCCACATGCCTCACTTTAAACCTATTACATGACATAGCTCAATGCTGTGTTACACATTTAATCCTATTAACCCTTTTGTCATGTGTGCAATACAGTGTATTCAAATGCATGTGATAAAGCATCCCAACAAAATGTGTGAGTTACTTAATTTGAATAGGAAGATCTGGCTCCACATGTCAGAAAATGAAAACTGCGGCATTTCCCAGGTGGATTTTGTGAATGAATTGCAAGACCCCTGAACATGGCATCATCACCAGATTTGCTGGTCATGATTAAAACGTTACATTTTTAGATTGCCAAAATTCATTCAGTTAAAATTGTTAAATGTATACAATTTATTTCATGTGGTCAACAGCAGGGAAACATTATTAATATGAAAGGTTGCAGTTAGGGATGTGAAATTGGGAAAGTAAATTACTAAAAAACAAATAGGGCTTTTAAGGTTGTTGGAGGTCTGGGGGTTGAAAGTTAGAGTAGGCATATGTAAGGCCATGTGTCCACTGCTGTTTCCCTTAGCTGGCCAAAAAAAGAACATGCACCGCCACATTTGGCGGTGGATTTCCCATGACTTGCAGACAGTTTGACCATGGCTTAGGGCACGCTCTCGCTGAAGAGGGATATTAATTAAGCATACCAAAGACACAGAAAAATAGCGCCTGAAAAGCTTTAGGTGTTCCTTTTCATGTCTTGGAGACACATCAATTGATGTTACTGCAATGAATACGCAGCATTCCATAGCTTCATATCAGGGCAGAGTGGACACTGTCCCATTCATTAGAATAGGAAGTGTCCTCTTTGCATCTTTTTCCCAGCTGTGGACAAGCGTCCACCATGGGGAAAAATAAGCAGTGGACACAAGCCCAAAAGGTAAAAATCAGACAAGAGAAAAGCAGTATTGGAATGTTGACAGTTAAAATATGACTATGAAAGGTTGACTGCAAAGTAGTCTCAGGAGTTAGTTACTAACCCAGAACATTTCAACTGCAGTTGAAGTACCTGCATGTCATAAGCATTTGAATTTGAATTACCGTATTAAAATCAAATCTGATGGGTTTTTTTTTTTATTTGGTGTGCGTTGGAAGAGGGGTAGTCTTATACGGCGAGTATATCCCAAACTCTATTTTTTAACTGGAAAAGTTGGGAGGTTTAAAGTAAAGTCCAAATTTATTAAGTTTAGTTAATTTATATCTTAATGCAAAAACTCTATAAGCTGGAGGAATACTTTTTTTCTTTACAATGTTCCCACAACCCTTCTCTACATCTCCAGCAATTGTAGTGATGATATCATGTTCAGGGGCTTTACAAGTCTACTGAATTAAATAATAATATCTCCAAACAAAAGCACATTTGCTGTGTGTTTCTGAGCCTTAGCTGCTGCATTTCCCCCCTAGGCTAATACTTCATTAATTTAGTTTTTCCACATTTTTTTAAATAAAATTAGGTAATTCGGCCTATATTTGTGCCAGCTTATACTCAAGTATATACGGTAGCTTTATTTTATTTTCCGAACCACTGAGGGTTGGTAGTAACCACTACATATCAGAAACACCCAGAATACCTGCCATTTTGGACATGTCTATGACTCTTAAGTCTAATCATATCAATTTGGCCCTTGTGAAAGTTGCTCTGTCCCATTCTCTTGACCATTTTCCTCCTTTAATAATATATATATATATATATATCCCAACCTTTGTCACTTCAAAAAATAAATGTTATTCATTTCACTAGTCAGTTGTTAATGTTGTGGATGAAACTGACAGTAGTTAATAATTTCATAGTGTGATCATTTCATAACAGCAGGACAGTTTGGACAGCCTACCACTCAGATTCAAAGGGGCATATTTACAAGGCAGGGAATGTGACATGCTGCTTTATAAATACGGCCTTATATTATTCTTTGCAAAAGACATAAAGTAGTGTTAGGTCAAAACTCTGCCATGTTTTGCCAAAAAGCAGCAAAACCATGTGTACCTGGTGTGGAGGACCCCGGGGATGGGTCCTGGATGGCAGATTTGTCTCCCCATATTATGGGTTGTGGTCCTCAGTATATTCTGGGTACGGAGTCCGGGGATAGACAGAGGTAACCGGGGGTTGCCATTTGTTATATTTTTGGGGTTTCCGGACTGGAGTGGTAGGGAAGTATCTGGGTAAGCCTTCCCACTCCACAGCCTAGGAGGGAAGATCCCATGTTTTCTGACTTGGGCGTGTCAAGGGGAGCATTTGGCACTGCCCAGATGCGAGATCCCACTCTGATTAGGGCAAGAGAGCAGGTAACTGTTGTTAATGGAGAGCCGCAGGAGCCAGATGCTGAGAAAAGGTTTCCCCATTTTGCAGTTAATGCTGATATGCTGTATTGAGTGACCGAGATCCGCGGGGAGGTTAAAGAACAGTTGTTGGTACCCCAGGCTTATAGGTAGATGGTACTTGATCTAGCCCACAATGAAGCGCTGGGAGGTCACCTAGGGGCAGAGAAGACGGAGGCACGGATAACCGAGCAGTTTTACTGGCCGGGAGTAAAGGCTGAGGTTAAGGATTACTGCGCGTCTTGTCCCACTTGCCAGTTCACGGCTCCAATTTCACACTACAGAAGCCCTCTTGCTCCTCTCCCTATTATTGAAGTGCCCTTTGAGCGCATTGGGATGGATCTGGTATGGCCCTTAGTGAAGACTGCCCGAGGTCATCAATATATATTGTTGATACTTGATTATGCCACCAGATACCCAGAGGCGATACCACTGAGGAATACCACCTCTAAATCCATAGCCCGAGAGCTGTTTCACATGTTCTCCAGAACCGGGTTCCCAAAGGAGATTTTGACAGATCAAGGAACCCCCTTTATGTCCCGTGTAATGGCAGACTTATGCAGGCTGTTTCATATTGCCCAATTGTGCACTTCTGTCTATTACCCTCAAACTGATGGACTGGTAGAAGGATTTAATAAAACTCTTAAGTCCATATTGAAGAGAGTGGTGCAGAGGGATGGAAAGGATTGGGATCAGTTGCTTCCGGCCCTACTGTTTGCCATAAGGGAGGTTCCGCAAGCATCCACTGGGTTTACGCCCTTTGAGTTATTATATGGGCACAGACCACGTGGGTTACTGGATTTAGTGAAAGAGGCTTGGGAGGGTGAGACCACTCCTCATAAGACATTTGTGGAACACATCGCCCAGATGCAAGAAAGAAGTACGAGAACATTTCCAGAGTGCCCTGGAAAAGGGTGTACCGGTCTGCCAAGATTAGACAGTTCCAGGTTGGGGATCGGGTGGCTGTCCTTATACCTACGGTAGAGAGCAAGTTCCTTGCTAGGTGGCAGGGGCCATTTCAGGTAGTGGAAAAGGTGGGGGAGGTAAACTATCGAGTGCACCAACCTGGAAAGAGGAAACCCTACAAGATCTACCATGTAAACCTACTCAAACACTGGAAAGCTCGAGAACAGGTGTCAGCTCTGGTGAAGGCCAATGTAAGGGAGCAAATAGATCTGGGACGAGTAAAAATCGCAAACACTGTGTCAACTCCGCAAACCTATTTGTGCCTAACTTTGCCACCATCGCAGTACCCTTAACTGAGTTGACAAAGGGACGTAAGTCTGTGCTGATTAAGTGGAAATCCGAGGCAGAGAGTGCTTTTTGGAAGCTTAAGGCTGCTTTGTGCCAGCACCCGGTTTTGGTGGCCCCAGACTTTTCCAGGGAGTTTGTAGTTCAAACGGATGCCTCCAGTGAGGGCTTGGGAGTGGTCTTGTCACAGCAGGTAAATGGGGAGGAGCATCCCATGGCTTTTCTCAGCAGGAAGCTTACCGCTGCTGAGAGGAACTATGCGGTGGTGGAACGGGAGTGCCTGGCCATAAAGTGGTCCCTGGATTCTCTGCGTTACGTCTTACTAGGCAGGAGATTTTGTCTGGTTTCAGACCATGCCCCACTGACCTGGATGAGGCAAAACAAGGAGGCAAACGCACGGGTGACGCAGTGGTTTCTGTCCCTCCAGGAGTTTAGTTTTGTCGTGGAACATCACCCTGGTAGGCTACATCAGAATGCTGATGCCCTCTATCGGGTGTATTGTAGAGTGTCTTGCAATGCCTCCAACGCCTTCGGGTTGAGGCAGAGGGGGGGGGGGATATGTGGAAGACCCCGGGGATGGGTCCTGGATGGCAGATTTGTCTCCCCATATTATGGGTTGTGGTCCTCAGTATATTCTGGGTAAGGAGTCCGGGGATAGACAGAGGTAACCGGGGGTTGCCATTTGTTATATTTTTTTAGTTTCTGGACTGGAGTGGGAGGGAAGGATCTGGATGGGCCTTCCCACTCCACCCGGCATACACTCCAGGATTTGCGGCTCACTGTCAGGCAGACAGGAACTCTGTCTGAAAAAGGCTCAGGTGCTCAGAGAGGGTGTGGACTGTGGGAGTAGTGGGCAGGTGGGGAGCCTGTGTGAAGTCCAACACTCTCTACAGAAGACTACTCCTGTGGAAAGCCTAGGAGAGCTGGCAGGACCTTTGGAAAATACTGAGCAACAGTGGTGAGCTGCCAAGTTGTTAAAAGTACTAATAAATAGTTGATCAACGTATTGCAAGTTTGGATTTTTGTTTGCCTTTTTGGTGAAATAAACCATAGTTTCGTTTATCGCCTGGCTGCACTGGTGATCCTTCCCCTGAACTTTACACAGGGCAGTGCAGGCATCCAAACGTGTCGCAATCTTTAGAAGGCGTAGCCCCGCATTCTGAACACAACAATGCAATGGGAGTTGCGCACTACGCAGGTGAAATTAAATGGGGGGCATGCCACAGACACGACCACTATGGTTTTGCCACGTTTTGGCAAAATGTAGTGGAGTTTTGGCCTTTGTGTTTTAATAGTGAGATCAAAATCTTCTGAACCAAACTCAACTACATGTTTACAGGACACACTCATGCAGAAAAATGGGTTAAAAGAAGCATACCAATGAATTTTTAACCTGCTCATCAAGTGGATCACTCCAAATTGGTGGCTGCTTTGATACATGGCTGTCGAAATTTGGGGTGGGATCCAGAGGGATCTTGTTTGAAGAAATGCTGTGAACTTTTTTAACTTTGCCATAGAGAACCTGTTTTGAAATGAAATTTTAGAGTGTAAAAGTAAAATCAGTTACCAAACAAATGAAAACATAAATGTAATGGTACTCAAAATCATTACTTGAAATATTCTCAAAAAAAGTGAGCTGTACTAAGGCAACTCTGATAAAAATGGTGTGCAGTCATGTTCACTACACGCCCAAACGATTATTTGAGATGGGGTTACTTACCAACTCCCTTTGCCCTAAATGTGCCAGAGACCATGGGGATCTCCTCCACCTACTGTGGCGATGCCCTAAACTCCATCCCTACTGGACAGCTGTCCTAACATATGTATCCTCGGTCTCTAGGGTTACAGTTCCCTCTGATCCCTGATCATCAAGGCTCTGTGACAGCAGTATTTCACCAAACCACCATTTGCTGCTAACCATATACAGATGCTAACTGCTTCCAAAATGTGACATCATTGCTCTTCTGAATGCTAAGAAGCATGGGACATGTGACACATGCTTTAGAGCCGGAGTTCATATTTGGGCAACCACATCATGCCAATAGGATGAGGCCATGTTATGTAGGAAATATCGTATTTTTCGCACCATAAGATGCACTTTCCCCCCAAAGTCATGGGGAAATAATGCAGTCATCATAACAATAGGGAGGCAGAAGACCTGTCAGATGGAAGATCCACCCACAGCCAGATCTTCCATCTGTACAGCCTTGTTTGCCAGCTGGAAATTACTGCTGGCATAAACAATGCAGTAGCAGAGCCCAATGATTCACCCGCCGGCAGCTCTTCCATCTGGCACTGGCTGTGTATGTGAGAGCTGCCTCATGCTACCAGCTAATTACACAGTGCTCTGGATCTGCGCTTTCAGCATGTGAGCTCTTCCATCTGCACTTTATGTGAGTTAGGTCAAATTTACTGTGATCTCCTTTTGTTTTAACAAAACCATGTTATATAAGGGACTTTTTAAACAATCAAGTCTACCTGTGTTCAATGGCAGAGGACCCTTTACTACACTTTTGTTGGTAGATCTAAAGGATATCTGACAGAGAGATCTTAAGTGTATGGCTCAAGCTGCCCAGCTCACGTGCACAGCACAGCAACCCTAAAGTATTTTTTGGGCATCAGATACTCCACTGTATAGGGTGCGTCCCATACAACGGAGCACCTAATGATCTGAAAAATACGCTAATATGGACACCTGGAAGGAAATGCCAGAAGTCTATTAACTGGTGCAATGGACTACCTGTGAATGATCTCTCCATGCCTGCAGAAGGTGGACACAAAAAAACTTTCATGGAAAATGGTATAGAAGCTGCGGTGACAATGGGTGACAACAAAGGTTATGTTGATGCAGTCCGTCTTGTCAGGCAGACTGCACAGTGGCGACAGGAGAGGCCTGCAAATGCCAGCTCCAGCATCCTGTGGCCCTTACATTAAACTAGCTGTATACTTAACAAGTGTCCCCATCCAAAGTAAATGTTGGCACACAAAGGCTGCATGGCTGATTCTCACGTCCTCGCGCGCAGTCGATCTCCTAAGAAATCAGCACGGCCTTGAAATGTTTATGGCCAGCTTTAGTAGGAGGTATGGCACACCTTTGCTTTGTTACAGAATGCAAGCATTAAATTTCACAACATTCTGGAACACAGACTTTCCTACTCAAGATGTGTCAAGTTTTTGAAAAATAACCCCAAAATTTTAAACTTTCAAATCTTTTGCTTTAATGCACTGAAATGTATCACTGAACAGTAAGTATCCTTTAGGCATCTCTAATGGTAGCTGTACACGGGCTGATCCCGCCTGATTTTTCAGCTGAATGACCACTGTGCACGTTCTCTGCAATCGTCTGGCGGTCACTTGGCCACAAATTGGGTGCATCCACCTGGACAGATTGACCAGGATCCACCCACATATCGGGTTGCACGTTGATCCGACATGTCGGTAAATTCATAGCAGCTCCCATTACTTTGGCGTCCCCATCCAAAGTTATGGCTGGCACACAAACCCTCTGGGACGTCATCACACTGCAAACGGTCTTCCAAGAATCCTGCAGCAATCGCTACATGTATGGGGACTTTTATATATCCTTGCAAAAAAAACATTTGCAAGATTTGTAGAATTTGATTTGATTAGGTTCTAATGAGATCTTTATATAAACTGCCTAATGTTATTGGCAAAAGTAAGTAAATATAATCAGGTACAGAATTTTATAATTGCAAATTTAAAAGTCAGTAAATCAAAATGTTACCATTGCCATTTTTTGCCATTTATCACTTGATTAATAGTTAAGTCTGAACATGGGCCAGGTCAGGGTTTTATGAAACGTCGAACCTTTACAAATTACCTTACATACAAAATAAGGTGTACTTACTTTAAAAACGACCACAATGTTTTCAGTCAAATTCTTCTGGTGACTAAAATTCAATGCAACATCAACATGACGAAACAAATGTGTTCCCATGTGAGAACTGCCAAGCTTATTTGTAGAAATATTACCAACGGACAACCCATGGTTGGCTATGGTTGCTGCAGATTCATATGGTACGATCAGAAAGCAAAACTGTTCCTCCAGTTCTCTTCCATTTCTGCCAAGGTCTTTCATCTCATTTCTGCAATAAGTTTATTAACAGTCATTAATAAACACAATAGGCCCTACAAAAACATGTGACTGTAGCTGTATGTTCCATTAACTTGATCAGTGCCAATACAAGAGACATGCAATGCAATATACATGATCTGTAACACATTTCAACCCCCTGCAGCAAGCAATAAAATGTTAATAAAAAAATAGCTTTAACACATAAATGTGTAGATATTGTGTTCACAATAATAAAAGTGCTCTGTTTTAAATGGGATCAGTACAGAGATCGACCAGGTATCTTATGAAGCATTTGAGGAGAGAAGAATAGAACATATGATCTTGTTTATTTACAAGATGTTAACAGACTGTAGAGCCCATGTGCCCAACATGCGGCCCTTTAGGCGTTCTTTAGCGCCCGTCCTTAGAACCTCCACTTGCAGAGCATGAAACCTAACTGTTATTGAATAGGGCATAGAAACTCACCTGTCTGCCGACTCCCCCATTGACGAGTCTTCGGGATAAACGTATAATATACATTGTGGCACATAACCTTAGAACAGGGGCATATGTGCCCCATCTGTATCATCAAAGGCTTTGATGATATCTATGAGGCACATAACCTTTGATGATATATATCACACAAAATGTGGATTACCATACTACAGTGTTCCCTAGTGCTTGAAGTATCATTTAAAACAAGTTTTGTTATTTAAAAATGAAAAAAAATTCTTCTAGCTATTCCTGCTGTCCTCTTTTCATTAAAAATACTTCTAAAAGTCAGTATACAGGGTGGGCCATTACGTTTGACCCAAAGCAAGCTGGTAACCTGTGGATGAAGACAGCTTATCGGAGGCTTAATCAGGAACATGGAGGTCCATCTGCAGCAGAATCTACCATGCAGGAGGGTGACGCAGAGGACAGTGAGGGAGAGAGTGAGGGAGACCACCCAACATATGGGGTGCGTACACCATCTCCTGGTACTCATCTGAGGAGCTCACTAAAAAGTTATGTGCACCCCTAGATAGGCATTCTCTGGTGGCCTCAGGCCAGGGGGAAAGGGAGTGCTAGTGGTAGGGGAGCCCGAAAAATTACCTAATATGGGGCCCCAAAATTTATGATGGCGGCCCTGCATAGGAAGGTTAATAAAAGCTTGAATTTATATCAATATTTTCTAAAGAAAGCTTTGTGAGCAGAGAAAATGGCCATCCCAGGGCTCCTCAGGTCCTCTTACCCCTTTCACCCTCTACTGACCCCTCAATATATACTTGTGAGGTGCCCCTTGTCTAGTAATTAGATACATATGTTTGAGACTGTGTCCTGTATAGACTATAGGAAGAATATTTATATATATTTATATAAATGTACTACACTACGTCAGGCTTCTGTCTGGCGGAACGGGTCAGCGCTGTTAAAACTGCCGATCTGCCGGCAGTGCATGGTAAAATTCCCGGATCTCAGACTGAATGGAAATTTGGTAAGTGGACCTTTCAAATTTATATTTGAGAAGCCCTGTTCTAGAGCAATGCTTTTTTATTAACTCGCAAGCCCACTGAATTAAATAATAACATCTCCTAACAAAGGCGCATTTGATGTGTGTTTCTGTGTCTTAGCTTCTGCATTTGCTCCCCCCCCCCCCTTGGCTTATACTCAAGTCATTCTGTTTTTTCAAATTTTTTCTCTAAAATTAGGTACCTCGGCTAATATCCGGTCGGCTTATTCTCAAGTATATAGGGTTATATCCAATATCAGTGGTTCTCATCCTGTGGGTCGACCCCTGGGAGGTCAAACAACCATATCACAGGGGTTCACTGAAGGCTTCAGAGCTGCTGCTAAGCGGGGTGCGAAGTTAGTAGATTCTTAAGCCAGAAAATACAGCAAGTTAATTTAAACATTTTCTACTTGACTTGAATCGAATTTATGTTTTATTTATGTGCTAGAGCAGTATTTTTTTTTCAAATGTCCCACAACCCTTCTTTACATGACCAGCAAATTTGGTGATGATATCATGTTCAGGGGCTTTGCATTTCACTCACAAAGTCCACCCACGAAATTTACCGTATATACTAGATACTCAAACATAAACTGAATTTCTTAGCAGCCAAAGTGTGATGAAAAAAATATTACAAAAAACAAAGGCACCCTACTGAGGTAGGAGAAGATATCCCCAAATACCCCAGCCAATGGGACTTTTAAAGCGGTAGCAAAGAAATAAATCAATAAGTCAGTACAATAATAAATGGTTCATAGAAATGGTAACTGAGACACAGTTTAATCACTGTATAAATCCGGCTGAACGTCTCAACGCATTTCGCGCTCCACGAGCGCTTCTTCAGGAGAAAGTCAACGCGAAAGTCAACACAGTTCAAAAGATGACCAGCTACAAATGTAAAGAAAAGAGATAGTATCAGGTGGTGCAATCACCAACTCACTGTAGTATAGATTAGTAAAATAAATTTAGATGTGTCAGGATAACAATGTAAGTTACCCTAGATTCTCCTTGAGCCGGGTGCTCGGAGCCGCCGGGTGCAACCTTTTCCGGGGAACGCCCAGTGCAGTTAGGGGTTGTCACATCCGATCTATCTAAGTAGATATATGTGGTAATGAGGTACTGACAATGGCCTAACCTCCCTGGCGGTTCACTGAGGTGCAGATTTCTGTACCAAAAGTGATACAGTGTT
>CM070032.1:139699094-139711335 GCA_036250615.1 Ptychadena robeensis | reverse complement strand
TATGGTGCGCTTTTGGTACAGAAATCTGTACCTCAGCAGTGCGCTAGGGAGGTTAAATAGGTTATCTACTTCCTTGTAATAAAAGTCTTTAGCATCCTTTCCATCTCCCTGGGGAGTTTCCCTTAAGCCGGCCATAGACGTGCAAATTCCTGGCCTGGCGTTCGCATGGTGGTCGGTCTTCCGCAAATACAAGGGTACCCATCTTAAAGCTTTCAACCCAAAAAGCCGGTTTTGTATAGTAGTATACCCCACAAGTTGGGTTTAGCTGCTGTCAAAAGATTCTTGAGTCAAAGACATCAAAGCTTCCATTCCTTGAACAAACTCATCCTCACACTTTTGGAGTTTATTTTAACCCATTATATCTTTATCTTTGATGAAGAACACTACCTCCAGGTGCAGGGGGTAGCGATGGGTACATGTTGTGCGCCATCCTATGCCAACCCATACCTGGGGGAGTGGGAAAGGATGAGGACATGTGGATGTACCTCCATCATGTGATGCTATGGCGGAGATACATCGACGACATTTTGGTGGTCTGGACAGGCACCAGAAATGAGCTAACAGAATTCATGACAGCTATACATGACAACAATTTAAATCTTAAGTTCACTATGTCATGCTCCACAGAGAGAATTTCATTCCTGGATGTGGAACTCCGGATAATGGATGGTCATGTTCCCACATTGGGAAACACAATTTTACACGCCGACAGCGCTCACCCCGAAGCCTTGGTCAAATCCATTCCATATGGCCAATATCTCAGGGTCAGGCGAAATTGTTCGTCTGAGGCTGAATTTAAGGAACATGCAGACCTACTTAGACAACGCCTTAAGGATCGAGGTTATAGCAACAAATTATTGAAACACACATATAAAAGGGTGGCCAAGATCGGAGGGGGGCCAAAATGGAGGAACCCCCAATCACCCGCCTGATACTTACATTTTCAAAACGTTACTCAGAGATCAGGGAAGTGCTTAGCAAGTATTGGTACCTATTAACCTCAGATACATTGATCAATACATTTGTTCCCAATCGACCAGCAATCACCTTATGTAAAGCTAAATCGATACCGGACTATGTGGTCCAAAGTCATTATACCTCGAATAAAACACAGAAGCCTCTGGAACCAGGCACTTTTAGGTGTAAGAAATGCAACCAATGCAATTGGATCAATGAGGGGAGAGAGCATATCCTCCCTAATGGGCAATTATTTCGACCAAGACACAGGGTAGACTGTAGAACAACTGGTGTGATATATTGTATGGTGTGCGTATGCAGTGCCTATATATAGGCAAGACCAAAAGAGAGTTACGCTTACGCATACCTGACCATATATATGATATCACCAAAGGAAAACTCTCAAAAAAAGTGGCCAGGCATGTGGCAGCATACCACAATTATGCCACGGATGCCATCAGCTTTTTCACCCTGGCCCATCTACCAGAGACAATCAGGGGGGGGGGGGCAACGTGAACAAAAAACTTCTTAGAGTTCAGATGGATATATAATTTAAAAGCTACCAGTCCACCAGGCCTGAATGAAGCTGTTAGCTTCAAGTGCTTTTTGTAAACAAACTTTTATAATTTCTAGGTATTGTTATATAAGGCAGCCATATCTACATTTGTAATGGCATTGCTATAGGCATTGGTTAGGAATTGCAGGGGGGGCTACGACTTCAAGGGGTCACATACTGGGTGCTTCCCCTGAGACCATCTTTAGGTCTCATACCAACTGGGGAGCCAGGCGCAGGTCCGCGCGATTAGCCACGGCGGAGAGGGGGGCCCTCTTAGGGAGATGCCCCTTTCCAAGTCTGGTCTGCCTTATCTGACAGCATGTCATATGCTGCAGAGGCAGGGCGCCAACACAAAGGGGTTGGGATCTGGAGAACGCCCACTCACTATGTTGTGGGGCGTTCCCTAGTGACGCGACACGCATGCACACTCCAAGCCTTCGGCTGGCAGTGACGCATCGGTCTGTTGCCACGCGGCCCCACCCCTTGGAGTGACGTAGGCGGACATCTCATTATAAGCGGCCACAATGGTGGAGACCACAGCACGCCGCCAAACACGTTTGATTGACTGGGGTCCCCAGGTGAATATGGGAATCGTAAGGCAGCATTTAGAGTTACCTTCTTCTTCTCTTACACCCCCCGTAACCGCAACTCATATATCCATGGGGACATAGCCTGCTCACCTGCAAGCTTTACCTTTCCTCTGTCTCCCTCTTGATTCTCTATATAAATGCCATATTTCCTTTCATCCTTGGATTGAGGACAACCTATGAAGTTGTAACAGCCCCACAGCCAACAGTTGAAATTTTGAAAATTGAGGTAACTGGACCATCTCATTTCTCCCCCATACGTGTAATTGGTGGCAGTGCATATATTTTAACCATGTGTATTTAAGGACTGTGGATACTTTAAAGCAGTGTTATTAATTGGAGTAGTCTATAACCTCCCCATGTCTAAACCATATGTACTCTCTTTGATTTAAGAACCTATGTCCTCCTTATGGGACCCCTCGAGCTGAGTCCTCCCTAGTAGACTTCTCCAATCGCCTGAGGGGGCACACAAATATTTCATCTATTACCCCCCAGGGGTGTATCGCGCAGCGGAAATCTCAATGTGTATACCACCACCAGACGGGCGTTTATTGCACCTTTGTCTGTCTTATTAGCAAGTAAGCATGAAACACACCTCAAGCCTTTTTTTATTAGGATGCAAGCTCTTGTCTTATAATTTTGTATATATTGAAATCATGTTTTCTCCACATAGATTAACGAATAGACATCAATCATCCCTTAAAAAAGTCTGTCATAATCGGGCGAAACGCGTCGGGTTGTATGTAAAATCTTTCCCCCCTGGGTTACAGTGGAGGGGGATGTCTACTCGATTGTGATGTGCTTTTTATTCTCACCTTTGATGTATATGTTGTTGATGCTCTCATGTATTTTTTTTTTATTAAATTAATAAAAGCATGTATTTTTAATCAAACATCTATAATTTGTGCCAGGTACTATGATACAAAGGGACCTTAAAAGCCTCAAACAATAATTTTCCCAATTTAGGAACACTTCAGTAGGTGTCTCCTTCTTAGTCCCCTTTTTCTTCCCAAAAAGAAAAGACTATTTCCAACCGAAATAGAGGGATGAGTAGATGAGCAGAGGAGAGGCGATGAAAAGGTGGGCATACGCGGCTCGATTTTCTGTTCGATCGACTTATTATTATACATAATGTGATTGTTTCACAACCGATAAATTCCTTTGATTATAAAATGATCGACCTAAAAACCTTAATTGAAAAGAAAAATCTAACCATGTATGCCCAGTTTTATGTTTTAACAGCAAAGCTAAACTAAACTCTTTTGCAGGACTAGGACATATAGGGGCTGCTGGATTTCATATTTTTGTTCATATCAACAATGATACCTTCTTAAAAGAGAACATTTAAATAGTTCACAGGCCAGCTGCTCTTATTTTCTCCAGGTTTCACTTCCCCCTCACCTTTTACTATAGCAGAGGCCCTGTCTAACTTTTTATTTCTGAAGGTATTGAAATCATAAACCTAATAAATCAATATTTCTACCAGAATTCTTCTTATAGCTCTGTGGATTCATACTAGAATGTACTTTGTAGGTAATAATCCCCTTCCTTAACCTAGCATTGAAGAAAACATAAGATTTGGCATTTAACAAGAAAAGCTCCCCTTAAGATTATTCACTACAATTTCCTTAATCAACAACTATGTAGTATAGCCTCCTAGGCGTTTTTAAAAAGGGCAATCTCGGAGCACATTAGACGCCGCCGTTACTAAAATTATTGTACAGAAATTGTATGGTAAGATTTTAAGGTGTGTGGGGGGCTTTAGTAATGGTGGTACATATGTTATGATATTAGATACTTTATCACTCTCTATCCCATTTTGGAGTACTCTCTTAAGTACTGAGTTAATATTGTGATCTAGAAGCTAAAACTGCTTACAGTTATATCATTTCTTATTCGTTCCACGTATATGCCTGCTAAAGCCAATTCTAAATCATTATTCCCCCAAATCGCATTCCCCTGTTCTGGTGAACTGTAACGAAAAGTTTGAGGTAGAATTCACCATCAAATGCACACCAGATGAAGGCTCCCTTGTTTACATATTATGATCTCCTTATTTATATAAATTCACCTTCACACTACGTGGGTGTAGATTAACTGTAATAAGTCCTGCTGTTCAGATGAAGGCAAGCACCTTCTCCATGGAGCATAAGATGTAAAGCTAGCCATACACGGCACGGATTCCCTGGCTGATCGATTCAGCCGGCATCCACAGGTGAGAACGATTAGCCAATTAGGGAATCCGATCGTGGCAGCCCACCTTGTACGGCCGGATCCGGGAGGGATCCGTGTCCGATGGATCGCCTCCCTGACCGCAACGCCCCCTGATCAGAGCAGAATCGGACCCGAAAAGACCAACAGGTTGGTTCTTCCTCGGATCCGATTCTGTGCCCCCGATCCATCGGACGCGATCGGACGGGCAAGGTAGGCTGAACGCAAGTGTATTTGCGGCAGATAGCAAAAACCAACTGGTCACAAGTTGCTAGCAGTCTATAGCAATGAATGGCAAACCTTTGGCAAGGGTGCTAGAGGTGGCAACTGGAGCCCTCTCTGTGGGCACGTGAGCTGTCAGACAGCACAGTGGAAACAACTGCAGCCTATTAGCTTTCAATGCTGTCAGTTCTCTTCCCATTTCTTCTGATTACCCACAGCACTGCATACCGTCTCCTATTCTATCTTATAAGAAAGCAGAGTGTGTGTTTACATGTATCATGTGTGTATATGATTTATGTGTGTGTGTGTGTGTGTGTGTGTGTGTGTGATTTAGGTTAAACTGCCATGCCAGCACTTTTGAGAAAAATAAGTGGGGTTTAGGTTTCAGTTTGGACACTCTAAAAGGTTCGCCATCACTGGTCTATAGTGTCAGACATCATTCAACAAAGAAGATTTTAGCTTTATATGCCCCCGTTACCAAACACACACACCTACAAATTTAAAAACAAACCTGTTTCTGTATCTCTCCTAATTTTAGGGATAGTAAACGTATGCCGAAGTTTACTTTCCATGTTCCCAGCTGAAGACTGTCCTGGATCATCCATTTTGGCAAAGGTACGAATTATGGCTGAAACGCACAAAGCACAAATCCATTAATTCTGCAGCTAACAAGTCAATGGGTGCTGCTGGTTTGCAATAAAGCATTTTACATGTACAGTGTTGTCTGCTGGCAGATGAAGATTAATGGCTCTTTCTGTATGCGTTGACAATGAAGGTCCGCAGGTACACACAGAGTTCACATAGGAAAGCTTTTTACCATTTACATTAATCCATTGTGTGTTGAGCCCTTTTAATTTCACATTGCTGCATACATTTTGTGTGGTAATTACCACTGAACTTAAGGAAATGTAACAACAGTGCACAGCAAATCGGCTATATCTGCAAAAGACTATCCAAAGTCCCTGGTAATTCTTCTGTTAAATACTAATATTTGGAGGGTATGCAAAGTCCAAATCTGTTTTCCTGATATGTAAAGCCCCCCATACACCATATACAATTACCATGCAATTTCTGTACAATCAACTTTTCTTCTACCAAAACCATGTAATATGAGGACCTTTCTACACCTTCCAATCACTATGTATTCTATCAGGGAGGTCACTATACTACATAGTTGTTGGTAGATCTGAAGGAAATTGTATGGAGGAATATAAAGGTGTATGGGGGG
Organism: Ptychadena robeensis; assembly: GCA_036250615.1. Lineage (NCBI taxonomy): Eukaryota > Metazoa > Chordata > Amphibia > Anura > Ptychadenidae > Ptychadena > Ptychadena robeensis. Next base: position 139,705,574 of record CM070032.1, on the reverse strand, counting down.
CTTTAGAAATGATGGAACATGTTTTAATCAGAGAACTTTATTGGACACATCACAAGGGCGTGCCCCTAACGCTACCCACTGTTTTTAGGGCTGCCTAGTGTAGACCCATCCTAAGTAATAGATAGGGTTGTTCATTAGTGTCAACGCTTTCGATGTTTATAAAATTTAAACCAGGTGAACTAAAGGGTCAAAAATGAGATGATCCCAAATACCGAAGTGGTTTTGCAGGGAGAAGCTACAGACATTTTAGACTGCTCATTTTTGTGACTTTAAAGATAATTTTCAAGTTTGGCATTTGACTGAGGTCAGTTTTTCTATTGAGGAGATACCTGGGCCCTACCAGGATGGCACAATATGTAAGGACAGATATTTGCTCGTTTGTGAAAGAAAGAAAGAAAGAACAGGATATCGATTTGCCCCATGTTTTGGGCCCCTTTTTTGTGATGTCCTCCCTATTCTTGTTTGGTTTTATTTATATCTGCATTTTTATTTTATAAAATTATAAATAAAGTTTAAAAAAAACACACACACAAAAAAAAGAAAGAACAGGATAAGCCAGGGCCATAGAAAGTAACTTACAATAAGCCACTGGCATTAATGTTTGTGACCAAACCATGAAAAACAGACTTTGTGATGGTGGCCTGAGAGCCCAATTTCCTCCAATGTGACCTGTGCTCACTACTTGCAAAGTGGAGCTCAAGTACACCAGAACTAGCAGGTCCCGCACTGGTGTCCTGTGCTTTTCAAATATGAGAACAAGTTCACTCTAAGACAGATGTGAAAGAGTCTGGAGAAGCCATGGTGAACATTATGCTACCTGCAACATTGTTTAGCATAATTGGTTTGGTGGTGGGTCAATGTTGGTCTGTAAAGGGCATATCTATTGAGGGATACACAGACCTGTACAGGATGATCGCACTTTGACTGCCATTAGATATCATGAAAAAATCCATAGACACATTGTTTGATCGTTCACTGGTGCATGATGATCTCTCATTGGGCTTTACTATGCAGGCAGTAAAAGTAGGTTTAAGGAATTCATACCATTGACTGGCCTCCATGCTTGCCTTACCTCAATCCCATAGAACAGCTTTGGGGCGTCATGATTATCCATCCCACACCATCAGGTTGCACCCCAGATTGTGTGGGGCTGATGCACAGAAATTAAGCAATGAGAGTCTACTGGTGGATGAACTAGGCCTTACATACACCTGTGCAGTAGTAACAGTAGTATAGAAATGCGTAAAAAGTAAAAGGTTTCAGCATGTGGAGGAGAGTTGTGACTGATGGCTGTATTTATGGCTTTTTTACACAAAAGAGACTAAATTCATAAAAAAAAACTAGGAAATAAAACATATAATGTTAAAGAAGAGTGTTATCTCGAGATGGCTTACAGTTGTGTCCAATTATCCTATATGTAGAACCCATCCTTCAAGAAATAAATGGACAAGAGGGAATAAAATAGGTGATGTTTACTTTTAAGCCATGACCATTTTTCCAGATAATGCAAATGGAGTTCATTTGTAATATCACATATTTTAAAATTAGCTGAACACTTACCCACAGGTCAGCTAATGAATCTTCAGTTCAAGTTGTAGTTTTGTTTATTCTTTCACATTAAAATCCATGTCTACAAGTGTGCACACAAATAAATATTAGACATATATTCATTATAACAAACTAATGTAAATTAATTAATCAGATTAACAAACTGAATTATAAAACAGCATGAACAATTCTAAAAAGATACAATTATTTTACAATATGCAGTTGTGCCGGGTTTTAAATTATAACTAAGAATGTACTTAAATATTGTAAAAATATATAAAAAAATATAATCTTTGTATAAACTAGTATTTTAAAGTTTACAACACAATTATTAAACTTTGATGGTTTGGGAAAGGGCCCCCTGCTCAACTATAAGGTTTAACTTATCGTCTTGCATAGGGGATTTTAAAAAAGAAATCCCTTCATTAACTAATATTGTGAATTTGTGTTAATCTTTACCTACTGCAAAGAAGAGGGTTGGAACTTAAATAAATCAAATTGATTCTTCTCCAAACAATTATCATTTAACTTTGAGATGCAGTAATGTAATTCAGTCACTAGAGGGCAACACAGAACCTAATACATGACATGTAAGGCCAAGCATATATATTATATTTAGTAGCCATTAAACATACCACTGACAGTAAAAGTTTTTTTAAATTGATTTAATCAGTAATTTAAAGTTGTCCTGAGTCATCTGTATAACTCTCCTATTTCTTAAGCCCCCTGTAAACCTTTAGATCACTGCATACAATTTCCTTTAGGTCTACCAACAACTATGTAGTGCCGGGTCCTCCCTTATAGAATACATAGTGATTGGAAGGTGTAGAAAGGTCCTCATATTACACGGTTTTGGTAAAAGAAAAGTGGATTGTACATAAATTGTATGGTAAGATTGGAAGGTGTATGGGGGTCTTTACTCTATACTGACAATAAGTCAGTTAGATCAGAGATATAGACAGTGGAAAGTAGAATAATTTCAGTAAAAGAAAACTTGGCTGGGCTGCCACCACGTGCCTAGTAAAGTAAGACTTGTTTTTAGACCACAGTATGACACTAAAAGCGGAGTGGATTTCTGGCAGATCAAGGGGTACTTTTCAGTAATTACATAATTTTTTTCATTCTGGCTCAACATATTCATGTATTCAATTTGGTTTAAAAGCCTAATTGGACACACTCCAGTCACACAGATTTTACACATTTGACCTCTTAAAATGTATTTACCTGTATCAGTGCAAAACCCTGTACGTTACTGACCCATAGACTTCAATAGGTCTAAATAGGTTCTATAGGTGCATACTATAATCAAAGACTATCAGTGGCAATCCAGGCAAGCTATAAAATTGATCACATTGAAAGATATTAATGTACAATGAGTTTATCATTAGAAAATATATCTTAAGCATATGGTATAGGACAGGGGTGAGCAAACTGACTCATGGGCCACAATGTGTTTTAAAATTTGACAAAGGGGTCGGACAAAGAAACTGTAAGGGCCAACCAATCCCAAGTCCTTCCATCCTAGGTGGGAAATTAATAAATTGAAATAATAAACCAAGGAGGTTAAAAAAGAAAAAATATATTTAAAATATTAATTAAAAAGTGTCTAATATCTATATCTAAAATAAAAATGAGGCTTTGGATAGTAAATCTAAGCAAACTACCACCTCTAGCAGTAAACCCTTATAATCATCCTCTAAGGCAGTGGTTCCCAAACTGGGGGGGGGGGGGACGCAAAGGTATTCCAGGGGGGCGCGGACCCTTATTCTCAACCTGTATTTGAATGTTGAGGGGGGCTCCATCATATTCATAAATAGAAAATGGGGGCCCTGCAGGGAAAGTTTGGGAACCACTGCTCTAGGGAATGCAGGGAATGAGATAAGGGGATTGAGAGTGTTTTGACACCATGGTGACAAAGGGCCAGATTAAATTACTAAAGGGCCGGATATGGCCCCCGAGCCATAGTTTTTTCATACCTGGTGTAGGGGGATTGTGTTTATGCACAGATGAGGTCCTGTCTAATAATCCACTAGAATAAGAGGATGTCTTTTCAAAATGATAGAAATTAACTCTCAGAACACTGTTACACAAGTTAGCGGCCATTTATGGAACAATCCCTGTTCCATATATAAAAAGTTTGGAGGATTTACTTTCACTGTCATTTCTGGTGACAGACCACCAGATGAGGACAATATCCTAAACAGGGGCACAGACAGGAGTATGTAGGGCAGCAGAGGACTGTGATAAAAATGAACATTAAAAAGTTGAAAAGAGAACCGAATGTGTTCTAGCTCCAAAAAGATGTCAGCATTTGTATTGTTATATAATGTACAAACATCATATTGGCCCTAAAATACTGAATACTGCATCATGTTCATAAGCCTAAATGCATGGTGTCAGGAGGTCTACCTTACGTGGTCTTCTGAAGAGCTCCTAGCTAACCTCTTGGATCCCCAGGATATATGCTGAGATAACACTAGAGACAATGGGGTGGAGGAAAACTAAAAAAGAAAGACCCCTTGGCACTGCAGAACGCTTACCTCACATGGCACTAGAACTATACCTTAATCAACACAGATACAGTCAACCCTGGTGCTAAACACTTGTGGCACTAAGCAGATTTGGACCACAGGACCTTACCCGTTTTAAGCTTACAATAGACGGTTAGATTTGTGGCCGATTTAGTCGCCGACCGACTGCCGTGCGTGCTCATGGCGGTCAATCTGCAGCTAAATCGGAAACGAATGTAATGCTTAAAAGCTAAATTTGGCCATGAATCTGCTGGGAAATTGATCTTAGAATTTACTGACATGTCTGTAAATTGTAGAACGATTGCATTACTTTGGATGGAGACCTGCATTCCCATCCAAAGTAAGTGTCGGCACACAAAGGGTGCGCGGCCGATTCTCTGCACGACCGGCCAATGCGTGATGATGTCATCACGTGCAGCTGATCTGCCGGAGAATCGGTGAAGAAACTAAGCGCCTATGGCTGGCTTTACTTTTAAGAACATATAGTTATAGTTTACATTGTTTAAGAATTGTGTGATAATGTTGTCTAGTATATCTGTCTAGTTATCATTAGCATTCAGTGTGCAACTATTGCCTGGATCCTTATGACTTCTTCATATCATAACTACATATTTTTATCCATATGAGTCAGCTTGGTTATTATTATTAAATATTATTAATAAAGTTTTATTTAAAAAGCACCAAGTGCTGTACAGCATGATTTTTTTAGCATATTTGAGACTGCAAAAATATAAGCCCTACTACAAACATAAGCTCTAGATACACTTCTAAAAAGTTCAATCATAATAGTTTCCAGGTAACTATACATGTAAAAATTTTAATTAATTGACAACAGCATGCAACACAGAAAAGATCCCACACAAAACAAGGATGTCAAGGGAGCTGACAGCAAGTCAGGGTTTGGAGTTTATGATGATATTCCGGAATGTGATCACATGATTTGAATGAATTGAAATTGTGTGTGTTTTGGTTGATTGTACAAAAATCTAGAATGGTTAATTTGTTAGATGGACAAATTTTGTTCAACCTCGAACAAAAAATTGTTCAAAAGGTCATTCAACATGTTAGTAAATTTTTGTCATTGTAATTCCGAATGTATTTTTATTGGATATCGGAATGGACGTACAAAAAAATCAAATGTTACATTTGATAAATGGACCAAAGATGTTTGACAAGGACATCGAACAAAAAAAAATCTAATTGGCAAAAAAATCTACACGTGTAAACCCACCTTAATACACCTTTAGATCACTCCATACAGTATCCATTAGAACTACCAACAACTATGTAGTGCCGGGTCCTCCCTGATAGAATACATAGTGATTGGAAGGATGAGAAAGATCCTCATATTACATGGTTTTGGTAGAAGAAAAGTTGACTCTACAAAAGTTTTATGGTAACATTGTAAGGTGTAAGGGGGGCTTAACACAGCTTTTGGAGCAAAAATGTATAAAAGATCCCTACAGAGAATATAACATGAGACTTTTAGTGGACAGCTTGGTCCAAGTGTTACCTCTGTATTCATTTGTTATGCCTACTCTATTAAATTATCACCGCCTCGCTTCCACAGAAGGCAGAAAGTTATAGATAAAATCAGAATATAATCAATAGCACATTATACCCAATCTAGTCATCTCAGTAATCACAGTCACCTCCATGTTGTAGGGCTTACCATATATATGAAAATTGCGCTTACAGGAAAATGCAGCACGACCAATGAGCTTCCTCCTGTCATTGTCCTGATCTGACGCAGACTGGTCGCCACAGACACATGGTCATAAATAAAGTTTGTGACTGTCTATTGTGTCTTTAATTACTTCCACCATATAGGTCAAGGCAATTGCTTTGAATACAGACATGTACCCCTGGGGTACTCACTCAAAGTAGAATTAGGAGAAATGGTGTTAAAAATAAAACAAGATTCTGATATAGAAGTCCCACGTGCCAATACAGCACATTGATATGATGGACAACAAGGAGTTTAATCTGTCAGCAGCACAAATCAGTAGTCAGATATGACATGCCGACATTTGCCTATAACATTCGTCAGTAGTATAGGAGAAGGCAGTGACACGCAGTATCATTATTAGGGAAACCGCAGTCTATACCAGTGGGCAGCTGATGTGTGCCATGGCTGCTGGTTACATCACCCCCACATGGTATTATACCAGTACATATGCGCTGAAAGTAAACCAGAGAGACCCTCACCTACCTGTAGTCCTGGCAACACAACACTCACCACGCTGCCCTGCCCGGGACACCACGCCCACGTTACTAATCAAACTGACCAATCAAACATACCATGCCTAATAGGTCCCGTCTGAAAGACAACGCCATAGTCTGACAGGTGACAGTGTCCTCCGATCACCTGACATGATGGGGAAATGCAGTGCCCCCCCCC
>CM070032.1:139688857-139699073 GCA_036250615.1 Ptychadena robeensis | reverse complement strand
CCCCCCCCCCCCCCAACACATCCAGCGCTAGTGAAGGAGATCACCCTGTACACTTACCGCACACAGGCCCGTAGCAGGTGCCAGTCAGGGTGTGGGTACAGGTGGCAGCACAGATCGCTGCTGCCGATGGTCTGTGCAGTTGTCAGTCTGATAGCAGCATACACTGCAGTCCCCTGGAAGTTCTTCCCTCAGCAGGGAATTGCCTACCAAATCAAGTGGCATCCTATTACCCAGCTAATTGATGGTGACACACAGCTGATATGGGAGGGGCACCTGTCACTCCTCACCTGTCTGCCGGATTTTCACACATCACCATGTGTCATTTAAAACGGGGTCTCGAAATGGTCTGAAAATTGCTTTTGGGGACATTTTTATATGCTTTTTGGTGGTTTTAAGATGACAGCTGAAAGGAGGAGAGCTTATTGCTCCATTCCATTTCTCCTCCTTTCCCAGTCCCAAAAGGGGACTAATTGCCTAGTACCAGGGATCACCTGACTCCGGTTCCTTCACCGAGGAATGGAGCTGCTCGACTTCATATCCCCAGTAATGGAATGCAAGCATAGTAATAGCAACTATCAGGACACTTTCACACTATACAAATTGCGTTGCGAGTATGGACTGGATTAGCTGCAGATTCCACATGGAGGGAATCTGCAGCTAATCCAGTCCATACTCGTACATATACCAAAGATAGACCTGTGATTTTTTGTTTTTATTTATTGTTTTGGGGGTCATCCCTATGTGTGTAGTGGCTCTGACCCCAAACTGTGTATGAAATGTATTTTTACTCTTTTGATATACTATTAATAAAAGGACATTTTTAATACAATCTGAATTGAGTGCCCAAAAATCCCCATTTAGTGATTGACCCCTGAGCCCAGAGGGTGCTGACAACACCCCTGCTCTAGGCCTTCTCAATCATTTTTTTTTCTCTTCTATGCCCATCTTTTGTGTAACATTAGCAAGAGAAAAGGGATTATGAAGAGGTGATGTTAAACAAACCAACATCTACACCTCCCATTGTGAAGACTACAGACTTTTAAGACTTTTAAGGCACCAAGTATACACAATGTTATCATTGAAATAAAATTTGTTAAAATTTATTTGCAGCGTTATGATCAGCACGTACAACAGTTGTAGATAGGTGCAGTATAGTCAGCAACAACAGTATAACATAATTGCATGTAGTAAACAGAATGTAAAACATATTTGCAGACTCAAAACCAAATTCATAATGTACATAGAATACAGATTTGAGCAAGCTTGGGGACAACAATGTTCTTGATGCGTTTCGCCGTTAGGCTTCTTCAGGAGAATTTCAAGTGTTCCCATCTAATAAGTACAATGTGTTATCAGTTTCACGATATTAATAGTACACAAGTATATATAGCACGTTATTTGGCTCAATACGAGCAGATGACTGTGTGTACTCACAACCTGCATATATGGTATGGATCAACTGGAGTACGTTGAAGGCTCGTCTTGGATGGGGCGAGACCCTACAGGGAAGGGTCGGAGGGGCCCCCAAACCGCACGCCGCCCGGCAGTTGGTGGTCTGCAGGATAACAGGGGACCGCAGAGGGGGAGGAGGGATTTCGCTCGTTCACCTACGGATGGAGATGGTAAATATTTATAACGTCAACAAAGAGAGTAAAGGACTGCCTGGATGATTATCAATACTATTAATATTGATCCTTTGGATTATACAAAAGTGAGTACACACAGTCATCTGCTCGTATTGAGCCAAATAACGTGCTATACATATACTTGTGTATTATTAATATGATAACACATTGTACTTATTAGATGGGAACACTTGAAATTCTCCTGAAGAAGCCTAACGGCAAAACGCGTCAAGAACATTGTTGTCCCCAAGCTTGCTCAAATCTGTATTCTATGTACATTATGAATTTGGTTTTGAGTCTGCAAATATGTTTTACATTCTGTTTACTCCATGCAATTATGTTATACTGTTGTTGCTGACTATACTGCACCTATCTACAACTGTTGTACGTGCTGATCATAACGCTGCAAATAAATTTTAACAAATGTTATTTCAATGATAACATTGTGTATACTTGGTGCCTTAAAAGTCCTGAAGTCCCTAGTCTTCACAATGGGAGGTGTAGATGTTGGTTTGTTTAACATCACCTCTTCATAATCCCTTTTCTCTTGCTATATATATATTTATGGGATGTGGCACAAAATATAATGGGAATAGGAAACTGTAATGCTTTCAATATTTAGTGTTACATTATACAAATGTATTCATGGCCGTTGAGCTTTCAATCTTGTGCCAGCAATCTGCAGAAGGCATTTTGTGGATGGAACAACTCAATGGCTGTCATAGAAGCCTTACCCTCCTGGACACCTTTGGGATAGAATACAATCACTCTTCATGTTCAGCTTCTTAGCAGAAGCCTGAAGGTTTTTTGCCAATACTGGTATTTGGAACTGTTCATAATTCCCTTATAATGCTGACACCACCATGCTTCACTGTGGGCATGGTGTTGGCAGCATCATGCTTTGGGGCTGATTTTCTTCAGCTGACAATTGGGCCTTAGTTAAACCAGAGGCAATGATGAACAGTTCCAGATATCAGTCAATATTGGCACAAAACCTCCAGGCTTGTGCTAAAAAGCTGAAGATGAATAGTGTTGAGCTTGAATATTCAAATTTCGAATATATTCGATGAATATCGGCTATTCCAGAATTCGCAAATTTCGTGATTATGGCGGCGGATATTTGCAATTCCGAATATTCGCATTGGGATACTTATGGGCATGGATTACGAATATATATTTGCAATGCGAAAATAAATAGCACATGTGACCATTCATTTTAAAGGTATCTAGAATCTAGATACTTGAAACGCGAATATAGAATCGAATATTAGTAGAATTATTCGCGAAATACCGCTAATTTGAATATTGTCTATGCCGCTCATCACTAAACATGAAGAGGAATTTTATCTTTCACATGACGACCCAAAGCATACATCCAAATCAACAAAGGAATGGCTTCACCAGAAGATTAAAGTGTTAAAATGGCCCAGCCAGAGTCCAGACCTAAATCCGATAGAAAATCTGTGGGGTGATCTGAAGAGGGCTGTGCACAGGAGATGCCCTGGCAATCTGACAGATTTGGAGTGTTTCTGCAAAGAAGAGTGGGCAAATCTTGTCAAGTCAATATGTTCCATGCTACTCATACCCAAAATATGCCATGCTGATAGACTCGTACCCAAAAAGACTGAGTATTAGTGTAAGTATTAGTGTAAGGGTCCGCACTCTTATGCAACCATATTATTTTGAAAAGAGAGAAATTTCCTCTGTGGGTGGGTGGGTGAAGCCAACATCCCTGAACATCCCTGAATTAAACAGAAAATTAGGACAAAGGGAAATCTCCCCTGTATGCAACAGGGGCGAGGGGACTTTAAAGGCTTCAAAGGAGTATTAGGTTAAGTAAGGTAGGTGTGTACCATAAAACAAACCTTATTTATTAGGTTTAGAATGAATAACAGTCAAATACAAAACAAGAAAGACAATGATTATAACACACATATACAGTAATCAAGACCAAGTACAATTCAGCAAGAGCCTATGCCATGTGTCACATTCCTGGTGGGCCCATTGGATTGGTCGCAGTTATCAATCAGATGACCAGTCAACAATGTCCTCAGATGTTCAACATCACCCCATATTATTTTATTTTTTATATTTTTGCTTTCCTCCACCTAAAAGATTTCAGTTTGATTTTGGTTTGTGGTTTGGTTTATAGGTCACATTAACCGCCCTAGCGTTGGGGACGGCAGCACCTCGTCCAGCGCTCCAACTGCTTCTATCGCACTGGACGAGGTGCTGCCGTCCAGTACAAGTCGGGGCTCTGGGAGAGCGCATACTCACGCTGTCCCTGTGTCCACGTGTCCCCGATGCCTCTTCGGCTGCTCGTGTCTTCCTCCCCCCCCCCCCTGCTCCGAGTGACGTGATGACGTCACTCGGGGAGGCGGCGGGAGATTTGTACAGTTAATAGAATGAAAGCAGTTTTTTATGTAGAAAACTGCTTTCAAACTCCCCCTATGTACTACATATCACCAGAATAAAGTCCCTGATGCCCCAGATGTGCCCATTTGCAGTAACCCTTTCTTCCCTGGTGTGATTTTATCACACCAGGTTAGAGAGGGTTAAGTGCAAATGGGAACATCTGGGGCACCAGAGACTTTTTATTTTGGCGATATTTAGTACATAGCAGCATAGTTTTGTGTCCTAATTTTTGTGTTTTTTTGTTCATTATTTTTATTTAAAATTTTTCATTTTTATTTTACATAATTGTTTGTTTCAAACATTATTATATTCAGGATGTCCATTAGACCCTTGTACGGACATATTTTGGGAAGTTACAGGCCTACGACATAAAGAAAAATTTACCATTGAAGTCTATGGTGCACTTTTGGTACAGAAATCTGGACCTCAGCAGTGCGCTAGGGAGGTTAAAGATGGAAAAAGTTCTGAAATGATTTATCTTTGTCTCATTTTTGTACAGCACAGGAACCTGGCATTTTACCAGGAGTGTACAGACTTTATATATCCACTGTATGTGACATGGGACACTATTCTTAATGAATTGCAATAGACATAAACTTGACTTTGGCACAGGATCTGTGTGGAGATCATGTGATGATGGAATATTCTGGAAGGCATATTTACCATATATAAACACACTGTAAGGTGATTCAGCGTCGGCCATTTTAAAGCTACAAGACCCCTCCCACCTCCTTCAGCTACTAAGCTGTGTTCCCCAGTAATAGAGAGTTTATAGCTAATTATTTACTTAATTTATCGTTTTGGTCTGTTTTTATATGTTATATGTTGTCATGTGGTGTGTTCTACCTTCCCATGGTCATAAAACTATCCATATTAACAGGGTCGCACATAAGTGGTCCGCCACAAATGGGGTCAAAACCTAGTTATGCAGACCTATATTGTTGATACGCAGTACAGAGGATTCCGACTTCCCATGACTTGCAGTCAGTTTGCCCATGGCTAAAGGCCCTATTAATTGCGCATATCAAAAACTTGGAAAAATAGCACCCAAACAGCATCAGGCACTGTTTTTTCACGTCTTGGAGACACATCCATTGATCTTCAATTGATGTGTCTCCGGTGGCACCGCACGGTGTTGCAATGAAGACGCAATATTCCACAGCTTCATATCACCACTTTGGGCACACTGCTTAGATAACGCTGAGTGGACACTATCCCATTCACTAGAATAGGAAGTGTCTTTTCTGCGTCTTTTTCCCCACTGCGGACGTGCATCCAATGTGGGGGGAAAAGTGGACACAAGCCCAAAGTGGACACAAGCCCAAAGAGTAAAACCTGTCCAGAGAAAAGCACTGTTGGAATGTTGACAGCTGAAATATGACTATGAAAGGATGATATCTGGACTGTAGTTAGTCTCAGGAGTTAGTTACTGACCAAGAAAATTTAAGGGTTGCACTACTGAGGTCTGAGATCTGGTGACCTGTGGATGGAGGCAGCTAATCTGAGGCTGAATCAGGAACAGGGAGGTCCATCTGCAGCAGAATCTACCATGCTGGGAGCTGACGCAGAGAACAGTGAGGGAACCAGTGAGGAAGACTGCACTTATTAATACCAAGCTACATATGGGGTGAGTACCAAACACCATCGCCTGGTACTCATCTGAGTAGCTAACTAAAAAGTTATGTGCACCCCTGAATATTATTATATAATTATTGATAATGTTGCAAACTAGAAAATGGAAAGTTGAGGAACCACTGGTCTAAGATAATTTCCATATGTAGATTGATTGGCAGCATTATGGTCAGTGGCAGCAAAAAATAAATGCCATTAATGGTGTCTGGGGCCAGGAAGGTATAACTTATGGCTGTCCCATAATAAGTCTTCCTTCTACAATGATAAAGCTGAGTATTCATGCATTTATAGTTATATTAAAGGTGTTCAGGATTAAGACAAAACAAGAAAATATATTTACCTTCATATCTAAAGCCCCCATACACGTTTCGAATTTCTTCCAATCTCCTGGCAGATCGACCGCACGTGATGACGAAAATCTAAGGGTGTATGGAGGGCTTACATTATGTTTCTGGTATTTGTAGTGATAAACCTGCATTGAGTACTACAAATCCCATCATCCAAGGCAAGCCTCATTCTGGTTTCTCTGTACCTCATACAAGGCTTAGTGTACAGCTAGGCCTCAGATTTACCTCATGACTGGAAGATGACATGAACTAATGCTGGTGTAATTCATCACACTAAGGGCAAATGCTGCACACTGTGAGCTAATTCCACACACTGTGAGCAAATTTCACACACTACATATTGATCCTTTGAAATTCCAGAGCATGGTCCTGCTTTAGTTCCCATTTTCCAAATAAGGACCATGTAACCAGTATCAAAAAAAGAATTAGGTACAGACTGGCACCGAGCAAATTAAAAACTTCAGCTGCTTGTGGTGAGGTTTGTGAATTTCATTGACCATTTCTGGTAATTTAGTCAGATGCTGTATGTATTTTCTGAATTTTCAGACCTCAAGGTTTGAAATTGAATGATAAATAATCAGGTAGGGGCCTCAACAGGTGTCAATTACAGAGTCAAATGCTGCACCTCCATTCTTCTTAAAACTAACTGCTCTATACTGCGTCACAAAAAAGTATAAATAAATAAAATATTTTATAAATACATGGACTTCAATAAAAAGTAAAGAACATTTTACATTGACTTCCTACTTTTGATATCAGTACATGATACAATATTTTGAAGAATTGAACCTTAAATGACAGCTAGTTTAGGTTTATTCCTGGATCTTTTTTTGAACCTTCTAGTGGATTACTCTGACGCATATCGCCTTCAATAAGGCTTCCTCAGGGAAATAAGGAAACAATCTATAGGTTGGTTCAGATTGTCCAAATGGATCCTGTGAAAAATCTAGATTACATTGTCTAGACCAGGGGTCTCAAACTCGCGGCCCACGGGTCATTTGCGGCCCTCGGGATCTTGTTTTGCGGCCCGCCTAGGATACTCTGCATCATCATACTCTGCTTTAGATCCTAGCACTGGAAGCTATCGGCAGGGGGATCCGGAATCTTCTTCCTCCTTCTTAGACGTCTTGTGTTTGTAAACACCCCTGTGCTACGCTCAGCCTTGAGATGTCCCAGAGACGTGCTTGTAGTAGCCGGCTCGGCTGTGGCTCTGGCTCGGCAGCAGGTGGAGTGGCGGCAGCTTTGGTTCTCCCAGTGCCGTGTACAGACGGGCTGCGCTCTCTGGGGGGTCACCCTGTGGAAGTGATAGAAGACATCGCTCCTGTGGCGCCCGGTAAGAAGAACGTGGCGCGGGACTGCGTCATGAGCGCGCTGCCCTATTACTGTAGCGGCGGCCACCTGGTGAGAGGATTCGGCAGAGGCTCCAAGGAGCTGGGCATCCCCACAGGTGAGGGGGCTGGAATGGGCGCCATTACCCTGCTCATGTGTACATGTCGGGGACATGACTCCTGGCTCCCGGTAATCTCTGCCATCCATGCCGGGAGAAGTAGGTCATGGCAGAAGGTATGTGACCTTATAAATCCCTTATGCGGCCCAGCCTCATCCTGACTTTGCCTCCTGCGGCCCCCAGGTAAATTGAGTTTGAGACCCCTGGTCTAGACGGAACCACAACAACTACTTCAAAATTGCCTAATACCTGGTCCTTCGTCCAATGAGAATCCTTTCTCATATGCCTCTTGATGGATAATGAAGGGGCCAGTAGGTCAAAATGTCTGACCACAAATCCCCTACACCAGGACTTGTATTCATGGTACTTTTCCCTCTTGGATTGGAGGGATAAGAGAGCCGAAACTGCAGCTGAACATGTACTCCCACATTGTCCGCTGGATCACAGCCCACTGAGTCACCACGCTTGTTGATAGTTGACCTATACCCACAAATCCCCCTGGGGATACTCCTGTGTGATATGTAGAGCAACCCAGAAAAAGCAGCCGGCATTAATACAGTCTGTCACTGTCTCCGGTGACTTCAGTAAAACCATGTGTTTGCACCTTTTAAAAGCCATTAACCATACTTGTGTTTAAACGTTAACTGTAATGTTACAGAAAATATTGTTTTTAATCAGAAAAGCTTGACTGCAGCATGTTTGGTACACTCTAATGTGGTAGCTAGTTTTCAAGCTGGCCCCTGCTGGGAATTAATTAAGATTTCACCATGGGTAGCTTTACAACTAGCAAATGAGAAAAGGACATATATATACTCTGCCGTTATAAACTTACTGGTAACTTTCCATTCTAATAATGTTTTCCTTCCAAGTGTGTTACCCACTTTGTGTGATCATTAAAGGGGGTCCCTTTTTTTAATAAAACAGGTCATGGTTAAAGGCCCCCATACACCTTACAATCTTTCCATACAATTTCTGTACAATCAACTTTTCTTCTACCAAACATGTAATATGAGGACCTTTCTAAACCTTCCAATCACTATGTATTCTACCAGGGAGGCCACTTTATGAAACAGTTGTTGGTAGATGTAATGGAAATTGTATGGATCAATCTTAAGGTGTATGGGGGGCTTTAGGCAGCAATGGAAATTTGAAGTTTAGTAAAAAAAACACCCAAATCTCCTGGAGGGCATGTGGAAATGTGGCAGTGGGGTCTCATTTTGGCCATGGTCTCAATGAGCTCCTCATGCTTTAGTAATAGCTAAAGCTAGATTTACCTAACCTGTACAAAAATTCTACCAACAGGTGCATGTTCTGTAGAATTTCTCATAACTAGTTTGTCCCCATTGATTATAAGTTTTATTGATTAACCTCCCTAGCGCACCGCCTGTACCGCACCGTTTTTAACAGTGTGGTACAGGCAATGGCAGCAGTGTACAAGGTACACTGCCTGCCATTTCCTCCCTCCCCTCTCCATACAGCCAGTGTCATTCATGACACCAGCTGGGAGGGCTGGAAAGCGACGCGATCAGTGAAGCCGCAGAACCCCGGAAATGCTGCGGCTGGAAGCAGCATCGCCGTAGCTTTCCGGGGATATGCGGCTTTCATGGGAGCACAGCTCATCCAGAGTTTGTTCTTCACACAAACTCTGGACGAGATGGGCTCGTCATGAACACTAAGAAGGTTAAGCAACAAAAATTGTTTTAGCTACCAGGGGATTTCCCACAGCAGGATTTTAACAGTAGAGATTTTGTTCAATGTTTTGCCTGGTTTTTTTTGTCTTATCTTCTACACTTTAGATGTTTTGAAAAAGCAATTTGAAAGTGATAGCTAACCCAGTGGTTCCCAAACTGGTGGGGGGCGTGGAGGTATTCCAGGAGGTGGGTGCAGCTAGGGGGGCAGCCAAGGACGCAATGTTCCTATATAGAAAAGGGGGGCCCTGCAAGGAAAGTTTGGGAACTACTGCTTTAAGGCAATACAAAGTACATAAAGTCAACGCCAGCAATTGTATTTGCAGTTTTAATGGTTTAATAATTTTTTAGTTTGTCCTTACTGGTTTTACATCAGAATTTTGCAAACAAAGCATAAGTGTGAATGTTCCTTGATCCTACTTTTGGGTTCTCACTTCGAGTCTTACCTAGAAGTCAGAACAATGGTGTCTGTACTTATACCAACTGTGAAGAAACCCTGCAATGATTCTTTAAATTTGTGATGCCATCTGCCAATTCAGGATGTGCAAAGTGCCCAACTGACTCCTGAGGCACAGCTGCTACAGTTGAACAAAGACTTCCATGGAAGTTTGATGCAGGGGTAAGCTTTAAAAATGGGCTTAAGAAACGTCCTATTTATGATGCCGTTAATATGGTAGTTTTTGCACCACCCTGTAACACAAAAGTTTTACCTGTTCATCCAGAAAGCCAGAAGTTAATACTCGAATTTGCAGAGCTCAGGAGATATTTTATACATGTTGTCTCTTGGCAACTTCTGACTTCTGTCAACTTCTGAGACTGTAGCAACATTCCATCGTCCCACACAATACCAAACTTAAGGTTCTGCAATGTATAGGTAGGCTACAGAAGCCAAGTCAACAGACATGGCCAGGAAAACCAGTATGGTGCAATGAGGAAATCTCCTTGACCTGGTGCAAGGTTATAAGTATTACCGTATTTTCCGGCGTAAAAGACGTCTGGACATATAAGACAACCCCCAACTTTTCCAGTTAAAATATAGAGTTTGGTATATTCTCGCCGTAT
>CM070032.1:139656947-139688757 GCA_036250615.1 Ptychadena robeensis | reverse complement strand
CCCCCCCCCCCCCCTTGCCAGCCACACCCGACGTATAAGACGACCCCAGACCCCACATGTTCCTGTGTTCAAAAGTCGTCTTATACGCCGGAATATACGGTACATATAAAAATGTAAAAATAAAAATACAAAAAAACTCGTGGAATGCACACAATTTCTTAACAAACTAAAATGTATTACACTTTCAGTCTTGGATTTAGATACATAATCCAATATTAGTGTCTCAATTAGCAGTTTTGTTGTATAGATTCTAAAAACTTTGGGATCAAACGAAAGTTGTAAAGTGTGAGCTCACACAATTTGTAAACAATTGAAAGCACCAATTAAAAAAAACACAGAAGTCCAGAATACACACAGAAGCAAATTTATTTATTTTTTTAAGACAGAACAAATATAGTGGCAAACATCAATAAGCAAATTCACCATATAACTGGGGTAAACAGAGACTTCAAATACAAAATATAATTAGGGGATCAGATTTAATATAGTGTTTGAAAGGCAGCTCATGTCTCCATGTTTGTTTCTACTTATTCCGGTAAAGTTTATTTCAGGTTTAATCCAACAGGCCAAGAAACTTTAACAATGGGACTGTAAAGTAAAGTGTGGTTTTATTTAATAAAATGACTGAACAAAGCTTCTGTGTAAGGAGGAAAATAGCACTGAAAACACAGTTCTTTATTAAACTTGTAAGGCACCGAATTCAAAGGATCTATGCAGCCATTTGTCTGTCATCTGTGCTGTTAGGCAGTGAACTATTTTTGGAATTTTCAGAAACAGAATCCATTAGGAACGCTCAAGTTGAATGATGAATTATTTATGTTTTATTACTTGATCTAACCAGACACTGAAATAGTAAATATAAGCCTTTTAGAATTATCTTCATTTTTAACCATACAGAAATCTAATTATCTCAAACTTATTTTATGTATGTATTTTCTAAAGATATATTTTAAATGTATTTTATTATTATTTGTTTCACTTGAACTCCAAACTCTCTATATTTATCGATGGCTAACACGGTACAATACTCTACTATTGCATACATTAAGCTATGAAACAGAGATTGGCTATAAAATGCTGCATGTATGTATATGTAGGGTACAAACAGCACTAACAGGTAGGTGCTGATCAAATGCTCTACAAACCTAATCATAGGTACATGTCCAATGCAAAATCTGGATGCTGTGCACACATTGATCTTCAAAATATATTCAAGATTATTAAATAAATGACCAAAACACCTAAAGTACACTAGATAGTCATTATCTTTCTGTCTTCTTGTGTACAGACACAATTGAAATGTACATAAATCTATAGGACAATATAGAGTTTAAACTTTATGTTAATGGTCCTAATGCAAATATGCTGTTCAGGTATTAACCTCCTGCACGTTATAGGCTTTTCGCACCATGAAAAATGTAGCCGCTGCCCAGGCAATCACAGCTCTCTACACACCTCCGGTGTTAAATAGACGCCGGTGGTGTGTGTGGGGAAAAGCGACACCCCCTTCATTGAAATGGAGGTCTATGGCGATGCCCCTTCGGCATCATCGATGGCGCCAAAGACTCGGGCCGGAAAAGCTCCGTGAGCCTGCAGCTATAGAAACGCTGAAGGCTCACGGAGAGCCGCCAATTGTGCCCGATGCCGACACCGGGGCAGTTTGATACAAGACCAAACGGCGCCTGTACTGTGTTGTATACTGGCTTCAGGTGTAATGCCCAGGAGGTTAAATAATTTAATCTATATCATAAAGCTAAAAGTCATAAACCCCCCATTTTTTTAATTGTGCAACTAGTATACTTTTTGCACCTTTATATTTTCAAGCACACAACAATTCTGGCTTGATTTTTTTTTTTTTTTTTATAATTCACATTCAATGTGTGCCCATCTTACATGTTATAGTTTAGGATGATGAAAGGGTGAGTAAATTATTGAATTAATCGTTCAGTGATATTATTAGGTTTCCCTGAAAAAAACTAAACAGGGCTTTGATTAATTTTTTCTCTAAAAGATGACTTAGGGCCTATTTTGAAGGGCTGTCTTATTATTCCATGAACAACAATCTACTTTTATTCCTGAACAAAAATCATGATCGTTTATTTATCTAGTCACATCATCATATTCTGGAATATTATACCTTTCTAAACCTAAATTGCTGTCAGCTCCCTTAGTTTTCCAACTTGATTTTATTACATGTATATGTATATCCAGAGCCTTTCTAGATATCTTTAACATTGGTTAAAGAAATATATGCAGAATAAAAATTGATCTGCTGATTAAATTTGACAATCTTAGTAATCACATGGTCAGAAAAAATCCAATATAACTACTGCATGATTATTTAGACTTGGTCTTTACTTATACATCAAAGAGTATCAAACTTTTTTGCCAGAAGCTTACTGCACCCTCAAATAACAATAATGGATTAAAGAAGCTTCCTAAAATAATGATTTACAAATTTACCAAACACATTCCTAAATTCTTGACCATGACTGGTACCTTGTCTGAGTTCCAAATACATGAAAATACTTTTTACTGTTGTAAAAACCTAAACCATGCATACAATGTTACATCAGACAAGATTTGCTTTTAAAATTTCCCCAGCCACCTGGAAATAAATCAGTAATGGCAAATGTTTGAGAAAAAAAGTTGTATATATATTTATACCAAATTTGAAGAGCTACCAAACAGGGCTGTTTCTCCCGCTATGCCAAATATGCATGCTCCTTCCCTATGCAGATCTGAACAGTGCAAGCCGCCGACGGGAGGAGGTGAAGAAGAGGAAGAGCAACGTGTACAAGTGTGTTCCAACCCCCCTATAGGCAGCTCGCGGTGTTCAGATTGGCACGGGAGGGAGGCCCCTGAAAGGCTAGAAATGGCACTGCTACCAAATATGTATGTTTAAAAAAAATACAGTAAATAACATTGTGTGGTGGTAAGATAATGGATTATAATGTACATTTTTGTTGACACATTTAGCTTATAAAATTATGTTGAGCATTTTTATGTTTTTAGATGCTATTTTCCTCTGAAGTTTGGATATGACTGGTTTTATTGGTCAGGAAAAATATGAAAACACATGGCAGAAAATGGAATCATGCAAAGTACATGCCAAAAATATCATGCAAAAACATTCACATAATCATTTACATAACATTATGTCAAGATGGTTCATCTACACAGTTTGTCAGCAAGGTATACTATCCTAAAACATCTACTTAGTTTTATTTATAAAATGTACACAGCTATTTTACATTGGAGTGATACCATGAATCCTTGCAAAGCCCAGAAAGGTTCTTGGCCGTATCAGGATTGAGTGGTGAAATCGGAAACTCCATTTGTGTTTTAAAAGAAATGGTCATCGATATTCCTTGGTTAGAAGTGAGAGGACTGAGATCTGAGAGTGGAACACAGGTTATGAAGGATCAGAGCTGCTTTCTCAAAAAGAAAATAAAAATTCAAACTTAAAAAGAGCAAAAGAATACCCCACATACAAACTGGACAGAGATTGTCAATGAGTCTCTGAAAGGAAATTCAAGTGTATCAAAAATTGTTCTGTTGTCATTACAAACAGACAATGCTGCAAAATAGGACTTAGTATCTTCAAGCTTTGCTTAGCATGTGTGCAGTTAGCATCCACAGAAGCACCATAAGAAGAAGTAGCACCACAGATAGGTTTTTGTTTTAGAAGCTAACTGTCAACGTGCATCAGAAAACTTGGAACTGGTGTCGATACACGCTAAGGTCCAAATACAAGGCCATTTAAAGTTATTTCAATACAGTACAATACATTTTTAAGAGAACACGTTTAAAGTACAGTACAAAAGGAACTTCACCATGCAACCTGTGGATACTGGATAATGGAAAACCATAACTGAACAACAAGAATGATGTGTTGCATGGTGTTAAACACCAGATTCACCTTTTCAGCCATTTTTTTTTAAGTTGGTAATGCAATTGTTAATTACTACACCCCACAAATGCAATATACGAACTAAACCTCCCAGGTGAATTTGACAAATGTAGGAACACAGACAGTGGCCTTTAGCACTATATAGATATTGGTATCGGTCACATATCACTAAGACTATGGGCCACATAATATTTATTGCAATGTGTTGCAGCAAAATTTCATGTTTAAAACGTGGCTCCGGGCAAGAGGAAAGTTATAGTTTTCCACATCCGTAGCAGGAACGTATTTGCTACAATTAACAGAAATATACAAATCGGGAAACAATGTACAACTGATACATTATACATTAAGGTAAAATTCACATTTGCTGTAACACCAAGCTTTGTCCACTAGGTTTTAAAAATCATAATAGACTACCCCGTGCCCTCTAAGAACATACATTTTATATATTTAATGGGTTTTCCACCTTAAGTTATAACATTGAAAGCCCCTATAAGCTTCACAAAGATAATTATCAACAAGAGCCACCTTGCTATAATTCCATTATTCCTTTACCCTCGTCCAGTATTACTTTAATGTAAACCTGAACTGAAGAGCTTGTCTCTGCTGTGTTTTTACACAGTGCACAATGCTGATCTCGTTGTACAGAACAGAAAGTGTCATGGATGTGGCTTTCTGCCCATTCCAAAAACAGTCTTTCCTGCAGAGACTTTATGACCCATAATAATTTGCCTAACTTCATTGTAACATTCCTATGTAAAGAGCACGGTCAACACAAAGAAGAGTTCTTTCTGTTCTTTTTAAACATCACTAGGGATGTGCCAGAAAAGTATGTGGGGATCGAAGTATGTGGGAATTTATTAGAAGGCTCAGGTGTTGTTTGCAAAAGTATTCAGGTACCTTTTGAATGTAGATGCTTTCACTCCAAAACCAAAGCTGCATTCTGCCAGCAGGGTATGAGTGAGTGTCTCAACAGAAATTACCAAATTGGTCTTTGTTTTTCATAGTATATCTCAAGGTAGAAAACCACCTAAAATTTTAAAAAATTAATTGTATCTGTAAATGTACCAAGGATGAGAAGTGCATTTTCAAGCTATTGTAGTTAGACTGACTGACTCCAAGTACTAGAATAATAATTGATAGTTTAACGTTTTTATGTTGTATGCTAGATCAATAAAAACATTAAAAAGAAAGAGTAGATGGTATATAGTTTTCCAATTAATGGAAAATAAAAGGCATACACAAAAAAAAAAGGAATGTAATACTCTGTATATTTAGTATACAAAAACAGCACACATGTCCAACCATCATGTACTGTACTAGAGACAAAGATAAAAAACATCTAAAATAGAATGTTTCCACTACAGTTATCCATATGGAAATGTAGGTTTGTGTACGATCATTAGTATGTAGGAATTAAACAAACAGACATAATAGAAAATAAGCTTTGGGCTTGGGTTGATGGCACCAGATTGACATCATTTTTAAAATGCTTCGGAGCTCATTCCAATGTAGTTGATATGTGAAAGTGAACACTTGCTTAAAGCATCCCAACAATACAGGCTCAAAAACCTCATAGATAATTATAAACATACTAAACTTCATGTGAATGGCCAATAATGGTTTCTGTTATTTTTAGGACATATTTCTTGAACATAAGTATCTGCATCTCATGAACCACATTAAAGATGAACCAAATATGGATTAAACTACATGATATTTCTATAAACCTCAGTTGTACAGATATTACAGTTGTGTGTGGGTGCTTTCAACTGAATCATAGGTTAGCTTTTTTTTACGGAACTCCATAGTGAGATTTTCCAACATTTAAGTTATCCTAAGTAGTTGTAGACATTGAAAAAGACAAAATTGTTTTGTGACTTTTCCTCTGATGTAAAAAGAGGAGTGTAAAGACATGATGAAAGATAATGACAGATATACAGACAAACTAGAGTAGAGAAATCTCATTAGTCTCAGTGAGATAGGAGAACGTGATGGACCTAGAAATGGGCATTAAAAAGCAGAGCTGCACTTGATTCAGTTGACTACGAAAAAAAAAAAAAAAAGGTAAATAAAATGTTGTAACAAACAAGTGGTCTCATGATGCTGTTGTAGGAAACATTTGAGGTTTTATAAGAGAAAGCAGCAGCAACTGTTTAACAGCATACAAACACATTTTACATAGACCCTGTTTATTCCCAGAAGTTATAACTGGTAGATAGTAAAGACGTCCACTAACACAAAGGAGCAACCAGGCAAAGCCAACAGTTGACATAGAACTGAACAACAGTTCCAAATTCACTCAGGTTGGAGAACTAGTATAAAGGTAGAAGAATACTAACGGACTCTCCTTCTTTGTGTAAAAAAAGAAAAACAGAAAAATGCGTGAAATGGCATACTAGTTAGGGAAGAAGGTAAAGAAAAAACATTTCTATAGAGAGCTTGGCAACACAGGTTATAATAATATAACCCACATGGCAAACCACCACTTACTCCTAAATTTAAGGTGACAACCACATAACCCTCAAATAAGTACTTGGGCTCAGAGGAGTATAAAGTTAGATTTGGTTGGTTTATAATAGCACCGCAAGGAAAACTTACACATTACTAATTTTAACTTTTCAAAGAACAATTTCAAGTCACATGAATTTATATTTACACCATAATAAGCACCAAAATTACAGGTATTGTTGTGGGGTACCTTGCATTAATAAGGGCTTACAAACTAAACAAGCACTAAACTAACATATTGCTTCAGCCTGTTCACTACTGGTAGTACCCAAGAGGCGACAATGTGGAAGAAAATGGAGAACTACTTAAAATAAATAATTGGCATCAAATGCTGCTATGGGACACACCAACACCTCTGGTAACTATTTCCAGTCCGTAAAAAAACACCTGTACTACTTAACCAACTATATAAACATAGCATGTTACAATGTTAAAAAATGCTCATTGGGGCAAAACAAACACAAAAGGTTATATAAATGATTAATGTAGAACATCAAGTAATTAAGATAATAAATGGAATACCCCTCCCCCTTTATATTTAGAAGAAATACTTACAATACCTATTGTAATAACACCTTTTACTTGTTAAAATGGAATAGTCATTTTATAGAATGAACATTGTCATGTCATCATCTTTTAATATTAAGTTTTAAAACCCTGACTTGGTACCCTTCATTGGCCGCTTGGAATCATTTAGAATATTATAGAGTGTTCTTGAACCAATTTAGTGAAATACATGTTAGAAATCAACTTCCATTTAAAAAAGTAAGCATGGGAATAACATCTTTTTTTACTGAGCATTTGTTTTTTTCTAAATTACATAATTTTGACAATTTTCTTGAAAGTGCACTAAATCACACTAGGGGCATAGATAAGTCTAATAGAAAGAACAAAGAAACTAGAGATTTCTTGGGCTGAAGGATCAAAATGTTTCAATATAGAGTGGGCTGAAGAAGTCAACTCCTGCTTTATTATTCCATATACCTTGCATGTATAAGTCTCTTATTCTTTTTTTTTGCTGGTGGATTATAGCAACTGCTGAAAAGGAAAATCTCCAAAAGGATCATATACAAGGGAGAGGATAAATGTACACCACACAGTCCATTTCAGTCTAAAAAATGGGCACACATATATTGCCTGTGAAGCCATATGAAGGTCTATCTACTCAATAAAGCGTAGAGCGTTCTATAGTTAGAAGAGCTTGCGATTTGTTACCTTAACAGGTCGATTGACTTGCTTCAGAGTCCCTAAAGTGGCACATCACAGAGCACATTTTTAAAGTCCAACACTTTGCTTTATAACTGCCTGGTGCTTGTAGTGTGCTTTCTTTGACATCCACTATTTTCAAGAGGTCCCCTAAATCAACTGTACATGACAAGTTCCTAAAACTAGACATTTGACATCTAATTATCTCTGACATTTGTTTAAAAAGGACCAAGAAAGACAGATGAAATCTTGATATGGACATCTCCAAGCAAAGGATTTAGAAAATTGGCCTGTATGCAATACGCATTAGCTTTTTCTATGCCATGTAGACTATTATGTCGATTTCTCTTTACTACTGTGGACTCTCGAAATGTGACCAACTTGGGATATGACTAAAATTTTTATTTCGACATGTGACCAAAGTTTTGACTTACGACCACATTACTGCCCTGAAGCCAGTGTACAGTATTGCCTGGTAGTTGCACCTAAGGACCCTAGATGTGCCCAGAAACTTGCCTCTGAGCCCAGATATATGATCATACATGGGGGTATAAGCAAGGACCCTATTTGGAATTTGCCTCTGTGTTAAGGACTATCAGTGCATTTTCATTGCATCACGGCCCAAGAAAAAGGTAGGACAGATGGTAAAAAAGATATAAAGGGGTAATTACATTAGAGCAGAAGAAAGATTATGCAGAAATGTGAGAGTGGTGTAGGTGTGAACGACCTTTCCAAAATGTAATGTATGGAAAAATTCATGGGAAGATTTGTATAGGGAATCTTGTGTTGCTAAAGGATTCCCAGTATTCACCAAGAGCTGATCTTCCATTATTGATCCATTGGGAATCACTCTCTTTGTTTTCTGTTGAATTGCTAGTGCTGGCACTGAAAAACTCTCTAACACCTGTTAGATATAGAAGTACACCCCTAGAGCAGCAATAATTATTAGGAAGCTTCAATGTGTCAATCAGGTTTCACTGAAAACAAATCTGCGTAAGAATACAGAAGCACTTCAGTGTCACAAAATAGGGTGTTCGGATTTTATTATAGTTCAGTTCCACGCAATACATTATTTACACAAAAAGTATATTAAACAACGTATTTTTAAGTAATGTTTATGAAACATGAATATAGAAGTTACGTGTAATAGGTTTGGTTGCACGGACATTAAAACTTGCACACCTTACAGGTCAATGCAGTGGGCTGGAGAAATATGACCTATGCCAGAAAAATCTGTGAAAAAAAAGTTGTACTGGTTTGATGCCTTTGTAACCATTTATGTTTTATATCTTATGTTTAAATTGCAATGCATTTTTTGCCATTAGCTCACAGAATATATTTATCCTTACTAGTCATCATGGATAAAATATTGCAGAGAAAACTGTATCTGTCATCGTTACTACTACTAAGGCTTAAAAGGTCTCAAGCTTCTTTTTAGGTAAGGTAGATGTGGCCATCAAGTCCTACTTAAGAGAATGTTAGAACAATGGAATAGTAGTGGGCAGGCAGTGTTTACTAGATGTTTACCAGCTGGGAACATATAAAAGGCCTGTGAGGGTATAGTAGTGACACATAGAACGATTAAATACTTCAGACTTTTCTTTTTATCAAAAGTCAAAATGTTCTGTTTTAGTCTAAATTCTGGGCTGCAAATGACACTAGGACAGCAAATAATTCACACATTTGTTGCACACAGAATTGAACATGATGGAGGACCACAGATGGAAAAAGCTTATGTGTGTTTACTATCCATGTTACATAACACAACCTAGCACTAAATGGAAGTGCAACCCAACCTCTTAAGTTAATGAGACCTCTTAAGGGGTCTAAAACAGGGGGTTGCAACCTGCAGCTGTGGAGGCTCTTCACCCTCTTTGTTGAGGCTCACTGGCTGAAAGCAAGCCTCCCCTCTCCTACCACATGGGAGGAATATATCACTGGCTCCAGAAGCAACTGTAGCTCCTTGCTCTCCTCCCTCTAGATTGAGCCCTGATCATGTAGTAGAAATAAAATAAACTAGAGCTGTGTGTTTCAGAGCAGGAAAGCCAAAATGGTGTAAAGGGTCACCTTTTCATATGCCATTTTTGGGCGCTTTGCACTGCGTTTTGTACTGGCAGTGTATATTTGCGTAAGCACACCTGCTACATTAGCACATCCTATATAATGTTTGGGAAATGTTTGCTTTGAATGTATACAACGTATGCAGCATTGTGTGATGCAGTAACGGTATATGCATGTGTAAATGAGATATGATTTGCAGCTACATACTATTTCTCTGTTGTGAAAGAGGGGGCAGTATGGCTCTTTTGATAGTAAAAGTTACTCAATTCCATTTTGGTTGCTGTAAAGTATTGAAGAAAAGCAACTTTCCTTATACTGTCTCAGCCAAGCATCTCCCGGAAATACATTTTGTTAAATCAGATGCCAGACACAAACAGGGAAAAAAACTATACCTTTTGTAAGTAGACAAAATTATAATGCAACGTAATTCAATTTGACTCCATTAGAAATCCTAGATATCATCTAGGCAGATCGATTAAACCCTGCTTTTTATTTCTTGCCCTTAAGTAACATCACTTAGCTCTCCTACCAATCAACATTTATAATAAACACATACAACCCATAACTCTTGCAGTTTAACTCCACTTTAATCATACTAATATTTCTTTATTGAACTTCTCTTACACGTGCACATTTATCACCATTTAAAAATCTAACCTGTTTTCTCTTTACCCAACTAGTGTGTGTTTAATCCACAGAATTATGCTGGACTGGACAAATCTGATAGAAGAGGAGACAAGTACTTAATCCACGCGGTCACAATCATTTCAGTTTTATAATGCTGTAATGCTGGGAATAAATTCCCCAGAATTTTGGTCACAGTTGCTGGTGAAAATATATAAACACACTTTAGTGATTTTAGGAATACAATATACCATTTTGCCTTTGTATGGAATTAAGGCTACAAAAGATATAGCGGGCAGACACAAATTTAAGTGACCCTGCTGATCCTTTTTTTTCCCTTAAAAATGTTTGCAAAGCCTTCTTAACTGGCAAATCCGAAAACTGTTCATACCCTCAAAATGAAATCTAAAGCACACCAGCCACAGTGAGCAAAGAAAATAATTATAATAATTACTGACCTATAAAAATGTTTAAGGTCACATAGAACACCAGAGCAAACCCCAAGGCATACACAAACAGCCAGTTATTATACAGACAACTTTGAGTCAGTCAGTTACCTACTTAACAGATGGCCACAAACAAGATGTCTCCCCCAAACAATATAGATGTTTCAAAATCCAATTACACTTGGACACACAGTCTATTATCATCTATCTAACCTAAGGGTACTTCCTTACACAAGAATAAGGGCTCGTTCACAGTAGCTGCATTCCAGCTGCAGTATAGTACCACAGCGCAGGGCAGCTAGGGTCAACACCAGGTACACAGGTTTCCATAAACCCGCTGCAGCATGCACTTTTGCAGGCATGGCAAATTTATGTTTTTATTTGTGGTCAACAGGCGTGGTTAAATTACTGTGTCAGTTATCGGCAAAGATCGCATGCAACATGTACCATAGACATAGAATGTGGCTGGTCTGCCCTACTTTGATAAAGTCATGTTGCATACGCCCTATGACTGTCCATTAGGAAAAAATGCATGCAGTTGGGAGTGACAGCAGCAGCAGCCAGCCTCCAACCTTACATATGAAATTTTCCTAACCGTATATCGTTAAATACTACTCGTCTTACAATAAATTTACTTAATCAAATACATACAGTCGAGCCCATAATTATTCATACCTCTGGCAAATTTTGACTTAAAGTTACTTTTATTCAACCAGTAAGTTATACAAGAGGCATTTTTGTGGGGAAAAAAAACATTTGTCAGCTTTTTTGTTACATTTGAGCAAAAAGTTTAATGTCCAAAATTATTCATACCCTTCACAAACTGTCACAGTCTGGGAAAGTCCAAGCTGTTCTAAGGAATCCTAATTGCCCTGAATAATTGGGAATAGCTGTTTTAATCATCTCAACAGGTGAAAAACAGCAGCTCTCTGCAGTTGGTTTGTGGACAGTCATGGCTAAAACAAAGGAGCTCAGGGTGACCTGTGGCTGCTCACAAGTCAGTAAAGGGCTACAAGGCCATATCTTAATGTTTTCAAGTTCCAGTGGCTACAGTGCAAAGTATTATTAAAAAATAGAAGATGTTTCGTACTGTGGAAAATCTCAGAGGCTGTGGTCGGAAACCAAAAGGGACACCTGTCTGGCCAGGAGGATAGTGCGAGGGTGAAAAAGAATCCAAGGATCACCACCAAGGCCATCCTGGTAAATGTGGGCTCTGCTGGTGGCAATGTCCCAAGGCAGATAATCCAATGGACACTTACTGCTGGGTCCATGGATGTAGACCAAGGAGGACACCACTTCTCCACATAAGGCACACAAAAGATCACCTGGCCTTCGCAAATGCTCATTTGGACAAAGAAGAAGACTTCTGGTCTTCTGTGTTATGGTCAGATGAAACAAAAATTTTATAGTTTGGTCACAACAATATTTCCTTCATTTGGTGTAAAAAAGGAGAAGCCTTTAACCCAAAGAACACCATCCACACTGTCAAACATGGTGGTTGGAACCTAATGCTTTGGGGTGTTTTTCAGCCAATGGACCAGGGAACCTAATCACAGTAAACAGCACCATGAAAAAAGAGCAATACATATCAGGCAGTCTGCAGAGAAACTTGGCCTTGGGCACCAGTGGACATTTCAGCATGACAATGACCCAAAACACACAGAAAAAGTGGTGAAGAAATGGGTAGCAGACAACAACATTAACATGTTGGAGTGGCCCAGCCAGAGTCCTGACTTCTGTAGAGGGATCAGGGGGATGGCAAGAAGACCCTCCAACCTGAAAGATTTGGAGCTCATTGCTAAAGATGAATGGGCAAAAATACCTGTGGAAAAAGCTGGTCTGCAATTATAGAAAGTGTTTAATTGCTGTAATAGCCAATAAAGGCTTTTCTATTGATTATTGAGAAGGGTATGAATAATTTTGGACATGACACTTTTTGCTCAAATGTAAATAAAATCTGAGAAAAAAAAAATTTCCCCACAAAAATGCCTCCTATTATCTTTTGGGAGACACCTGTGTCATTTCCCGTCAAAAAAAAAAACCTTGTGGTTGAATAAAAGTAAGTTTTAGTCAAAATTTGCCAGGGGTATGAATAATTATGGGCTCAAATGTAACTGCTATCAGTAGGCTAATACTTTTTTTTTTAAGCAGTAATGATTCTATAAACAGCAAATATGTATAAAGGCATGAATAATATTGCACATATTTATGGTATAATTTCAAAATTAAGCACTTGCCAGATTTAAATGTTTGAAGCTTAAGAAGCAAAATATTTGAAAGAAAAAAAAATTTGGGAAACTGAAAAAAAATAAAGCCCCACTCTAGAATTATTTTGTTAATGTTAATTTCTTAACTGTACTTTGTTTCTGTTTGTAAAATTTCAACAAATAAAAAACATACAAAAAAATACAGCACCTCTAAAGACATGTTCAAATGCACTTTATTTCTCAAAAATAAATACGACCCCCAACAGATATCATAACATACAGGAAGAATGTTACGTTGCCTTAGTTATCTAAGAAATCTTAAAACTCATCTAACATGTAGCTAACATTTATGGCTATGCATGCCCATTTATCATAAGAATAAAGCTAATGCTATGGCAGTACATTCAGTTCAGAGATTTTTTTTTTTAAACCTATCCTATAAGCACCAACATGGATACTGAAATCCATGGTTATACTCTAAAAGCACTCTTTTCTCCAATATATGAGGGCTACACAGTTGGATACATTGATGCTATACTCCACTCATTACAGTAGCTACTCTTACATATCTATTAAAATGCAGACTATATTGTAAGACATTGAAGCTGTCAACAATTAATAGGCCTCCAATTTGTAACAGTGCAATACAGTGCAAGCAAGTTCAGCTGTGGCATTTTATAAAGTCAATACAAGTCTGTATTTAACATAGGGCAAATGCAAGAGCTTGGACATGGGACATTTGCATTGGTGGAATTAATGTCTATAAGCAAGGCCTAGAATGTCTCAAGTCTTAGCACACCACACGAAAACAACTGAGTGAGTGAATGAAAAATCCCTTACTGTTTGTGTCCCTGGTGAAAATGCCCCCAATGTTCAGTTGCATTGTAACTCCACAACTATTTACAGAAGCAATAAGTACCCAAACTATCATTTATTTCACTAACAGTCATAAAAGCAGAAAAAGTACTTTTGCCTTTTAACATTTATAAGCCCTTTTTCTATAGGACTCTATTCTTGTAAATAGTCAAATTAAAAATAAGAGTTAATGGCTAACGTATACATTTTTCAAATTAAACAGAAGAAAATAAAATTGGACTGTGTGCAAAACTGGAAAAGAAATTGCCTGTATACCAAGTTGTACAATATGATGCCCAGTTCAAGTAAGGTCATTGGAGTGAGAAGGAACATTAAGCTCTAAAAGCTTCATCCATATGAAAAAAAAAATCAATCAACTTGGAATGATTGTTGCATAATATAGAAGCAGCTTTTTTTCCTTGCGTATTCCATACTATGACAAAACAATTATATTATAATAGAATATAAAGTAAAATTGTTTGTTTCCTATGTTAACGCCTTTCATATTATTTCTAAATTGCAAATACCTTTATCTATTAAATACAATTATAATTGTAAGTTTTTTTATGGTAAAAAAAAAACCTGTAATATTCCTTTACTAAAGAAATGCCATCTACTTTTAGCAGATCTCATTTCATAAATATGATGAGGATAGGAATAAGATGATCCACAATCATGCAAGCAACAAAAGGGGAGAGACATATTGCACTTTTTCTCAAGATCGTATATATATATATATATATTCACATCTAAGTAAATTAGTAACCAATTAATAAAAATGACCATCACAGGACAAACAATACTCTCAAAACGGTCAGCGGTTGTGAATACAATTTATGTGTTATATTTCTGGAAAAACGTATGTTCCAGGGTGAAGTAAATTAGATA
Source organism: Ptychadena robeensis (assembly GCA_036250615.1). Lineage (NCBI taxonomy): Eukaryota > Metazoa > Chordata > Amphibia > Anura > Ptychadenidae > Ptychadena > Ptychadena robeensis. The sequence continues at coordinate 139,674,046 of CM070032.1, read as the reverse complement.
TAGAGAATATCCACTTGTCATACCTTGAACATACATTTATAAGGTAGGGTTGTGGTAAAAAAAAAAAGCCAGACATTTGGCTGTGGTCAGCTGAGAGAATGTGTGTTTCTTTTGGAATTGAATTTTGAATGCATCAAACCAAGAAATGCTTTCAGTTCAACATAGGAAGAAAAAGAAATGAAGCCATCCAGGGATACATGTTAAAAAGTTTCTGAAACGATTTGACATGCTTGATGGGCACAGCCTCTCTGTTAGCTGAAAATAAATTTCTCAGCTATTACTGCCACAAACATCAGAGGGCTAACTAAATAAAGTGCAAAGTGCAGTAACCAATAGCAACTCGAACTTAGTAAATTTCGCTTAGTATATAATATAGAACAGTCAGGAAAAAGTGCTGATTGGCTGTTTTAACTTATGGCTGCACATACTTTTACCTTATAGTTAAGCCCGGATAAGTGCACTAAAATAATGTGAAATTGTATGAAAAATGCAAGCTACTGAATTGAATGTTACTTACATTGAACTTTGAAAAGTTTACAGAACATTGATGCTTAAACTTAACTGCTCATAATGTGAAATATTACTAAACTACTGAAAACAAAACAAGAACGAGGCTTGGCTGCCAGAAAACATACATTTCCAGATGATAGAAAGTTATCAGTTTAGCTATAGAAATTGTCTCTTGTATGCAAATATCAACCAGTATTGCTGATTTCATGCCCTTTCTACATAAATGGCTCAGACATCATTATGTAGAGTTTCACTGGCCAAGACAGAAATGCTAGAGATGGGACAGGATTTGATTAAGTCCTTCATAAAAAAGTTATTTTTCAACATCAGACCATACTCTTCTAAGCTGGCACCTCAGCTCTCTCTCCAATGCGTCAGCATTTTTACTTTAAAAACTTCTAGATGACTCGGTTTCCTTTTAGTTCTCTTCAATTTCAATCAACAGAAGCTTGTGGGCAGCAGGTCTAAAAAGACAAGATGGGGATGACAACATCTATATTTTAGATTCATGGACGGAGTAACTTCCATGATTTAGAACTGCTACTTGGTTTACATGTAAAAGGAAACGCTGGAATTCAAGTAAATAAACAAATAAAAATTTAAAAATGTATTTACAGACTGCAATCGAGGTAAGTTTAAACTACACTTGGTTGAAAGTCCCATTGCTGACAAATATCCTATTGATTTCTGCAGGAACTAGACATGATTTTTGTTTCAGAACAGTATGCGGGCATTTAAAACTAAAATTGCCACATAAACAACAACGTCAAGAGGTTCGAACTAAAGGGGAAAAAAAGACAGGTAAACAATAAGCTAATCTTGATTGATAAACTCAAACTTCTCATTTCAATGTTCTCATTTCTTTAACCAGTGTCTTACTCGGGGTACTGGATTAAATAAGGGATTTAAATTTGGAGAAAATCTGATATTAACGAATAGCAGAACTGTCATACTACTGTTTATAATGTTTCTATGTCTACCAGGCCTCAACACTGCTGTTAAAGTCCCCATACATGGGTTGATACCCACTCGATCAATAAATGCTGGAGTGCAGTGATGTCACCAAGCTGCGCTCGGCGATTGAATGTCCATTCAATACTTTGAATGGGGACAAGAATAATGGCAATGGCAAGGGATTTACTAACATGTTGTTTCCCTGTTCGATTGCAATTGTATGCAGCCATACAACTTCATCGCATTTAATGGCAATTGATCCCACTGGAGAAAGGGTGGCCACGTTCGATGTGCGAACAATGGATCACTGTGAACATGCAGAGTTTGGCAATCAAAATAAAATTCAACCTGTGTATGGGGACCTTTACTTGCCTAAAGTTTTATCTGTTCAGACTGGTAAATAGAACCAAATATATGTATAATGTAAATAAGTACTTTGTTCCTATATTTCAGATCCAAGATATTTTATTATCACTTTCATTTGTCAGTTGCCCTAGAGCAGCGGTTCCCAAACTTCCCTTGCAGGGCCCCCCTTTTCTATTAAGGAACATTATCAAGCCCCCCACCCCATTCATACACAAGAATGAGGGCCAGCGCCCCCCTGGAATACCTTCGCGTCCCCCCAGTTTGGGAACCACTGCTCTAGGGGATGATCAACCAACATGGCCCTAACTAAAGTAATTGCAAAGACAGAGAATGTAATATGACATTCTTTGTTCAATTATGATCAAACAGTACAGTTGTAAAGCCTTGTAATGATCATCTAGGATACAGCCAGAGGTGGATAAACGTATTCACCCAACATCCACACGCAAGTAAATGAACGGTTTTAAATGGACGGTGCTGCATCATAACAGTCCAGTGTGAATAAATGTATACACACACAAAACTGTTCCTGAAACATGCTATATATGAGCGAACTTAAAAGAAAAAAAGAACAATCTTGGCTATTGGTATTAGCTTAACAAGCAGACATTTTATCTAGGTTACAAGCGTTTCAGATATTCTGTAAAATAAAGAACCATTAAAACAAGTGATCACATACAAAGACAAGATACATATTAAGACTAATGTTAGGATAAAGTGGTGATGTGCTTTGGTGCAGACGGTAACATTTGTAACAAAACTTTTTCTGTAATTTAACATAAAAGTCATTGAACAGAACTGTAATGAAAAAAGCCATTTTCGTGACAGACAAAGGAAATTATAGTTACCATGAATGTGGGATATGCATGGCCAAAATGACCTGTTGTTACATTCGGACATCCGGTTTGCCATGTGAACATGTTCTCCATTACTACAGGCACAGTGATTAGCAGCAACAGCGTTCAGTGATACTTACTGTATACCCCACTTATAGTCTTTACTAAAAGGTAACTCTATAGGTATGCCCAACATGCATAACTATGATATACATACAGATTTCAATTAACTAAACACTAACGGTGTATAGCTATATATAGATATATTTATAGATATATATGTATTTTATTTCTTTAAATAAAAATAAAACTTTTCAGTGCTTGTACACCCAACATACAAAGTCAGCAACCCTTGTGCAAAACAATACGCAAGTAAGGGCAGATTTGGTATGGTTCGGTTTTCATTGTTATGAATAAGAACCCTATGCCACTATTTAGGTGGGACAAAGGTTTTCTATTTAAGCATCCACATTTTCTTTGCAAAGAGATGCTGCATAAACATTTCAGTCAAACGACATCTAATTAAAAGAATACTTGAACATTCATCAGATTTTTTTCCCCATAGTGACCAAATACACACGCACACAGGAAAGGAGACAGGGAAGGAGAAGGTATTTAAACTTACAGTATAAACAAACTTCCATTGAACAACAGGCCTATACAGAGGTGCACCATTATATATAGAGATATATTCATAAAAATAGCTGTGATGGGAGAAGTTTTGTTAAAAGGCATAACTGAACACTCTTTAACCTTTTTTTGTTTTTAATTGCTACTTGTTCATCCCATACTTCTTTCGGTGCAGCTATTTGTGTTGGTTTTTAACAGTTCTAAATCTTGAGATGTAGAAATCCTTGGCTGTAAACAGTGTAAACAAGTAACACACACTGTCAGCTTCCATTCTACTTTTTGTCACGGATGGTTTCGGTGTCCAATAAACATTCAGAACTCCATCAGAAGAGCTCTGCAACCATGTAAATGCATTTCTATACATTCACAGTAATAAATGCCCTGTAAATAAGCTTGGCAGAACTTTTGTTTTCTCAAATCAAAATGAACAGAAAGAAAGAAATGTTTTAGATAATATTTCTTGTGTGTATAATATATCTATACATCTATAAAAGTAGAAATATAGATATATATCATTAGCTTTGATAGTGCAATTTAAGTCTTACCTAAGGTATCTTAAATGTTGAACTTTGTGCTGATCAAAAACATACTTGAATAGTCTTGAATTATTGAAGCAGCTCCAATGGAGGCTGGTACGCTTGTAAGAGTATTTGTGTTGTAGATAAACCTAGATACCAGACTCTTGACGTATTATTTTGTCCAAAGGTATTCTGCTAAAAAATAAAGAAGTAACAGAAAATGAAAAATAGGGAAATCTTCTAAAATACTATAGCATTTGTCTCCAATAGAAAGACTTCAACTAATTTTGTATGATGTTCCATTGGCATTTGATCTACTCAGGACACTCTTGCTCTTCACTACTGTCCACACGTACATCCATTCTCTTTTCTTTATGGCTATTATATATTTTTTTCATTTCTTCTTCATATTTGATAAAATTGTCTCCAAACCTCGTCCATACTTTGTAAGGAACTGTAATAGTGTTACGGTAAGGTGGTCTAACCTCACTTACCCTCAAAAATATGCCATAACGGTTGGAACCAACATCAAAGTAGAACCTCTTGTTGTCCACTCTGAATGATGTTCCTTCTGGAAGCTCAGGGGGTTCGTCTGCACCACCTCGCCGTTCTTCTATATCTCCTTCTCCATAGTCTTCAATAAGCTGAACCAGAGCATCCCTAAATTCAATCATACCTTGGGCTGGCAGAACAATAGTCTGCTCCTGACCCAGACTCTGGCCAAAGTAACCAATCATTCCCGGTCCTCTGGTCATAGTTTGTCTAATTCTTAAAAAACGTCCACGCTGGTTTTCTTTAAGATCTAGATAATATTTTCTATTGTCTCGTTCAATATATTCAGTCTTCAAAACACTGTGTGTTGTGGGTTCTTCTGATCCAACAGAACCTGAAGGAGATACTGGATGTGGTCTCCTCCTGGAATCATGTTCTTTTTCACTTCCATGGTCGCTGCGTTGAGAATGACTGCTTCGGAGACCTAGGTGAGCATAATGCTCAATGAAATCTCCCAAACAATCCTTTAACTCAGCAGCAACAGACAAAGATAAAGTCAACTTGCTCTTTCTGATGTTATCCTGACGTCCTCTACCAATCCAGACTTCTGCTATCTTTAAAAAACGTCCACGAGCACTCTGCTTGACATCCAAATAGAACCTTTTTTTCTGAATATCTACTCTCTTAGATGCTAATTCCTGTATCTCTAAATTCTGTGAGGAGGGGTAGTTGTACTGTTGTGGGTAAATATTTCTGCTCATGCTGGCACCTTCCCTTTGTCCTCTTCCTCGATCCATGTTTATAATCTTAAACAACTGTAAAGAGAAAGGGTTTAAAGGGACAACTGATTAGAATTATAAAAAAAAAATACTAACTGTTGAAAACCCTTGCAGGAATTTTTCTACCTCTTTGTGTGCATGAAAAAAATATATAAACAACAAATGGGTTTCTATATAGAGTTTGTAAAAATATGTATACTAATTATTCATATTTGTTCATTAGTAAAAACTTTGGCTGCGGGTAACATACAGGAGCTCGATTTCTTTATTTTTTTTTTTACATTTACCACATTATGGTAGCTTGGTCCTAATTGACTACAGTAGGGGACATTCAAATCATCTGCACCAAAACTGTGATGGAATGAATTCTGGTATGCATATACTATAAAAAATATATTCCAGGTGGGGGACAGCCCAGAGTGGCATTTTGATGAAGTCTTCCTATAAAAAGCTGCAAAACCAGGAAAGGCTTGAAGTAATAAGACAATACATGGTCACCAATTACAATGCATTTAAAAAAAAAAAAAAAAACGAAATAAATGAACCAATGCGTTTTCCTACTTGGCATCAAACATAAAGCTTAAATTTTAACTATAAACTGTCAAACTTAAAACATACCGTAGAACCAATATAACCTTATATTTAACCTTTTAGGAAAGTTGAATGGACAAAAAGACTCACCAGTGCCAAAACAAAGCTATCATCAAGGTCTTTTAGTAACCCCTTATCATCAGAGTTGAAGCTCCTGTTAAAGAAAACAACATAATAAAACTCTCTCTCCAGAAATGAAAAACATAGTTCTCTTAAATTAACTTCAAATAATAAAAACATATTTCTGGAAAACATTATATTCTAATTCACAAGAATTTACCATTTCGGACAGCTGCACCTTGCTCATACTTTGTTTTGCTTTATTTTACAGTTTATTCAAGGTTTTTCTTTACTGATGGCCTTATAAAATCAAGCTATTGTAAGTGAATACCTAGCAACAATTATACTGGATATATATTTATAGGTTTACAATTCTCATTTCATATGTTTTCAAGAACTTGTAAGGATGTGTCATTACGGCAAAACTCAACTGCACAGTGTTTGAGGTTACTCATTTTAGGGGTTACAAGCTGCTAATTACTCCCCCTACTTGGGATTAGTTCCAATTATGTTTGCTTCATATATCCATTAAACAAGAACTAGAGTTAAGAATTCATCAATACAGTCCACTAAAATCAATGGACTAAAGTAAAGAATAAGAAAAGGCGGTGATCAGTACCACAGACATTTTACTTACTTGATACTATACTCCAAATACAAAGCATTGCTATAATTTTTTTGAGCAGTGTATTTTAAAAGAAATTTTTTTTATTTCCGTAAGTGGAGCTTTATAAGCTTAAAGAAAAGGTATAAAAATTGAACAGTTAAACCAACAAAGACTAACGTAATGTAATGTAAATAAATAGGATAGTTAGGGTGAAGGCAGTTAGAGAATATTATACATGGCAACTGTAAAATACTATAGTAAACAAATATGTAAATTACTCCATTAGTTAAACTAAATCATTCAGTGTTCACCCCAGGGCAGATTGGCCGGGCGGGCCACCCGGCAGATTTTAGTCCCCGTCCGGCAGTTCCGTCCCGCTATAGGTGTCTGCCCTACCCGCGGCTCCGAGCCGCATCGGCTCTTCTCATCCTCGCGCGCTCCTCTGATAGGCTGCCGGCCAGCGGCACACACAGTCCTCCCGGAGAGCAGCCTGACAGCGGCAACCTCCCTTCTTCAGGAGCCCGCCACGCCACACTGAAATACTCCGGCTCCCGGCACACTACCGAGCCGCGGGCCGGGATCTTTCAGTGGCTGCGGCGCGCTCCTGAAGAATGGAGGCGCCGCCTGTCGGCTGCTCGCCGCAGAGGACTTGTGTGCTGCCTGGCCGGCAGCCTATCAGAGAGGCCGCCGACCGTTGCGGCGCGCGATACGTCATCGCGCCGCCAGACTGCCGCTGCGCTGCCGAGCCTGCCTGACCGGGCTGAAGAGGCGCTTGTTTAGTCCTCAGGTGGTGAGTAACTCTGGCAAATTATATGGACCTGCCGACTCTGCACATTAATGGGGGGCCTGGACTCTGGCACATTTATGGGGGGCTGGACTCTGGACCTGGACTCGGCCATTAATGGGGGCTGGACTCTGGCACATTAAATGGGGGCCTGGACTCTGGCACATTAATGGGGGGCCTTGGACTCTGGCACATTAAATGGGGGCCTGGACTCTGGCACATATGGGGGCTGACTCTGACCTGACTCTGGCACATTAATGGGGGGCCTTGGACTCTGGCTATTGGACACTGGCACATTATAAGGGGGCGGTGGACTCGGGCACTTAAATGGGGGGCCTGTCCTCTGGCAACATTAAATGGGGGGCCTGGACTCTGCACATTAAATGGGGGGCCTGGACTCTGGCACCATTAATGGGGGGCCTGGACTCTGGCACATTAAATGGGGTGCTGGACTCTGCAATTAATGGGGGCCTTGGACTCTGGCACATTAAATGGGGGCCTGGACTCTGGCACTTATTGGGGGGCTGGACTCTGGCTATTGGACACTGGCACATTATATGGGGGTGTACTCGTCACATTATGGGGGGCTGACTCTGGCACTTAAATGGGTCCTGGACTCTCCTGGCACATTAAATGGGGGGCCTGGACTCTGGCACATTAAATGGGGGGCCTGGACTCTGGCACATTAAATGGGGGGCCTGGACTCTGGCACATTAAATGGGGGCCTGACTCTGGCACTTACATGGGGGCCTGGACTCTGGCACATTAAATTGGGGCCTGGACTCTGGCACATTATGGGGGGCCTGGACTCTGGCAATAAATGGGGGCCGGACTCTGGCACATTAAATGGGGGGCCTGGACTCTGGCACATTTATGGGGGGCCTGGACTCTGGCTTTGGACCTGGCACAATCTATGGGGGTCTGGACTCTGGCACAATCTGGGGGTCTGGACTCTGGCACAATCTAGGGGGTCTGGACTCTGGCACAATCTATGGGTCTGGACTCTGGCCAATCTATGGGGGTCTGGACTCTGGCACAATCTATGGGGTCTGACTCTGGCACAATCTATGGGGGTCGGACTCTGTAACTGGACTCTGGCACTTATATAGGGGCCTGGACTCTGCTTTATATGCAGTGTTGATTTGTTTATGTTTTGCGGCTCCCTATCACCCGTGTATGAATGTTCAGTCAGAGCTGCCTGGTACACACGTGTACCCCCTCCTGTCCCCCACTCCCCGTGTCCATAGGCTGTTCTTTCCGCTTCCTCCGGTCACACATGGCTGCCAGTCAGATCCGGGGATATGGAGGTGCCGGGAGGCTGTGAGCATACCCTACGGTGGCTGTGACTGAGGGTGAGGACCCGGTGTCATAGTGTGTATAGAGGGGGTTATGCTTGGTGTGGTCTCTGTGCTCCGTGTTCACGGTAAATGTGATCACTGTGCTGTGTGGGTGTTGTGTATATGTGTGGTGTCATTCATGGTTGTATGGTATACTTTTGGTTAACATCCTGAGATCTCCTACTGAACGGTCACTTGCCTCACGGTTAGTGTGAGGGACGTCCTGGTAGGTTAGCTTGTCACAAGGTGGAAGGTTAAGGTTTCACTATAAAAGAAGTGAGGTGGACTAATCAAGTGAAGTACATTGCACTGCTGCTGTGTTTCTTCTGTTTCTAATGTAAACGTTACTGTGTTTTTGACAGTTTTTACTGGTTTTGTTCAATAAATAAAGTTTCAAACCTTTAAAATGGTTGTCCAAAGAGCATGTAGGATTTATTTCCTTAGAAATGAAAAATTAATTTTCCCGATCGCGAATTTCCCCCTCCCTCACCACCCGGCTACGTTTTGCATGCCACCTGACGGCTGAAAAAATTTGCTGGGAGAACACTGTCATTGTTTCTACATAAAGACTCATCTTGCTGAATAACTGTAATCTGGAAGTAGACGAAAAGTTTTTAGAACAACACACTTTTCATATTTTTATTTTTCAACTATTCATATGTTTTTTATCCCCAGTTTAGGTTAATCATTCATTTTGGACAACTTTTCTGTTGTACTTAGGAGGGATAAAAATAAAATTACCTTACTCCCTACGCACTGCATAGGTACAGATTTCTGTACCAAAAGCACACCATGGACTTAAATGGAATTTTTTTTTTTTTTGTAAAAAAAAAAAAATAATAAAAGAAAAATGTTATTTAACCCCCCCGATAAGGCACCGGCACCTATCGATACCCCGAACTGGGTTCGGGCACATCGTGGAGCCACCGGCTCCGCCGCCGCCATCTTGCGCGTCCATCGCCGGCTTCTTCCGGGTCCCGGGTGAGGGTGCGCTCCCGGAGGCGGGACCCGGTCGCCGGTCTTTTAAATCTTTTTTTTTTTACTTTGAGCGGAGATAGAAATGTCTTTCTAATCCAGCTCAAGTGATCCGCTATCAGAAACGCTCGCGCTGAGCGTTCTGATAGTGGGAGCATCTTCGCTGCACACGAGCCGTTACGGAATAGCCGCGGTCTCCGCTATCTCCGTGAACAGCTCTCCTCTGCCGGTGACGTCATCCGTGGCGGGAGATTTAAGGTACAGAACTTTTTATTTTTCTTAGATTTTTTTTTGTCATTTTTTTTTATTTTTTTTTATTTTTTTTTGATTGGATTGGATATGTTTTATCCATCCAAATCAAAGAAAACAAGTGTAAACTCAAAAAAAATTTTTCCCAATTTTTTTTTTCTGTACCTCTAAAGCCGGCCATAGCGCTTTATTATCTGATTTTGCGAATGATCACCATGCAACTTCGGGTCATCGCTTGGTGATCAATTGCAAAATGAACGCGCCCACCTGAGCAAGTACTGGCACAGTCTGATCGTAAATCAAACTGCGCCCGTGCCGGAATCAGGCGCAACGACTGGCTCCTGTGTGCCTATACAGCATTTCTACAAAGCTTCTACAAAGCTGCAGGCACCCAGCCTTTCCGCCCCCATCGCGTCTCACCGGTGACGCGATGGGGGCGGAAAGGCAAAACACTGTATCACTTTTGGTACAGAATCTGCACCTCAGTGAACCGCCAGGGAGGTTAAAGAGTAATTTGGCTTGTTGTGTATATAAATTTTTATTTAAATGTAAATTTTGTGTTTTTTACTCTTTAAATGTTACTGGGTACAGTAATCACTGTGCCCAGTACATCCCTCCCTTTATTTAACTGTTAAATTCACGCCACCCACCGATAGTGACGTCATCGCGTCACACGCGAAGGATCACTAGCATCCCGGGATTCCACCATAGATCCTCGAGCCGCGCTGCGCACCCAAGACAGTAAATGAGCGCTGCGGGGATCCGGTTACTTTGGGTATGATCGCCTTTAAAACAGGCTACTACACCTAACCCCCAGAGCCCCGCAGCGCTCACTTTCTGTGTTGTGTGTTCGGCAGCGGCGGTCTGGAGCTTTTTTGACAGAATCCCGGCTGCTCAGTGGACTGCCATCTACGTTGCAGTTCTTTGATTTCCCGCTGCCCACCGATGTTGAACGCTCTGCGTCACACCAGAGGGCGAGGGCTCACTGACAGCCGGGATCTGTCATAACGCCTCGAGCCACTGGCAACGACACACACAGAGGGAGAGCTGCGCTTCCGGGCTTTGGTGTAGAGCGCCTGATTTCAAGGCGATCTACATAAAGTCTGGACCCCGCATCGATCACCCTCTGTTGTGTCGGCGGCGGCTCCGAGGCTTTTGACGATAACCCGGTGCTCAGTAATCTGTCTACAGTACTCCTCTTGATGTTCCGCCGCCCCCTATGTGATGTCTCTCGTTCACACGGAGGGCGGAGGGATCACTGACAGCCGGGGATTGGGTCGAACGCCTCGGCCGCCGCACACCACACAACACGAAAGTGAGCAAGGCGGGGCTCCGGCTTTATAGGTGTAGATCGTCCTTAAAACAGGCTGGAGCCCCGCAGCCTTGAAAACAGGTGATCTACATCTAAAGCCCGGAGCCCCGCAGCGCTCATTTTGTGTCTTGTGTTTTTTCACATGTCTTCACATGCTTATTTACGTGGCTTCTCCCTGGTCATGTTTAACTTCTCGCCGCCCGCCCGGCCCACCACGCCGAGCACGAGGTGTCTAGAGGGGGGGGGTCAAGGCCGCGTGGATGTTGACGTCTCGACGTACTCCTATGCCTGGTGATTCATAGTGAAATCATTAAGGTTTCGATCGGATGCGCCGCGGCTCGTGTATCGGCTGAGCTTAAGAGCCGTTGGGCTCCCGTTCATGTACAGCAAAAACACATCAGTCGCTCGTCCAGTGCACACTTTCATTCCCGCTGTGGCATCACTGGACGAGCTGGACTCGTCTCAACCGCTAGGGAGGTTAATAATAACAATTTAAATACATTTCCCCTCCCTCCTCACACTTAGTTCCACTTTCTTCTTGTGCAGATCTATTCCACTCCAAACAATCAGAAAAATATTGTTTTTATTCTATTCACTGTATTTCTTAATGAAACTTAGCACTGAATGGGTTGATGCTGTATTCATAGGTTTGTAGAATAATAGGATTAAGGTTGTTTTTTCAACTCTGTTCATGATATAAAAATTTTGCTGTGAAGAGGCATGTTAACTCTGCCGAATTCAGTTTCAGTTTTGAGAACTGCAAAAGTAAACCAAGCATCTGTGATATCTTGTAGGTAGAGAAACTGCCCAATTATCTTACAAAAACCTCTGGAAGAGCATGACATTGTGAATGGGTAAATGGAATTTATTCACCAAAAGAATTAAACATATACAGCATCATTCTACACTTTATAATCACTAATTCTAACAAGGCTCTACGAGAAAAAAAACTGTATAGTTTATGACAATTTAGTCAAAACAAGTCATTTTTAATTCTGGAAGTAGGAATCTGGATGCTGCCGTCAATAGAGATATTTACACAATTAAAGTTTCCCTTATAGATGAAACTATATACATTTGTCCTCACTCTCAACAATAGAAAATTCTCATGAAAAGAACATACAAACTGACAAATCCAAAAACCGACATAACATTAGTGATCATGGATATAAAACACTAGAACAGCAATGTCTGTATCAGCAAATCTCATAAGAAAACAAGGAAACAAGCCGCCACCTGTTTAGCATGCGAGAAAGAGAACCAGTTTCAACCATATTGCATTCTGGTACATGGAACAATATGAAAACTAAATGTATAGTTTCTTTTTTAAGTGACAGTGCTAAAGTTAGGATTCCGACGTAGAACTCCAAGTACAGCTTGAGATTGGCAGCATCAGTTGATGGGGTGCTAATCCTTCATGACTTCCCTGACTTTGTGTTTTCCAGGGAAGTGCTGAAACAGTTTAATTTGCAGTGACATTTTCAATATATTTGCCAAAATCATTTTGCTACTTCTCCACAAAATCACCATTGCCAAGTAGCATAGAAGTCCCTCCTTTCTTGACCAGCCAAAAATAACTGGAGGGTTAGAATAGGAATCATAGAGGTAGAAATTTGTACAGAAGCCATATTGTTTCCGTTTTCCCACAAGGGAGTAAGATTATGAAGATGCGAGTGTTGAAGTTTGCCAAATCCCAACACCGGAGTAGGGGGATTACAAACGAGGCTTGCCTCATAGAGTCTATGGAAGACCCTTACTTCTCCATAGTAGAACTACCTTGGGGTCCAACAACTGAGGGATCTTGTCCGCTACTGGAAAAGCCTTAAAATTTGTTGCATCAGCTGTTATGATGTAATGCCTCTGAGATAGCTGGGCTGCTATATAATATAAATACTATCCGGTAGAGCTATACCCCCAGCATCTGTGGGAAATGCCAGTATGTGCACAGAAGCCATAATGCAAAGTAAATTTAATTTTTAAGCAACATTTTCCTACTTGTATCCACCTCTGTCTTAAGCTGGCCATAGACAAATTGATTTCCCCGAGATCGACCTTTTAAACGATCGTGGCATGCGATTAAGTCTCTGATCATAAGTCATACATCGATTGAAAAGTGCACCAATTTTGGGATCCAATTGATTGCTGATCAATCGCCGATTTATCACCGAACGTAAGTAAAGATCGGCTACACAAAAAAATGTGATCAGAAATGATGGAAGTGGGATATGGCCTCCATTGGTTGATGGTTGCGAAATGATCGCAAGTCTCTAACAAGGTCCTTTGATTCATGATCGTCTAAAACTTTCAGGCATTTTTACGATTTTTAGGGGGATTTCTCACAGTTTCAATTGACCGCTCACTATAAGCATGCATCGATTTGTGAACGATCGATCACAGCGATCCATCTTACGGGGCGATCTCTCAGAAATTGCACGAAAAATCTATGGCCGGGGCCCTCAATAGGCGGACCCTTGTCCGGATCCGGACCCAAATAGGGTCACATGTGGACCGGCGCCCGACGCTTGCCCCCGGCTCATTCCTCTCCTCCTGCCGATGCTTTGAAGCGAAGGAGAGGAGCTATTATTTGGGGACCAAACGCTATAGCATGTTTAGCAATGGCAGCGTATACTAATTTCTCCAGGATAGGCCCATTCTGTAGGCCCCAAGAACTAGTCTCCCCACATATGCAAGAAAAGAAAAGTTTCACTACTTGACAAAAAGGTCACTGTACGGCATCGGGACTTCACACTGACCACCCACACTGCCAGTCATGTCAAGTCAGGCGCGCCACTAAAACCAGGTACGGTGAAAGCCGACACAAGAAGAATTCTTCCGCCCTCACTACAACTTGCCAATGACGAAGGTCAACCGATCGCCACAACTCCGTGCGCCAGAAGTAGACAGTTTCCGATCAGTCAGGCTGGCATCCACCTGCTCGTGCCGGTGAACCGCCATTCTGCGCCAACGCGCAACAGAATGGAGAAAATCATACCTGGACGGCCACTGCAAAAACAGAGGCAGCGCTGGGTCCAGGAGTGAACCGGGAGGCCAGGCCCATGTAAACAGGCAGTAGAAGGCCTCATCGTGCTGGAGGGTGGAATGCATGGAAGGCCTGTGCCAGACAAGACATGCGCAGGGACCTGCACCCCAATCCTCGCCAGCCGTCTGTAGCTGTCTGCATATGGAGAAAGAAAGCGCACAGGTCAAAAGAGGATGACTGACTCACTCGTCAGCCCTACATGGCTATGGCACTGATCATGGACTGACAGCCACTGCCCCATCTTATCTAATATTCTAATCCTCTCATAGATCCCTGCACAGCCTATATATAGACATAAGGAAATCTAAGTGGGGGCAGTAGGATGGTGGAACAGCATCCTTATACCTTTCCCAGGGAGGCAAGCAGAGGGGATACAATAGCGCCGCCATAAGACCGCACATCACAAACACACCATTCCATTACCACAAATGGCTTTTGTTCTCATTTTTGAGCATGCAAGATTGCAAACATTGATACTGGCATTACACCAGAGTAAGCAGAGAGAGTCTGATGTAAGCGCATACAGTGATAGCGAGGGATGTAGCGCTGACACAGCTATACCCTCTGTTTCTGTACAGAAATGTAATCCCAAACGAATAACACTCGAATATCATTTTAACACGCCAGGATAATTTATCAGGCAGAATGTGCGTTGGGGGTGAAAACACTCTGTGCATTGTCCAAGTCCCTACTGTGTTGTCACATTGCTACATCCTATATTACCAATTAGATGGCCTTGACATTCATTCTAGCACAGGCCAATCTCACACACGGGACGCTACGCTTCCTGACAATCATTATTTAGGCTACAAGAATATCAAGAGTAGTGCGCAATCCACAATTTGATAGAAAAGAGATTTAAATATCTACATTTAAAAAATAAACATCACATTTGTTTTCTGTTACAAGGCCTTGAGAAACTGAATTTTATCTATTGGCAAGATCCCATTTAAAGCACTGACATTTGGTTGGTGCCCTGCTATAAAGTCATAGAGCTTCATGTTTGATTTGACACCACAATGTAACGGCTCATGAACAATGGAAAAAGTTATACTTGTATTAAGGGTAACTGATGTGTGATCAGAAAGGTCACATCTATACATTGTTAGACCTTCACACCACACGGGGACAGCACCGTGAAATTGACGTCAACTCTGTAAAAAAAAAAATGATTGCGGGTATCATAGTAAAGACATCACCATCCAACACTCCATCCATTTTATTCATCTTACTTCATACCATTGGCATGTTGCGATTCATTAATGTTAATAGTTTGAAATATATGGCCGCCTTAAGCTTACCATAGATGTCTCAGCTTACCATAGATCAGGGCTACTCAAAATTAAATTTGAAAGGCCAACTTAACAAAATTTTCATTGGAGGTCTGAGGGTAGGAGTTTGGATTTTACAGTGCACTGCCAGCGGATCGGCAGTTTTCACGGCGCTGACCCAGTCGGCCCGGGACAGAAGCCTGACGTAGTCGTGTTTATATAAATATTCTCCATATCGTCTATAAAGACACAGTCTCAAACATATGTAGTTAATTACTAGACAAGGGCACCTCAACAAGTATATATTGAGGGGGTCAGTAGAGGGGTGAAAGGGGTAGGAGGACCTTGAGGAGCCCTGTGATGGCCATTTTCTCCTGATTCACAAAAGCTCCTTTAGGAAAATATGATATAAATCAAGCTTTTATTAACCTTCTGTGAAGGGGCCGCAACAGAAATTCCGGGGCCCCATATACGGTAATTTTTCGGGGCCCCCCCACTACACTCCTTTCTCCCCGACACTGAGGCTCAGAGAATGCCTATCTAGGGGTTTGCAATAAAACTTTTTAGTGAGCTCCTCCGATGAGTACCAGGAGATTGTGTTTAGTCTTCACCCCAATTGAGGGTGGTTCTTCCTAAAATGTATCCATCACGTCATTGAATCAGCCTACTGCATGGTAGATTCTGGCTACAGCATGGACCTCCCTGTTCCTAATGAGGCCCTCCGATTGGCTTGTCTCGATCACAGGTCAACAAGAACTGGTTTGCGGTCAAGTGTAACCCCCAGTAATGTTTAAACCCCACAGATGTCTCAGAGTAAGAATTTTAACACTTTAGGCTGTTTACTCCACATCCGCATTGAGCCGCTGGCTTCCGTCTTCAAGCCTCCACCAGCCCTGGACCAGGCTCTAATGGCTGTGGAGCGCACATAGATTTACCTGATGCAGGGATTCAACGTTACAACTATGTTCAGCCGAATCGGCGGACCGGCTGTCAAGTGCTGTGGAACAAGCACTAGCCTTAGGCGGAGGGGGGTCCCGAGTGGAAGTGGAAGCCCCCCCCCCCCCTCAGTGCCCATCGCAGGTTGGCTTTCAACAAATATCTTTGTTCAAGCAAGGGGATTTTGTAGACATGAAATGGGCTTACATAGATGACCACTCCAGAATTTAACCCCCAGATGCCTCCAGGCCCTTTTTGGCAATTAGTAATTTAACAATGTGGCACCACTATCTGCAAGCCTTTCGATAGCTATTAAGTCTCCCTGCGATGATCCCAGTGCCCTGAGTTGTATGCATTTACACAATACCAACTGAAACAAAAATAGCAAATCCTGAAAAAGAGACATCCCATTCAGCAATATATGATTGGGGCTTTAAGTAGGAAGATTGTGCTCAGGGACCCTGAAAATTGCATGGATTAGTTCCAGGGTAACTGAAACCCCCCAAAGGTTCACCATGCAGAGTTTACAAACGATCATGTGTTCAAACTAGGATAAGTGAAACAGCATGAGTAGCAAGAGTAGGCTAATGCTCATAGGGAAGCTGTATTTTAGCTGAAATTAAATGTATAAGTCTTGTAGCTAAGAGGGGTGTCTGTAAGTAGAGTAGGTGAGCATAACTGATCACTGAAACGTTATATGCTATAATGTTAGGTTTCCTGCTATGAATTTCAAAGTTCGTGTAATACAGGTTTATTAGCTTCGTTCTACAGCATAGAGGGTGTGTCCTGTCCTGCATTTGATTGGATCGAGGGAGTATCAGGTGGAAGGAGTACAGGGAAGAACAGCAGCAC
>CM070032.1:139616701-139651172 GCA_036250615.1 Ptychadena robeensis | reverse complement strand
CACTTGTCCACCAAAAATAAATCAATTCGGGAATATGTTCCATGTGGGGATGAAAAAAATTAGTAATCCCTTACTTGTTCTTAAATCGCTGATAACATTGGGAGATGTGAAAATGGCAACAATATTGTTATATTACGGCATATAAGTACAAAGCGAACAGAGTGTTATAATGATGATTATATTAATTGTTATTTTATTGACTATGTAGAACCTCATACATGATGTAAATGTATAAGCGATATTCTATGTGTAAAACTCAATAAAAATAATGTTAAATGAAAAGGCTTACAAAAGTAATTTCTAATTCCATTATTTTGCAGGTCTTGCTTGTGATTTGGTATTTTTTATGAAAATGAGTGGAGAACAAAGGAAGCTTCCAAACTGGATGTCTGAAGATCATGCAAGTGTTTCCAGTGATGTGAAAAAGGCAAGGTTTAGTGTTTCACAATTTCAAAGGTGTCATTTAGAGATTCTTATAAATGGGCTGCATTGATGTTTGCTATAATTTGCTGAAGCTGTTTTTTCTTTTTAAATCTCCCATATTTTTATGGGAAACCCTGTCACAGAATTGCCAATATTTCTAGTGGGTATCTAAAGTAGACACAAGATATTACTAGTAAGTGGACAATATTTATGCACCCTTGTGTATTGGTGTACTCAGTATTTAAAAAATGAAAATCTCCTTTGCTTGATGGTCCAGAGACTCAAATGTTTATTTAAGCATACCTACCTATTAAAGAAGACTTTCACACTCTTATGGGCACCAGTAGTGACTGAGTGCAAGGGGAAATGGGCAAGGTAAATGTCACAATAACCATCACGGTGCCATTGGAGGGGTAGAGCGTTGCAGTATTTAGATAAGGATTCTTGGCTGCCATACTTACCGGGTCCAGTCCTCCTTTTTCCAAGATGTCTGTGCATGACCAGAAGAGTCTTGCTCCCCCATCTTGGCAAAGGGAGGATAGGATCTGGTAGAGTGCCTGTTACGAGGAAAAGGGGAACTAAAATTGTGGAGTGGTGAGCCTGGATCAAGTCTATGGAAAGGTAATTATTGTGTATATGTATATTTATATTTTTTCTACAGTTAGAACCGCTTTAACCCACTATTCAAGCCACTTCTGTCCTTTTTATAGGTAGATGAAATGTTTAGAGAACATGCTACAGCCTAAACATTTAACATTTATGAAGATAAAGGGCACACTAAGCATTGTGAAAAATAAATTAGTTAAAGTTATTGTCTTGCAGGGCTGTTTTGTTTAACAGCAATTTCCCCAATGTACAGTTATTTATATAGGCTCATCTTGTGTTCAATATCCAAAATGCCTGAGATCGTGCTGGACACAGCCTTAATATTTTCAGCCCTGACAGACTTAGAGCTTTACTTTAATGTATTACTCCTAAATCTTCACCAAGCTGCTCCAAAAAACATTGTACATGGAAGGAGAAAGGAGAGGCACAGCTACAGTCGCTTGCAAAAGTATTCGACCCCTTGAACTTTTCCACATTTTATGACATTACAGCCTCAAACATGAATCAATTTTATTGGAATTCCACGTAAAAGACCAATTCAAAGGGGTGTACATGTGAGAAGTGGAACCATTAAACATTGTTTACAAATAAATAACTGCAAAGTGGGGTGTGCGTAATTATTCAGCCCCCTTTGGTCTGAGTGCAGTCAGTTGCCCATAGACATTGCCTGATGGGTGCTAAAGACTAAATAGAGTGCACCTGTGTGTAATCTAATGTCAGATCAAATACAGCTGCTCTTTGATGGCCTCAGATGTTGTCTTAGAGAATATAGAGAGCAACAACACCATGAAGTCCAAAGAACACACCAGATAGGTCAGGGATAAAGTTATTGAGAAATGTAATGCAGTCTTAGGCTACAAAAAGATTTCCAAAGCCTTGAACATCCCACGTAGCACTGTTCAAGCGATCATTCAGAAGTGCAAGGAGTATGGCACAACTGTAAACCTACCAAGACAAGGCCGTCCACCAAAACTCACAGGCCGAACAAGGAGAGCGCTGATTAGAAATGCAGTCAAGAGGCTCATGATGACTCTGGACGAGCTGCAGAGATCTACAGCTCAGGTGGGGTAATCTGTCCATAGGATAACTATTAGTCGTGCACTGCACAAAGTTGGCCTTTATGGAAGAGTGGCAAGAAGAAATCCATTGTTACCAGAAAAGCATAAGAAGTCCTGTTTGCCACAAGCCATGTGGGGGACACAGCAAACATGTGGAAGAATGTGCTCTGGTCAGATGAGACCAAAATTGAACTTTGTGGCCAAAATGCAAAACGCTATGTGTGGCGGAAAACTGCACATCACTCTGAACACATCATCCCCACTGTCAAATATGGTGGTGGCAGCATCATGCTCTGGGGGTGCTTCTGTTCAGCAGGGACAGGGAAGCTGGTCAGAGTTAATGGAAAGATGGATGGAGCCAAATACAGGGCAATCTTGGAAGAAAACCTCTTGGAGTCTGCAAAAGACTTGAGACTGGGGCGGAGGTTCACCTTCCAGCAGGACAACGACCCTAAACATAAAGCCAGGGCAACAATGGAATGGTTTAAAACAAAACGTATCCACGTGTTAGAATGGCCCAGTCAAAGTCCAGAGCTAAATCCAATCGAGAATCTGTGGCAAGATCTAGAAACTGCTGTTCACAAACGCTGTCCATCTAATCTGACTGAGCTGGAGCTATTTTGCAAAGAAGAATGAACAAGGATTTCAGTCTCTAGATGTGCAAAGCTGGTAGAGACAAACCTTAAAAGACTGGCAGCTGTAATTGCAGCAAAAGGTGCTTCTACAAAGTATTGACTCAGGGGGCTGAATAATTACGCACACCCCACTTTGCAGTTATATTTGTAAAAAATGTTTGGAATCATGTATGATTTTCCTTCCACTTCTCACTTGTACACCACTTTGTATTGGTCTTCCACGTGGAATTCCAATAAAATTGATTCATGTTTGTGGCTGTAATGTGAAAAAATGTGGAAAAGTTCGAATACTTTTGCAAGCCAAGGAAAGGAAAGGACCCTGAAAAGTTTTACCATGGGCAGATTGCCTGCCGGGGCCCCCACACCATGATCTTAGTAATACTGCTGCGAGATGAGTTTGTTTATGCAGTAGGTAGTTGTAAATGGCAGTTGATGTGTATTCAGTTGCTGTTGTAGATCGCACTTGAAGAAGCATTACTTGCAGAGTCTCAGAGACCGTTGCATTAAAGCAATCCAGCCTGAATGCCTTTCAAACCTTATGACAGTTGATCCTTTGCAGTTGTAAATAGGTAATAAAACATCTTCTCACATATCTGTGTTCCTACTCTAAGGCTTTGTTTCCATTATACGTCGGGATTCCTCTGCTAAGAGTATACGCTTAGCGGGGGTCCCAGCGTAGCACACTGATATTGCCTGCCGGCAGATGATCTGTTTACACATCTGCCGGTGCAGAGGCTAAATGTACTCGACTACGTTCAGCCTAACATCGGCGGAGCGGCTCGGCACCGTGAAGACAGATTCTCCGCCGAGCAGGTAAGTCTATCTGCTACGTCGGGACCCCCGCTAAGCGTATACGTTTAGCTGAGGGGGTCCCAATGTACATGGAAACAAGCCCTTAGTGTTTTTGTTTTTTTTTTATAAATTTTGGTATGAAACAAATAATCTATCAGAAAAATTAGCAAAATGTAATTTTCTATTTATATTCCTTTTTGAATTCATCATGCTTCACAGCTTCTGTGACATGAATGCATAGTGCTCTTTTTCTTTTTCCTAAATCTTAGTGTCTTTAGATATAGTAATTGCTGCTTAAGCCGGCCATACACGTTGCAATCTGTGGCCGATTATTCTGCCAAAGAGCAATCCAGCCAAAGGGGTCAATATCGACCGCAAGCCTGCTGTGATTGATCGGCGGCAAAACAAACAGGGACCTGAACGTGTATGGCTAGCTTTACTCTAAACTCCTGTGCAATGAAACAAATGTAACAAGGGCAGAGGGGCTGCAAAGAATTACTCATGCTGACATTTTATCATCGAACATTTTGTTTTGAACACTTATATTGTAAATTTTCTTACACCCCTCTGCTGTACTTGCATTAGAAGACAAAGACATAAATTCTCTGCTCTTGTAGAATTACTGGACTGAAAAAGGGTTAATGCAAAGTGCCTTTTACCATGGATTGGAATCAATTGAGTTTGTTGTGTTGCATTTCTTAAACTTACTGTAAATGTTGTATGTAATTTTTTAACAAGTATTGATGAAAGGTTAAATAAACTGTTATTCATGGTGGATTTGATTTTTCATCAACCACTACCTTATATTACTCAATAAGAAAGCGATTTGGGTTGAATGCTTGACCTGGCCCAATGGCAACATATTTGGAATACTACTCATGGCTCTGTTCATGCATTCTTCAGCGAAGATTGTTACTTGATGGTACATAGTTCCTACTAGGCTGACTAAGTTACACCCCGGTGCTTTCAATACATGCTTTTGTGAGCTACGGAAAGCACTTTGAGGCATTTTTGGTGGGATTGACCAAAAATCTAAAGGTTTTCAACGAGTATATCGATTAACCGATACATTCTTGAGCAAGAGTATCTGCAAGGACCCATTTGAGGTGTGATTGGATTTATAACCTCTGGGGTGTACCTATAAACAGTTGAAGCTGCTCTCGTTTATCTTTAGTGCTGCTAAAATCGTCTTGGCCAAAGCATGGCGGTTGAGAACTCTCACCTTGACCCAGCTAAGATCTCTTGGTTTCTGAATAATGAGAAACCGTATGCTTTGTTGAATGGCTGAATGGCTAAGCTTAAGCATACCTGAACCCCATGGCTGAAACATTATCACTTACCTGGAATAAACTCTTGGCTTCTTCACCTTTTGACCCTTATTGCCTCTGCCTCATAGACCGCCTGTAGCCCTTCATCGTTGCTGAGAGAAGTGGAGCTAAACGGGGATTGCCTGAACCCCCTTCCTTTTTCCTCCTCTTTCTATTTTTTTCTTTCCTTTTCTCTCTGTGTGTTTCCAAACTGTGTGTTTTGAAAGTTTTACTTCTAGAAATTTGAATGCGGGAACTGTGTGTTTGCTTTCACTGCCTGTTTGTTGAAGAACACTACTGATTTGCTACGGACTTCCTGCGAGGTCCATTTTGTATATATCACTAAAAGTTGGATGTTGGTCCGTGTTTGGTTATTCTTTTTTGTATTTTGTTACTTTAAACAAAAACAAATATAAATTTATTAAAAAAAAGACATATTAAATAAATTGCTAATTACATTATTTAATATGGACACATGATGAGTGATGCTTTACTTTGTTTTGCTATTTAGAAATGTAACTGGAAGAAAAACATTCTAGAAGACAATCTCCCATTCTTGGAATACAGTGGCTCTGTTTACTATAGTTATGAGTCGAATGATTGTTCGTACTTGTCAGAGTGTATTCGGTAAGCATTCAATGTAGTGTTTCTTGTCAATAGTTAACTTCTGTTTTAGTAATACACATTCAATCAGTGGCCATAGTGGTGGTTTTTATAACAATGATCTCTCCTGCTTTCTGGGAAGAACCTATAGAATAACTTGTGGAAGCACAGGCAAATTAAGTTTGTGTATAGAACAAACACAAGATCAAGTTTGTAAAATTGCCTGACCTCTTAAGTGAAGAGGTTTCTTATGCAGTCACTTTTCTGTTTAATTCTTCATGAAATTAAGAATTTATGGCCAATAGCCATAGCAATGGTTTAGTTACTGTGACTTGAAGCATAACCTTTCAAGTGGAGTTAATAATAGCTGCCTAAGTGGGCAGTAACTAGGGCTTTAAACATACTGGATAACAATTTGATTATTCCCTTTTCTGAGTACAAAACGACAACATCATCAATCATCCGCTATGAATACCTTGGTTTTATGTAAAGTCTGTAAGGACAGTTTGGTCAGGTTTGTATTATGATTTCTGCCATTTAAGTCCAATATTGCTGGTGGAAGACTGTAGATCAGTGGTTCTCAACCTATGGGTCGGGACCCCCTCGGAGGTCGAAACAAACTTTTCCCAGGGGTCGCCACATTCCCTGAAAGCATCAGAGCGTGTTGGGAAGTTGGGAGGTAGAATAATGCCCCCTACCTCTCTCCCTCCTAACTTCACACCCCACACAACATCATCACAAGCGTGGTGGGCAAATAGAAGGGGGCACTTATAATTACCTGATCGTGCTATTTGAAACGCGTAAGTGACACTCCAGACTGGCACTTCCACATTCCAAATACACCCTTACATTTTTGCCTCACGCTGAAATATAAGGCATCCCCCTGAAAATAAGGCACCCCGCAAGATACGGTACGGTAACTCTGGACAGGGGGGATCAGAGGGGATCTGAAGGGGTTACTAAAATGGTAATTCTCCCTCTCTGAGTCTCCTGTGCCATTTTGATTCCCCCCTCTGATTCCCACTGTATCATTTTAAGTGATCCTCCCCACCCTGATACCCCAGTGCCGTATTGTTCTTCATGGAAAAATAAGACATCCCCCCCAAAATAAGACATAGGGCATCTTTGGGAGCAGAAATTAATATAAAACACTGTCTTATTTTTGTGGAAATATTCTATTACTGTTTTGGGTTTTACAAAGCCATGTTGAAATATGGTGTTGTAGTATGTAATGATGTTTCACCACCATGATATTTGTTAATACATCTGATAATAAATCAACATTATGTTTTACATTCCATTGAACTGTTCCAACACGCTGGTCAGTAAATATTCATAACAGTTTGGAACATATCAATTCATTACAAAGAATAAGCGTAAGAAGTTATTCAAAATGTGTCAATGTGAGGTTTGCAATATTTCAATGGCAGGTAAAGTCAACTTTTCAATAATACCAAATAAACAACTCTAGCTTCTGCTTTTGTGTGCAATATTAATGGTAAAAGCCTATGAAGATTTTAAAACATGCCAGTAACATTCTCTGGAATGCTTAAGGATTTCAAAAAGTCAGAAAGATTTTATTTGCTAGAGACTAAAGCATGTTCACTTTCAAATAAACTTTCTTTAATCATAACGAATAATAAAAACAAACGAATTATTCACTTTGCAAAGAAGCACTAATCATGTGAAAGGTTAACTATCATGTAATTGAAATCCGAACAACTTCATTTAATTTTATGAGGTAAGTAAAAGGCCAAATAACAGACACAAGATGGCTTTTTAAAATGTAAGGGCATATTTCCCCTTTTAAACCCTGCTTTTCAAACCCTGACACTTAATACCCTCCCGAAATAAAATGTGCCAAATTCAAATATATGACTATGTCCTTTATTTCCTTTTGTCTTTCAATTTTCAGAGAGCAGCTTTCTAATGTGGGAGCAGTTGGGTTTGATATCGAATGGCCTCCTGTTTTCATTAAAGGGAAAACTGGAAAGGTTTCTCTCATTCAAGTGTGTCTTTCAGAGTCGGAATGCTACTTATTTCACGTTTCTTCTATGACAGGTAAACTGTCCTTTCAATTTGTTTACTGTTTGGGTTTCAACTGTTTTGTTTCTGGTCCTAATTTAGTAAGTAATATGTATTTGTATTAGGGCTTGACTTTACTATGCGTTAAAACCCTGTGTTGAATGCAGGGATTGTGCAATGCAGTGCAGAACCTGACCATTGACAGCTATGGGGCTATAACAGGGCTATCTCTACAGCCCATCAGAGCCCCCGATCCATTGGTCAGAGTCTCAGTCACGTTTATGTCAACGCAGGGCACCACTTCGACATTATCACAATGGAGGCTTGACGGATGACACTTACATTCATAATCAAAGCCTTATGACGAAAGTGCCACAGCACATTAGTTCTACTTCAGCCAATTGATTTAAAGGGACCTTGTGATCGGATGTGCTATGTAGTGCGGCCATTAACTTGGCCCTAACTGAGCGAAAAGGGGGACTTTCGCTCTTTGGATGTGCTGACATCAGCGCATCCAAGTGTATAGTAGAGTCCTAGCCTTAGAAGGCCAATGTGCATCACTATAATGTCCGTTACTGGCCAGAAAGCACACTACAAATAGTGAAAAATGGTTCTTTTATAAAGATTAGAGGGTGGATTCAAAAAAGATATTCATCCTAAAGTTCAAGCTAAAGTTGAGTTTAAAATTTCACTATAACATCACCTGCACTGAAAAACTATAGTTCACTATAGTATAGCACTTATGTATAGTATAGCACTTATGATGTTGCACATCCTGACTTGTTTTACAATGCTAAGTAACATGCTTAAAACATGGTTATTGAATGGCTTTGTGTACCATGGCAAGTATGGCGCTTGCCTGCCACCTTTCCTTCCCTTTGTTGTATCTTTTTCTACTGATTTGCCAGGCTTCATGTCTACGGGAGATTGGTCAGAAAGGGGGTTTGCATACACTCACTTGCTGACCCACCCCGCTCCTTTATATCCATACATTTCATGCTTGCAGTTTTTAATTTTTTTTTACCATAATAACTTTATTGAACAGTTGTAGCATAACATATGAAAATAACATTCAAGTACAATTGTTGAACATATGATAATGCATACATTAGCATCAAGAATTGGTCAATAGAGTAATTCCTCACGTTCTCAAGTAATTACATAACAGAACTCAAACAATGTTAATAAACAGAAAATACAGTAAATACAGTGTTAAACTAGGTAAATGGGACCCAATGTATCCACTGTAAGCCTGTGAATATTCCTTCAAGTAGAGGCAAGTATATGAGGCATACAGTGAGCACAATTGCGTCCTGAGATTTGTGTGCTATCTACAAACAAACAAACAAAAGAGCGAAGCGTTGACAAATCTCAAATGTGAACAGGCTTAACAGACTAAATATCCACATCTTCCCTATAACTGAAGAGCAACAGTAGATATAGTTGTAAAGGGGGTGAAACCAGGGTTTGAACTTCAACTACATTCAAGTAACGTCTGCGTTCCTAGTCAAGGATGGGCTCTTTGCAAAGAAGTCGAGCCAGCTAGACCACCTATCTAATAGGAGTCATGCGCCGTATGGATCAATTTCTCCATTTCGGCTATACGGTTAATCCTCTGGAACCATTCTGTTAGCGTCGGCGCTCTGGGTTGTTTCCAGAGATAGGGTATCAGTAACTTAGCTGCGTTTACTAGATGAAAAGGAAGAGACCCTTTGTATCGCTTGAGAGATACAGCTGTATGATGTACTGTAAAAGAAAGAATTCCGGTGAGAAATCAAATGTGTCCCCCACAATTCTTTCCATGTATGCATGTACCTGTTTCCAGAATGGCTGTATCAGGTGGCTGTTCCACCAGATGTGAATGAACGTGCCTGTTTCTGCATGACATCTCCAGCATCTACCATCCGAGGCTGGGTACATTTTTTGCAGAATTTGTGGGACTCTATACCATCTCGATTTAAGTTTGTAATTATTTTCCAGCAGCAAACCCTTAATTGAGAGGAGGTTAGTTTTTTCCGACTCTTGGTTCGAAAAGGAGGTGTTTAGTTCTTGTTCCCATGCCTGTTGATTAGACGGCGTGGACTGGGAGCGTATTTGGATGAGGTAATTGTATAAGGCCGTGTGAATGTTCAAAGATGGTGTGTGGTCTGCAAATCAAAGTACGGTTTTTGGTGGTGTTCAAATAGTGGCGTATTTGCAAATACAACCAAAGAGGCATTGGTTTGAGGAGAGCGGTAGAATCAATGTCTGTCTTATCTCTGTAGTGAGGTCCTAAAAAAAAAAAAAAAAAAAAGACGCTCTGACCTGGCCCTTGAATGGTACTAGCCCTTTCACCTGACCTTGAAGGAAGTCGGGATTTTTAACCAGTGGAGTAAAGGGGCCGGGAAAGGATGTTATTTGGTCATGAGTCGCTAAGAGGTGGCTCAATTTTAGGGTGGGGCTCATAAGCGGATGCAACATAGCGGCCTTTGGGATAGCCGATAGGGGTATCCACGCCAGATTCATTAGTGGCAGGCGAGAACTCCTGCTCCATCTGAACCCATTTTTTTGTGTCCGAGTGATTATGCCAGTCCACTATTCTCGCCAATTGGCAGGCTTTAAAGTAAACCTCTGGGTCCGGGAGGCAAATGCCCCCCCCCCCCCCAGTGTTTAGGTGCAGTTAAAACTTTCATGGCTACATGGGGTTTCTTGTGACTCCAAAGAAATGACCTAAACATCTTAAGGAGGGATACAAAAAACGCATTAGGTTTCGAAATTGGGATAGTTTGTAAGACATACAGTAGTCTGGGGGTCACGTTCATTTTAAGGATCGCAGCCCTTCCAAACCAGGAAAAGGTAGGTTTGTGCCAGCGGGCGAGATCTTGTTGGATTTGTTTCAGGAGTGGTAAATAATTCAGGTCATATAGGTCGCTGATTTGTTTGGAAAGATTGATGCCCAAATATTTAATAGAGGACGGTGCCCAAGTAAATTGATACATGGTTTGAAGATGGCGTACCTTTTCGAGGGGGTAATGTTACATTTAGGGCAAAGGATTTTGTGTAATTAACTTTAAAATTGGAGAATAGTTGGAATGTACTCAGTAAAGACAAAAGGGCCGGGATGGAGGATTGCGGATCAGAAAGGAAGAAGAGCAAATCGTCCGCAAAGGCCGCAATTTTATGTTCTGTGTTATGGATCATTACTCCTTTTATATCAGGGGTTGCTCTTATTTGACGTAGCAGGGGCTCCAGGGACAGCACAAAAAT
Source organism: Ptychadena robeensis (assembly GCA_036250615.1). Lineage (NCBI taxonomy): Eukaryota > Metazoa > Chordata > Amphibia > Anura > Ptychadenidae > Ptychadena > Ptychadena robeensis. Next base: position 139,640,477 of record CM070032.1, on the reverse strand, counting down.
CAGTGGGGACAGGGGGCACCCCTGTCTAGTGCCATTTTTTATTTGAAACGTGTCAGACAATGTACCTTTAACTGTAACCCTAGCATATGGGCTGGAGTATAGGGCCATGATCCTGTCAAGCATGGAGTTTTGAATACCTATGGCCGACAAGGTGGCTTTCATGTAGTCCCAGTTTATCAAGCGCCTTTTCTGCGTCGGTTGACAAGAAAAAGCATTTTTCAGAGGATCTAGATATCCAGTGTAAAACATTTACAGCCTTAGTGGTATTGTCCCGCAGTTTTCGTTTTTAAGCATGGTGCCTTAAAGTAACAGTGTCATTAGAAAAGAAGAAATTGCCTTGGATGACCAGTTTCTGAAAAATGCTAGTTATTTGGATTCATTAAACTTTAAGTTATCAACTAAGAATGAGCTTAAAAATAAGTGAACAAGAAGTTAAAACAAGAACATTTCACAACATTTCAGCCAGGCAATCCTGAGTCTGGTAGTGTGTTTCTGATGACAAGTTTACTTGATTTCTGTTTGTCTAATGTTAACACTACCTTCAACGTTTCACCTGGTGAGCGTTAGTTTGTATTTTTAAAATGGTCCTTTTTTTTTTTTTTACTAATTATGAAAATGTTTATTTTTGGTTTGTACTTTGTGCAGGTTTTCCTAAAGGTCTTAAGAGACTTCTGGAAGATGAGTCTATAAAGAAAGTTGGTGTGGGAATTGAAGGGGATCAGTGGAAACTACTGAGCGACACTGATGTTAAATTAAAAGGATTTATTGAGCTTACTGATGTGGCCAATGAGAAAGTACGTTGTGTTTTTTTCCTCTTCCTTTCTTTAAGAGAGGTATTACCTGTCAGGTGCTTTATATACTATAGCAGATACCATAGATTCAGCTATTACGTAAGAATGAAAGGAAAAGATAACAAAATAGGAGCAAATTATCATTTAGGATATTTAATAATTAATCATATTCTGTATTTTATATTCCGAGTTATTAAATTTGTTCTACAAGGATTTCAAATTTGTAGTTTCCAAAAAGAAATCTTGTTATATTTAAATATTTGATAAAGTCTGTTATTGTAAACTAGATGATGATAAACAAGTATTTGCATTTTATTTTTTTCTTGTGCAGCTTAAATGTAAGGAAAAGTGGAGTTTAAATGGCTTAGTTAAGCATCTCTTTAGCAAGCAGCTTCTGAAGGATAACTTGGTTCGTTGTAGCAGCTGGGACAAGTTTCCTCTTACTGAGGAGCAGAGACGCTATGCTGCCTCCGATGCCTATGTAAGTTACATCACCAATTGTTTCCATAATGTGAATTAAAAGTGTATTAAAGTCTGAAATAAATTATGTACATATCTAGCCAATCAAAATACCCCTTTACTTTCGGCCCTGATGTTCTTGTTGTCAATGTGACAGGAAGTGAGAAAGTTCCATCACTGCTATTTAAATTATCCTAAAAAGGAGGTGTAACATAAATACCACATGGTAATATCCTCATTATTATACTACTGTCTTACTGCATTTTTGCACTATAAGATTCACCGGATCATAAGACACACATATGTTTTCAGGCTTAAAACAAGGAGCAAAATATTCTGAACCTTAATAGGTTACTAAAATATTTAGTTAAAATATTTTGCCATTTCAGTGAGTGCATTCACAATATGTACGCTTCCCATCAGTTGGGTTTTTTTAAAAAGGGGGGCTAAGTGGGTGCACTTAAATTTAAAACATCTGGGAAATGACACACTATTATACTATATATGCACACATCAGGACAGGGGGGCAATCACATAATATGAGGCTGAAGTGTTTAATTTAACTTTGCTCAGCCCTGGACACTGTAAACACTAATTTCTCTCCATAACTAAAGGGATACCGGGGAAGCATATGTGGAACATCTTCAAAAAGGGACAGAAGCCTCATGACTTGGAACTCCAGACTATATATTCCCCCCCCCCCCCATTGTGGCAATTCAAATCAAATGATACCTTATGTGTTTGACATTATTTTGAGACTCTTTCTTTGTCACTTTGCAGGCCAGTCTTCTTATTTACCAAAAATTAGAGAGAATGGATGAGAGAGAGAGGGATCTGTTCCATGTCAGTAGAGGTAATTTGCTTTGTAAATGAGCTAGAACACATATTACATTGAATTTATATGTACTCCTAAGGCTACTTTGCTTATTACAGAAAATAGTGCAGCTTCACTTGAGATGAAGACCAAACTCAAAGCTCTGTCACAGCAGTGCCTTGATTTAGTGGATCAAGTTCCTTATGATTTTGAAAGGTGTGGAAGTGCAAAAAGGTAATTATTTGCATATTATTGCTTACTGTAAATCATAAGTATACTAAAGTGAGGTTGTAGGGCTTTTGTTAAATAGGAAGTAATGTTAAATTTTTAACTGTTCTTATGGGCTCATCATTCTATTGACCACTATTCTGCTGGTAGCCAGTTTTATTTTTTGTCTGTAACCTGGGGATTTCAAACAGTAAAACTACATATCTCTGTCTATGTATTTCCTGATTACTGAGAGGCAATAGTACCTGTAATTTAGGCTAGATTTACACTGTCGTTTCCTGCTGCAGCTTGTGGATTGTTTTGATAACAACCCTATGACAGGTCTATTGGGCAAAAGCCAGAAAAACCGCCCGGCCAGTTGGTTGCGTCTATTGCTCGTTTACAGGGCGGTTAACAACTGCCTGTGTAAATGAGCCCTAACTGTTTAGTTAATGTACAGTTTTATAAGCGTTTGGAGCATTTAAAAGTTTGAATTCATATCCAATGTTTGTAAATGTTCTCTGGTTCTAAGCAAAAATGAACATCAGAAATGCTACTTTTATTAACATTAATCATGTCATTTCATAGAGCTGCAGATACCCTTTCAAAGTTTTCTGAGAGTCTAGAAGAAGTCAGAAGTATACTTTTAGAAGCATCGAAGGCACAAGAGGGCTTTGAAGAAATGGCTTGTGAAGGCTCACCGGAGGCTAGTAAAAAAGCTGGATTTGATGTGTCTGGTGGTGAAACCCATTCAAGTAGTAAAGAAGATGACTGCATACTAGAAACAAGTGATGCATCTATTGAAGATAATGATGCTACTCTTAAAAGGAACATAGACCAAGACTTTGCTATGACCTTAGGCATCACTGCAGAGGAACTTGAGCTGATGGAAGCCATGGGGGAAATGCAAAGCAAGGAAAATAATGAGGTAATTATACAATAAATACAGTCTTGTGCACTTGTGCTTATTTAAAGAACACTGGTCCTTCTATATGTATATATATGTATATATTAGCTAATATATGTATTGAAACAAACAAACCCTTAAAGTCCCTTGGAGGCTTAGCCTCCTACTGGTAGGCAGATTGGGGGACTTAGTTAGGTTACCCCCTCTCTGCTTTTCCAAACCCCCTTTTTTCGTTAGCGAATATATGTATTTGCGTCTTAGAACATTACGGGGATCAAAAAACCTGCACTAAATCAACAGTAAAGTTCCTTTAGATTCTTTATTTTAGAATAAGATACTCCTCCATGGTGCCATGTTGTTTTCAATGATACGGTACGAGCAATCAAAGCAGAGTACATAGTATTCCATGTTTCCCACCCTCCTCTAGGCATTTGATCCTGTAGTGGCCGTCACTTTTAAGCATAATTCCTTGGTTAATTTTACTGTGCAAACCATTCAGTACTTCTTTTTACTGTGGATGTTTGTGTGCTACAATGCAGGAATATACTGGCAATGTTAATGAAATTCACCACAACCCTGCTATTGAGAGTGATGAAGAGTTGGAGACTGAAATGCTCAAGGTATTTTTTGTATGGCAATATTTTCAAAATGGATGCATTTACAGACCACTTGCATATCAAAATGTATACTTATTTTCTTGTTTAAAAATTGTGTTCAGTATGTTTATTTTAAATTATGTATGTAATCTGGTTATAAAAAAACGCAAAACTGTTTTGATCCTTTTCCTTTTTAAATAATTTTTGGATCACTAACCCATAATCAATATGCAATGGCAGCTTTTGTAATTCCCCAGTCATAGATCATCTTTAAGGAGGCAGGACAGAAGATTTGGGGAAATCAAGCTGAAAAAAATGGCTGTGATTAGTATGGCATACTGGGTGGGTCAAAGGTTTCCCTATCTACTTTTATATTATATGGACAAATGTATAGGTACATCTGGCTACTACACGCACAAAAAGTGTGACATCCTGTTTTGAATCCATGTAAATCAAAATGGATTTGTTATCCACATAACAGTTTCCAGTAGCAGTAGCCACCGTGTCTCTGCTCCCCACATGCTGCAACTGCCTTATGACCCAAATACTTTATTACTAGTTAGTAAACTAAACCAGTGTCATTAACCAGTGAAATAACAGTCACAGCATGGGGAGCAAAAAGTTGACATCTCCCAAGCGCCAATGCTTGCAATGAAAAAATGGTAGGTGGTTTGTTACATGGACTTTTCGATAGATGGATGGAAATTGTAAGCTTGTTAAAGACATGTACTGTAACTGTTAATGGTTTAATAACCTTGTCGGTTAATAAATGTTTCAGTCTGTAGAAGATCTGGAAAACAGCCCGGAGTATGGTACTGGAACAAAATCATTCTCTGCAAATAGTAAATATTTCCATAATGCTGTGGATGAGGAAGAAGATGAAGGTATTGAAGAAGAAATTGAAGAAGATTGGGGTAAGACTTTTTATCTTACATGAGGTCTAGAAGTGAGCAGCACTACTATAGTGATAGGTTTTAGGTACTATGGCCCCAGTTTGGTGTTGCATGAAAGAGGGTGGAGGTATATGGTACCAGAGGTAGGTAGGGGATAAATCAGTCCAAGGTTGTTTCACTTTCTGGCTGCAGTAAGTTGAAAGGGCCCAGAATCTGAATGATTTGGAAGGATGGGAGAGCCTCCTATTACAAACTTAGTACCTACCCATCCACTGCCGCTATTAGTGAACATTTTATTTTTGTTTCCTTCAACTTTTCTCAACAGGGGCTGAAGTAAGCTTTCTTTAACATCTGGTTTAAAATTATTTAAAGTCACCAGATAATTGGCTTCTGTACCTGGCGAGTGCTGACATTTGTACAGATGCAATTTTAACTTTTATATACCCTTGGCAGGATTTATGAAATGCTAGCTTTTATACTGTAAACCATGCTTTAAAAGTTTGGAGAGAAAAAAACATATAGAGAAGCATACCATTGATGGCTTGGTGGTGGTGTTTTTGGACTGCCTTGACACAGGGAACCTATTATATGTTTCATTGTTATGTTTGTACGTTCATAACTCCAAGTCAAGTTTTAAGTGTTTGTAGCAGAAAGTCAAAGTCTGGTGTGACCAAGGAGCATCCTTAAGGCCCCCCCCCCCACACACACACGGAGTGGGGGCCGACAGAGCTGCTAAGATCAGCTCTGTAAAGCAGCGTGATGACGTCATCACGCTGCTCTCCAGAGATGACAGAATGGGGGGGGCCCCTTTGTGTGCGGGCCGTTACCTTCAATGAAGACGCTGGTCTTCATTGAAAGTGACGGCTTCGGCCAGAGAATATCGGACATGTCCGTTCTCTGGCCGGCCGAGCTGTGGGGCAGGGATCTGTCACCCCATGTGGGCACCCCCGACCGGCGGCCGATTTTGCCGACGGCCGTGAGCGCGCACGCCCATTGGTCGGCAGCAAAACTAGCCGCCGCTCGGTGGGTGTATGGCAAGCTTTAACCTCAACATCAAAGAGTTGATATGGGGAGATATCAAACATTCAGATCATGATAGACAAACCAAAGAATATACAAGACACATTGGCTATTGGTGTAAGAGAAAGAGCGATTTTTCTACACATCAAAAAAAATATTTTACATTGCTGGACTTTACAAGTTAAAGAACCAGTTCTTTATATAGCTACAGTGTTTTCAATAGTCCTTTTGATGTTCTGTGATGCCTTGTTTAATTTTAGTAATTCAAACAAGGTTTGATTATTCGTGCTTTAAAGTTAACAAAGCTATACTAAAGTTGTATCTTGGGTGTATTTTAAGTATATAAAAACCAAAGATATTTCTTAAGCTACACCTTTAGTTTTCTATGTCAGATATCCTTTACATCTACCAACAACTATATAGTATAGGGTCCTCTGTAACTGAACACAGGACTTTATTGTTTAAAAAGTCCCTCATATTACATGGTTTTGGTAAAACAAAAGGAAATCTAAAGGAAATCTGACTTCATACAATTTCCTTTAGATCTTCCAACAACTATGTAGTATAGTGGCCTCCCTGATAGAATACATAGTGATTATTTAAAAAAATAATAATAATAAAAAAAAAATACATAGTGATTGGAAAGTTTAGAAAGGTCCTCTTATTACATGGTTTTGGTAGCAGAAAAGTTACACAAATTGTATGTTGAGATTGTAAGGTGTGTGGGGACCTTTAGTCATGTCAAACTTAAGTTCTATTGTATATACAGTATTTTGAAGCAAAGTAAAACTTATGAAAATGGAGTGTAAACCAAAAACCAAAGAGTGTAATTGCAAAGCAATGAACATATAACAAAGTCTGGCAAATGATCACTGCAGTTTGAAAAGAGTACACTTGCAGTGAATGTTTAGTAAGAACAAGGACAGAGGCGCACAACCTAGTACAACAGATGGTTAAAAAATGGAAATAAGGTGAAACAAATGGAACAATGAGACAAAACAACAGACAAGATCCTCACATTGAGAGAGGTTTCAGGCGGCTCTCTCAGGGCCAGGGCGATCAGGAGGACTCTCTTCCGGGGGGAGAAGAGATCACTCTGCTTACAGATACTGGGGGCTCATAGGACAATGGAGCGTTTCGGAAGAACTCGTTGCAACCATGGTGGGAAAAGAGTTCGTCTCGAACGCGTCCCTTGTTCCTATTGAGGCCGCCCAGTATCTGTAAGCGGAGTGATCTCTTCTCCCCCACCAGGAAGAGAGGTCCCCTGGATAGCAATGGCCCTGAGAGAGCCGCTTGTAACGCTCTCTCAATGTGGTATCTTGTCTGTTGTTTGTGTCTCATTTTGGTTCATTGGTTTCACCTTACCTTTGCCATTTTTTAACCATCTGTGTACGAGGTGTGCGCCTCTGTCCTTGTTCTATTTGTCTGCTATTGTGGGCCCACCTCCCTCCATTTTGAGTGCTGCACCCTACACCACACCCCCTTTTTTTTTTAAACACGCCATCCCTCATACTACGACTCATTTTGATCTGTGATCCTTGCTCAGGCCCATACACCCCATGAGGGCCTTTCTGGCCACTGATATTACAACATAGCTTGTAATCACTGCTAAAGGTTGTGCGCAACTACCCATTATCTTTCTTAGTGAATGTTTAGTGACCGTCACAATTACTGTCTTATAAAAATAAAACAAAGATCTGCTTTCTTGTTATTTTTCTTTTACGTTTGCTTTGTTCAAACAGATCCATGCCTACCTGAACCCAAACCTGACCAAATAGCTTGCTTGAAGACATATTTTGGTCATTCAGGTTTTAAACCGTAAGTATACACATAGTGGAGAAGCTGCAGAATTTATTTTATAGCTTTAAAATGAATAGTAGAGTGTTGTGCAGTGTTGGCCATTTGTGAATATCAGAAAAATCAAAACATGGATGACGAAGTATTCTGTTGACTATGTCTCCTCTGCGATCATCAGGGAAGCATAATACAGAGCGTTAGGAAAACTGTTTCATGGCGGTCACATGGTGATTCTACACGTAGAAGAAAAGAATAATTATAAAAGATATAATTGGTAAAGTGATGTCCCAATATTGCTGTGAAATGAAGATCTGAAATTTAAGTGGTCTCTTTTAAACACTGTAATGTTTTAACTATTCACTGCACTCAAAAATGTAAATATAAAATGTCACTGAATTAACCTCCCTAGCAGTGGGTGGTTACAAAACAAACTGGCCAAACTGGAATTGCGCATACTTACCAATGTTCGGCGAGCCCTCTGCGATTCTGAATCACAATGGACCCACCAAACGATTCCAGCTCCACCCTTTCAGCATTATCATGACACGGTGCCATAGTTATAGACCACCATGATAATGGAAGGACATCTGTTTCCCAGCACACATCACCAGCGTCATAGGGAGGAGGGTGTATGGTGAATACAAGCAGAGTACTATGATGGGCTGACCACGAAGGGGGTATAGGTTAGAATCATGGGTAAACTAATATAAGATAATGTTGGTTTGGCTTCCATATTATTTAACAAAGTAACTAGTTAAATTTAAATGTGTACATTTACCTTTCTGAGATAGGTAGAGATATATTCAAATGAGCATGTTATATTTATCCATTGCAACATCCTTTTTTTATTATTTACCATGGCTCCTGGCATCTCCTTGTACTGCTTCCAGGAGATTTGAACTACTTGGAGATTTGCCTGGTCTTTGTCCGGTCAGGTCCCAGTCCTTCAATAGGAGCTTAGATAACTATTAAGCTAAAAGACCTGGTACATTGCCAAGTATCAATTCTCAGAGGATCGGAGGCAGGGTGCCAGGAGCTGTGCTAACTAATATCCCTGGATAGGGAGTGTCATTTAGTTTTCTGTACTAGGTGGGTTCAAAGGATAATTGCTCTTTTAAGTACAGTTATTTTTTTTAAATTTCAGTGTAATTTTGTTTTTGCAATTTACTGAACTGGCCTAGATATGTCAAAGCCAGTGTGATATAGATGAAAGATTTGAGACACAAGTAATGCAAATCAAACCCATCAGCATTTTACTGTCCTAGTTTATGGTGTTGTTTTTTTGTTAAATTTTTTTAATAACTTCTTTTTTTAAGGCCAAAGTTTACTAATTTTATAAAATGTTTTGTATAGTAGATTTTTCCATTTATAATGATAGCATTTCTTTCCTTAACTCAGAGTTCAATGGAAAGTCATCCATTCAGTTTTGAAGGAAAGAAGAGACAACCTTGTTGTCATGGCAACAGGTAAACGCTCTGTTTTAACGGCACAAAACAAGGATTTGTATAAATGGCCCCTGTAGTCAACCTCTGCAGTGCAGAAGGAATAAGGCTTTTGGCTGCAGCGTATGCCACATTCTGTTTAGACTTATTTTGGTAAAGTGGGGGGGGGGGCATGGGGACCCTCTTTAGCTACCCACCTAACAGCTAATACTTGAGTACATGTAATCTACTGTTGGATCTGCTAATGAAAATGTGGGGCTTGGTAATGTACAATCCCATATGTTTAGGTCTGTGAAAGTATTGAAAATGAAAAAAGGACAAATGACTTTTTCATGAGCGGTCAGCCTTCATACTTAAGCATTGCAGAGCCACACAGTTTAATCTTTGCAGCTTAGACTCTGTTTACTTCCCCCTGATTCATTGAGAACAACTATTCAGAGTTCATATCTTTAAGCTGGTGGGAGTAAAACTATGTAACACAGAGTGATCTTGCTCTGCTACTGGCAGGCCTTTATTATGAAATAGGGAAGAATGTTCTTCTCAGGATGACTCGATTGAACCCTAAGTAAAATCTTGTACAGACATTTTTTGATAGAGATAATCATTCAGGTCATAAACGTTTAGTGATCTTCCACATCAGAAGATAGGCCACTGAATAAAGTTGTTTCCTGTGGTTGGGGACACTGTAGGATACTTCCTGTTGTTCTAGCCTCCCCACTATAGGACAGATTCAGCAACTTTTATACAGTCTCCACATATATTTTATGAAATATTTATTATTACACACAAGGGGATCTAAAATGAAATATGTTGAAATGGCTATTGCTAAACTAATCCAAACATGCTAATTGTAAAGCTGAAAGTAATGAAGGCTAAAGTTGGACAAACATGGGTCAATACCTTTTAAGTCAACTTGCGATCAACTGCAATGTGGTGACATCACCACGCTTCGCTTAAGTGTTTGTTGATTGAACGTTGAATCAATGTTCACCACTTTGCGAAATGATTCTTTGATACTTTGGATGAGGACCAGGGTTACGGTGGGCCACTGGGATTTATGGACATCTCTGTTCCCTGGTCGATTGACCTTTCTTCGAGGGGGATCGATCTCGCTCGAAGAATGTTTTTTTTTTCGAATGGGCATGGTGATCAATCGTAGGCCGATCGAGTGGAAAATTGATTTTTTATATGGGGGGGGGGGCCTTCGGGTCAGATCTCCAAAAGGATAGGCCACATAATAAAGTTGTTTCCTGTTGTGGAGGACACTGTAGGGTACTTGTTTTTTTTATATGTAAGTGCTACTTTTTAATTATATATTATTATTAGGCTACGGAAAGAGCTTATGCTACCAGTTTGCACCAGTTTACACTTCTGGTATTGGAATTGTCATCTGTCCACTGATTTCACTCATGGAAGACCAAGTATTGCAGCTAGAGTAAGTTCTGCTCTTTTATTATTTGTAGATAATATGTTTGCTAGTTTTCAGTGAGAATTTCTTCCTCTACTTGGTTAATCACTTTCATATGAGTTACTATGCCTGCTGTTAGGTTATCCATTATAATGCTTTTCTTGATCTGATTAGGAATGGTCTATGTAGAGAGGTTGCCCTCCAGTATATTACGTTTATAACATTCACCCAATACAAAATTTCCCTTTGTAAATGTATTGAGATTTTAGAGAATCTGCTTTTGAAACACCATAATCTTTCAAAAAAATTCATACATCTGTATGCATACTTAAAACTGTCATCATCTCTATTGGGTATACTCCACTTAGATCCTTCAGATGACAACATTAGAAAAGCTTCTTGACCCAATCCAAAATGAAAAAAAAAGCATTTTCTTAAACTATGTCATGTCTCTTATGCATTCGTAACTTGTGCTTCTCTTTTAATGTCAGAATGTCGAACATCCCTGCTTGTTTTCTTGGATCTGCACAGTCCAAAAATGTCATGCAAGATGTGAAAGCGTGAGTACTTCAGTTTACTAACATTGGTGATAACCCATGGAGCCTTTACTGAACCAGCAAATCCCTAGCTAATGAATCACACCTAGACTGTAGTTATCCAGCCCCCATGTAGAAAGTGTAGCAGGTTCTTCAGCAATTTACCGTTGCTGCTCTGGGTGATCTTTAGCTGTGGGACACTGCATACTGGAAGTTCCTCTTTACACTTCCCGAAAAGACTGTTCACTCGCTGCCTAACATATCCCTCTGCTTGACAGGTGCCATTGTAATAGGATAATCAATGTTTCTTTATCTGCCAGTTGTTTAATGTTAAGACTGATCAAGGTTTCTCTCTTCCCTCTTTCTTCTTGATTTTTCAGAGGCAAGATAAAGGTTATTTACATGACTCCTGAATTCTGTTCCAGTGGCATTACAATGCTTCAAGATCTAGACAACAGATATGGTATAAAGATTTTTATTTTCTCAGTTGATTAGCTTAAATGGTATTTACATAACACTCCAGTATATATTACTGGCCAATCACATACAAAATACAGAATATTAACAGAAAACAAAAAGGGATGTTTGATGGGAAAGGAAATAGATTATATACTTGTGTGCCTACTGATGCAACAAATATGTATACTAAATACTTACATAAATAACAGTGTTCCTCAAAACTCAGCAGGCAATATTGAACAATAGTGGGACCGTTGTGTGCAACATATTTTAATGTTGACGGTGTCTGTGGGAAGTTTTTCAGTAACCAATTCCATAGGTGTCGTTGGTTTGTATTGCCATGGGGTGACATGGAGTGAAAGCTTGTTATGGAACATGTGGGGTTGTAGGTTTTGGAGAGAGATCTGACTCTTGACCACTTGGATTAGAGGGAGGGTTGACTTAAATAATATAAAAATATATAAAGCAAGAGAGAGACAAGAAGCATAACAAGACTTGAATATAACTCGAGTGGGGGCAAACTAAGGAGCTGTAGAATATTTACTTTCAGTTTAATAGAAAGTAGTGTATTAGGTAACAGGGGATGTAAAGAAAGACGTATCTGATCATTGTTACAATTAATCTTTACTCCTGGACCAGATGTTACCCTTTTTTACTGATCTGTTTACATGCTGCTATATGAAGCAGATATGGCCCTCATTGCAAATGTATCCTGTAAAGCTATAGTGGTGACTAGGAAAGCCATCAGAAATTTTGGGGTCCCATACTAGGTCACTTTTTGGGGCCCCTACCACTAGCAATCTCCCCTTAGTCTGACTGCACTCTCCTGTATTCTCAAGAATGAGACTTTTAACTTTTCATAAATTTTGTAATGGATAGTGCATGCTTTTTCTTATTAGTTATACCATATTTGGATAAGACCCACCCCGTCTTTAGAGCAGGAAAACCGTAAAAAAAAATTTAAGTGTTCAAATAAATTGGGGAAAAAAATCCCCTGAAGTACCAAATTTTAGCTACAAGGTGTTCATGGCATATCGTCATCTTCACACACAGAGAAATGGCGGGCGGGGGAGAATCTGCATTCGTGTCTCCCCACTAGGCTTTGTGGAAGCTACACCGTTAGTGCAGCTCACACACAGGCATACATACATACATAAAAGTGATGCTGGCTGGCATCTTTCATCTATATCGCTCTGCTGTATTGCTTATCAGGGCTGTGCTGATATAAGCAATACAGTATCTTTTAGCAGGACTCTGCTGATATAAACAATACAGTTTACATGGGAGATCCCGCCGTGGGCACAACCACCTGCGGTCGTGCATTCAGATCATAAGACGCAGGCTTTTTTTTCCCCCCTAATTTTTGGGGGTGAAAAAGTTTGTCTTAGAGTCCGAAAAATTTTATTTTACCTACATTTTTAGAATTTGGGGAAAGAATTTAAACATGCATATTCTGTAAGAATCTGGACAGTTCTAGAAATGTTCCTGTGTTCTAAGTGGAGTCACTTTGATGTTTTTTATTATATATTGTTAACAAGTTTAACAGATCCTTGCAACATGTTATATTATTCATTCAGACTTGAAACCCACAATGCTGGTTGCATAATAATTCATTATTGGATACTAAATGTTACTGAGATAGTTTTGTGCTGTGCGTTTTGCAGGTATAACTCTTATCGCAATTGATGAGGCACACTGCATTTCTGAATGGGGTCATGACTTTAGAAGTGCCTATCGGAATTTAGGATCACTCAAAAAAATGCTTCCTTCGGTAAGAATTTCTAAAACCGTTAATCGTTTTAACTTTTTAAACTCTAAACATTTGCAAAAGAAAAGTTCAGTGTAAGGGAAAATCCCCTCTTTTCTTATCTGAAGGGTTCCCTTCACCCACATCCTGTAGAAATGAAAAGATATATTTGCAATTTAAAGTAAAACATCCCTAAGACTGCTTAATTTGTTTGCCTGTTAGGAGTTTAATAGGCCCTTGAAATGCTTTACAGAATTTTTTAGACTATTAGACGCACCCCCACCCTTATCTCTCCTGGCAAGAAGATTAGCCTGGGCAGGTGGAGTCGCTGTGCGATGGAAGAATCACCCATCTGTAATGTATTGTTTGCATCAGCGAAGTGTTATCAGCTGATACCACGCGGCATGGGAGAGCTGCCATCTGCACTTCATAGGAGTTGGGCACAAGCTGCCCACCTCACACACAGCTCTGCCAATTTTAGGGGTCGAGGTGGGGAATCTGTCAGAAACAGCTTCTCCACCTCTGCAACTCCTACTCTACTGGTTGGAGCACAGAGCAGGAGGAGAAACCAAAACATTTTTCAGCCATCAGACGCTCAAAAGTATAGGGTGCATCCTATACATTGGAGAGTCTTATGACCGCTAAAATCCGATATATCTTTTTGTAATCTTAGATTTATACAGGCGTTTGCAGTAAGGCATAGTATTCCAGGCATTTTGATACCTGAACTTTCCTTAAAGGATATTGCTCAACAATTTAAAGATTTACTGGATAGTGCAAACTTGTTAACCTCATTAATATTCTCCCTGAGTTATCTCAGGTTGAGTTTCATTCAAACTCAACTCAAAGATAACTGCGGGCAGACTCGCCTGTCTGCCGGATTCCCCCAGCGATTTTCCGGAGCAGCGTACACACCAATCCTTCCGGGTCCGCCCCGATCGCATCACCAGTGACGCGAAAGGGGCAAGGGGTAGGCGGCGCCATAGACCTCCATGCTAATGGAGCACGATTGACACCGGAATCGTGTTCGGGAACTCCTGAAGAGCATAGATCGCGGCAGCATTTAATATGCTTTGTCGTGTTTGTCCATGGCGGGCTTTTGTAAAAAACATGTGTGCAACTCATGAGGTTAATGACCGAGATCTTTTTGAGAACTTAACAATTCAGATATAATTAGAACCATCTAACCTGCAGGAAGGGTACAATTCCTTCATATGAAAAATGGTCTGCTTTGGCGCACTGGCATTATACATCCCCTGCCAAATCCCTTTAAGTTGCCTTCCAATATTACATTCTCATTGAGATATGATTATAATGAAATTAGCACAATGGTGTCAGCAAATGTATCATTTTGGTTTGACTAGTTCAGTGATGGGGAACCTTCTAGAGACAGAGTTCCCAAACTGAAACTCAAGACCCACTTATTTACCATGAAGTGCCAACAGTAATTTACCCTGACAGACACACAATAAATACAACGAAGTAAATAAATATTTGATCCCCTGCTGATATTGTATGATTGCCATCTGATGAAGAAATCATCAGTCTATGGGAGGGTGAGGGTATTGTATGCATTCGGAAGAAGAAGAGAATGGACAGCACGGGGAGCGAATAAGCAGCTAAGTTTTGCAGTTCTCGTCTCTCGCACTTATCTGCCTCTGACTGACGTGCTCACTGGGCTAGTTGGTGCACTCCATGCATTCCAAAAAAAGCATGAAAATTTTAGCATAATGTTGACATGTTTTGCAATTATAAGCCGGTCTCCAAGAAACCTTTTTTTTTTTTTTTTTTTTAAACAAGCTGTTTTGGCTTCTCAGAATTAAAGTAAATCCTGTTAGAAAATTACCCAATTCATATTGCATTAGTTTATTATGACTGCATGTATAATGTTTTCTGTTCTGAATTATTTAGGTTCCCATTGTGGCTTTGACAGCAACAGCTAGCCCCTCAATTCGTGAAGATATTTTGAAATCCTTAAATTTGCGAAACCCACAAGTCACATGTACTAGTTTTGATCGGCCAAATCTTTTTCTGGAAGTAGGAAGAAAGACTACAAATATCATACAGGATCTTCAGAAGTTTCTTATTAGGAAACCAAGGTAAGGGTAGCAGGAGTAAGACTAATGTAGATGTACTGTACATACTGTGTTTTCCTATTAATAAGACAGATTTAGAAAGAATTGCTATATATTACTTTTTGGCTCCAAAATATGCTTCTTTTCAGGCAATGTATTTTTTCCCCATAAACAATCTCAGTTTTTTCTTCAAAACAAAAATAAAAAAAATATTCAAATCTAGTTATGTGTTTGATAAGCTTAGTTCAGACAATCTCACATAAAGAAAATGCACTTCTTAAGTTGGCCGTACACCTTTAGATCTCTCTGTCAGATATCCTTTAGATCCCAGGTGCCCAACATGCGGCCCTTTGACCATTCTTCAGTGGCCCCCCTCTGTCCTCCACGTGCAGCCCCCGTAACCTGTTAATGCATTGGGCATCAGAACTCGCCTGTCCACTAATCCCCCAAAATCTTCTTAAAATGGGAAGAGGAGGAGGGGAAAAGAATAGGGCCACATAACCTTTGAATCAGAGGTTATGTGCCCCATAGATATCCCCAAATGCTTTAATGATATCTTTGAGGCACATAACCTTGGATGATATATATGACACAAAATGTGCAAGATATATAATGTCTTCTAGCTCTGCCTGCTGTCCTCTTTATTATTATAAAATGCCTTTACAAGTCACTATAGAGTGAAAATGTTATGTGCTGCCCTTTAGTGATGCGGAGGGCCACACTTTTGGCCCTCCATATCAACTCAGTTGCCCACCACTGCTTTAGATCTACCAACAACTATGTTGTGCCGGGTCCTCTGCAATTGAACACAAGTAGACTTGATGGTTTAGAAAGTCCCTCATATTACATGGTTTTGATAAAACAAATGGAAATCTGACAGAAGGAAATCTAAGCTAGGCATACATGGTCGATTTTAGCGCTCAACCGGCTGAAAAAGTTTAAAAAGTTCGATTGGATTTGCATTGTTTGCTGTACACATTGTTCGATCGGCGAAAATTGTTCTATACTGATCAAAACATTGATCGGAAAATGATCGGTCATGTTGAAAAAGTTGCGTCGATTGTACAATGAACAAACTAAAAAAATTTTGTTGGTCGGGTCAATTGTATTGGGTGAACATGTTTATAAGTGACTATCCTGTGTTTTGTTATCTAAACTAAAATCGTCGAGTTTGGTCGTATTCCCATCAAACCTTCCATGTGGATCTACTTTGGATTCGCTTACGATCAGTGTCCGATGAAAAGATCAAGATCTAAAAACGAACCGGAAATTGATCATACTAAACTCAAACCATGTATGCCTAGCTTTAGTCTTGTCAGTTCCCCTGGAAGTGCTAGTGGAAATGTGCCATTACTTATCACACATATGGTGTCCTTGTTCTGTGTCCGGTTTGTTTGTTTTTCCCCACTTGCAGGCAGCCTGTTGTCTACACAGATTGTATGAACATATTTTTTTTTTCGGCTATGATTACAAGGCGTTATCTAAGTTTTTAAAAAGAACTTAAATACAACAAAATTTTTGAATATACTAAAACAATGTGATCAAAGTTGAACTTTATATGCATGTGTGTATGTCAAAACCATAATTTTCCTTAAAATAAATATAAAATGTAAACATAGAGCAAAAATACATAACAATTGTACACAATACACACAAAGCATGTATAAGTAGTAGATATAGATGCATGCATTGTTGAGTATTGCTGTAGTTTGAGTTCAAATTATACATAAGGATTCATTTCAGTTATTGTCTACAACCCTACAAAAATATACAAATCTATTGTGAGGAGCTTTAAATGAGACACGGAGAAACAAACTGTTTTTGTTAAGAGGCTCTTGTTGGGTTTTAAGGTAGAAAAAAACACACAGATGTTGTCACAGATGGGTTGGGTGTGATGCCAGGTACACATTTAATGTAAATAATTTCTCTGAGGGCCTTCTTCAGGTAATGGGATCATTTTACCAAACATATCATTAGCAGTAAAATGAGTCTGAGGACGCTAAAATTCATGTGGTAATAATTGCCATGATTGAAATACTCTGGTGGCCATGTGTCCGTGTAATTTTAGTACATTTTTATTATCCGTTTTTAGTTTTTGTTATTTGAGTTTGAAAATGAAATGTGGGACATTAAAGTATCCTGAGAGCAGAAGTGTACAGACAAATGATCTACCGTTGTGGTATATGGAGTAGATTATCAGGTTTGACAGGTAGAAAATAGTGCAGAGTTGTGGTGATAATGATCATCAGATTTCATGTAGAAGACAGTGTAGGGACATGTTATTGAAAACTTTTTTTGCTTGGTTACCTTATTCCAAAATGGATTAAATAAATTTTTTCCTCAGAATTCTACACACAACACCTTATAATGAGTGTTGGCGAGTTGACAAGTTTTCTTGATGTTTGCCAAAATTAAAAAAATTATGAAATTGCGGAAGCACATGTATAGAAGTATTCACAGGCTTTGCCATGAAGGCAAAATTGAGCTCAGGTGCATCCTGTTTCCCCTGATCATCCTTGAGATGTTTCTGCAGCTTCATTGGAATCCACCTGTGGTTAATTCAGTTTATTGGACATGACTTGGAAAGGCACACAACTGTCTGTATAAGGTCCCACAGTTACCACCAGGCCTGTATGGTGTATAGTGGTCTATAGTGCCCATGCAGATGCCACTCCTTAGGAAAAGGCATATAGCAGCCCACCTGGAGTTTGATAAAAGGCACCTGAAGGAATCTCAGACAATGAGACTGATGAGACAAAGATTGGACTCTTTTGTGTGAATAGCAGGTATATTTTTACAATGTACCAATGTAACAATGGTGGAGTGGTGCTCCACAGTCCCAAAAAATATACTTACCTGCTGTGCTCTCATATGTGACAGTCGCCATGTTTTATTCTCAGTAGATGCTAGTGTTCTGGTAGTTAATAAACTGCAGTAGCACTAGAGGTCGGTATTCATAGTTTTCAATGGCAAAAAGAGTAGCTCTGCAGGCGTTCTGTAGGAGTTATCTCTGTTGAGATTTCTCAGCTGATAAAACTTACCCCCGGATAACTACACTAAAATTCACCTGTCCACCAAATTCCCTCAGCGTTTTGAGCAATGGCATACCCGCCGATGCTTCCGCGGCCGCCCCGGTAACGTCAGATATGAAGCTGGAGGTGCGGGGGGAGGCGGCGCCATCGACCTCCATTTAATGGCAATCGGCCACCCGTGATTAAAATTGCGTCCGCTCCGCAGCTGATTGCCTATATGGGAACATAGCCTTTTGATGATTGGAATAAATTCCTCATGCATTGATTCTCAGCGGTAACTTATCTTAATCATCGTAAGCATTTGTTGATTTCTTAATCCCTAGCGAACTTTAGAATGGCTACGGTTAGATCAGTTGACTCCTGTTCTGTATTGGCTTACATGAACGATGCGGTTAATATGATCTAGATTTAACCATGCACTTCAAATATAAGGTTGTACTATTATTAACGGATAAACAGATTAAGAGTAAACTGTCAATTTCTCCTTTAGTTTAGTTTGTGATGTAGTTTATTATGAAAGTTAAGAGCACTATCACTTTTTTTTTTGGTGGGGGGTGGGGCATTTGCACATCATCGGGTTTTAGCAGGGCTGTGGAGTCAGAGTCGGAGACAATTTTGGGTACCTGGAGTCGGCAAAAAATGAACCGATTACGACTCCTACTAAATTTAAATTGGAATAAAAAATAAATAAAATAATGCAAGTTTAAATGTCCCAATTCACAAACCTAGTCATAATGAACGACTTCTCTGCTAGAAGAATAAATGCAGTGGTGCATAACATTACCTCAAAACATGTCACATGACCATGAAGCACTACATGAGACATAATGCACATTGACGGTGTGGCACCATTTTACATTGTGTTGTGTTCCACTGTTACAGGGGGCAGCGCCCACTGTGAACCTATCCTAACTCTCGCTGGTAATTAAGTTAATCTAGAGATGCTTGTGTTAGTGAAGGGAATGGATCACCAATAGTACTGAAGCTGTAAAACATTTGAAAAACCGCTGTAATTCAGCTGAGGCGACAAATCCTTAGATTGTTAGCTTCAACTTTAAACATGACTATGGGATTCAAGGGAAATCATGAATCCTGTTTGAAGTGCCCCTTAACCCTGCCTCTTCTTGGAGCTTTCCACTGCCCTATCTTCAGCAGAGCACTAAAGCATGGCACACATGGGTAGATCTGTAAAAAGATTTGAGGACAATCAATAAACTTGCATGCTCACGGTGATTAATTGTACTCTAATCTGTGTACAAATCTACCGGTGTGTGCCTTCCTTCGAGCGGGGTCAATAGAGCCGCTCGAAGGAACTCGATTGAACGGGGTTCCAACATGATTGAAAACCCTGTTCCATCTCCAATACTTTGCATGGAGACATGTGTCTTCATGTAAAGTATTGGAACAGCTGTGGCTGCTGCCTTCTGCTCAGCCGGCGGCTGTCAGTGTGAAGGGGCAGAGCCAGCACTCCTCACTCGGAAGCTGTTGAGTGGGGCAGCTGTATGAGACAGGCTGCTTCTCCCCATCTTGTGGCGTGTTGTGATTCACACGCTGCAAGCTGGGAAGAACGGGTCCCCATTGAACGGGAATCGATGTGCCCATGTGGTGAACATTGATTTCCGTTCAATTGATCGGCGGTCGATTGCACAGGAATCTTCCCATGTGTGCCTAGCTTAAGGAAAAAGCAGCAGCATCTTCTGCCTAACTTCCTTTCTCTGCTTTAATTGGCCATTACAGTCCAGTGTTGGTTTCCTAGCCAGTAGTTCTGTGGTTGTTGTATGTTGCCTTCCTTCTCTTCAATGGATGGATAAAATACATTAGCATATTAAATACAGAGGAGTCGGAAGTATCAGAAAATGAGAAGTCGGGGTTGGACAATTTATCAACTGACTCCTGGGTTTTAGCATGTGTTACTGTATATTAATAATGTATGTGTACTATTCATTAATTATTAAAGAGAAAATCCATTCTGGTGCTAATTCCTGCAGGTCTGGATGGGAATTTGAAGGAGCCACGATTGTTTACTGCCCCTCAAGAAAGACCTCTGAGCAGGTAACCTCAGAATTAAACAAACTGGGCATTTCCTGCGGCACTTACCATGCTGGCATGGGGATCAAAGCAAGAAGGGAGGTACATCATCGCTTTATGAGAGATGAAATACAGGTAAGAGTTCTGGACTAATAGACTTTTCCAGCCTTTTTTTTTGGGGGGGGGGGTTGTTAAAAGTTCAGACATTGTCTATAAAATATTTTGCTGTGTCGATATGAAAAGACATTTTAAAGAGTTTATTACCAAGTTAAAAATCGAATATCTTGGCCCATGCAATAATATGAATGTTTACTAAATTCTGACAACTTTTTTTCTGCCAGTGTGTTGCTGCCACTGTTGCTTTTGGTATGGGGATCAATAAACCAGACATTCGCCAAGTTATCCACTATGGAGCTCCTAAAGAAATGGAATCCTATTATCAGGAGATTGGAAGAGCTGGAAGAGATGGACTTCCAAGCAGCTGTCATGTGTTGTGGGCTCCCACAGACATGAATTTTAACAGGTAAAAATATAATCCTCCTAGGTAGAAGTTGAAAGTAAATTATGGGTAGAAATTCATACTCCTAATAAGTAGTTATCTCTTTGTATAGCATATATCCTTAACCTCCCTGGCGTTGTGCCGGGATGGGGCGTAATCGCCGGTTCTCCGTGAACCTCTAGCGCTTATGCAGCACTGCAGGCTCACGGAGTTCTTCCAGCCCTGAGTCTTCCACGTCATCGGTGACGTCGAAGGGGGTAGCGCCATAGACCTCCATGTTAATGTAGAGGGCGTTGCTTTTCCCCGCATACATCGCTGGAGTTTAATTGACACCGGTGTTGTGTAATGAGGCAGGCGGAGGATCACGGTGGAGTACAGTGTACTCTGCTATTATTGCCCTTACAGCTGCTTTTTGCACCTTAAAGAATGGTGCGAAAACCATGTAATGCCAGGTAGGTTAAAGATGCCTTTGTGACGCATGCACTTCTTCTTTCTTGTCAGATCTACATACCTAGCTTTAAACCACCCTGCTTTAACTTGGTTCAGTTAGTGAAATGCATTTTCAGGTCAGCTACATTACACAACCAACATAGCTATGTGTAGACTTTATCTTGCATGGTACAATTATGCCATATGCGTTCTGCTTTCCTAGAAACATCCTTTTTATTGATGATTTTTTTTTTTTTTTTTTTTAGGCACATGCTGAGTGAGATCCAAAATAAACATTTTCGGGAGTACAAACTGAAAATGTTGGCAAAGATGGAAAAATATCTTCTTTCAAGCAATTGCAGACGCAAGTATGATCCCATACTGATGTAAAACAAATAAATTAAATAACATACTGTATTTTTCGCCGTATAAGACACACTTTTTCACCCCCAAAAATGGGGGCAAAAAGGGACTGTGTCTTATGGGCCGAAAGTGCGACCTTGGTCGCACCTTGGTTTCCCGCCAGCTCTACCGGGCTCTCCCATCTGAACTGTGATTGCTGATGTCAGCAGAGATCAAAGTTCTGCTGTCATAGGCAATGAAGACAGAGATATAGATGATCATCTATACCTCTCTCCTCCACAGTAACTGCAATATCGGCATCGGAGACTGTGAGCGGAGAGAGAGGAGAGCAGAAGACAGCCCCCTCCTCCTGCAGATCAGTGTGAAGTATGACGTGTTCAGCTGAGAGTGTACTGCTGCAAGTGACACCTGCTGGCTGGATTGAATATTGCATTCACTGAATATATTGCACTAACCCAATTGATGTGAAAACGTATTAAATCTTTTTTTTTCTGGTTTTCCTGCCCTAAAAACTGGGTGCGTCTTATACAGCGAAAAATATGATAACTGTTACATGAAATAAGCAAGCTATTTTGATTATCAATAGAAATATTATGTTATGTATTACCTGTCTATAGTACCTTTTCTTGCCTCCTGTCCTATCTCTGCAGTGGGTAGGAAAATTATGTGAAACTTTAAGTATTTAAATACTTCTTTTTGACATGACATCCAGATCTATAGATAGAATACCATTGTTTGATAAAGTTGACCTTGTATTTGAGAGGCATCCCTTCTAGTTGTACATTGTACACCTGCATACCTTTCAGTAAGAATGACATCACTGTCTGTGAATTAAACAAAGCTGAATAATTGTGTCCCATAAGAACAAATTAATGATGATGGTTTTAGCCCATTGTTGTGCTCTTTCAATTTAACGTGTAAATTCTTGTTCTTTTTTATTTACTTCACAATGTTCCCTCGTGTAGGATCATCTTGTCTCATTTTGAAGACAAACAACTCCGTAAGGCTTCCTCTGGTATCATGGGAACTGAAAAATGTTGTGATAACTGCAAGACCAGGTAAAAGCTCTCTCTGGAGGATTAATGTCCGGACAACTATACATTTAAATATAATATATATATATATATATCATTTTATTTACTTTTTTTATTTACTTTTTAAAAGTAATGCACACTATAGGTAGAATAAACCTATTACCCACCAAATCCATTTTAGACCTTAATAATCCATGTTCAAAACTAGTTAAAAAAGTTTTTTCTCTTTTCATTTAATTTTATTTCATAGATTGTTAAAACCATTAATTTTATCATGTTCAGGATCTGTTCTAGTAACTTGATGCACTGTCTCTCCAGTGTCACAGTCTTTTAATACTTTGTTGTCCATCTCTATACAAGCTATAATGGCTACTGCATAATTTTCAAAGGTCCACAAACAACATCCTCTTAACATGCCTAGCGCTTGAAACGAACCCAGTTTGTTCGCTGTTCGGGTTCATCCTAAAGCTAGGTCACACAGAAGAGGGCAGAGGGGGCTGCGCCATAAACCTCTATATTAATGGAGGGGCATCGGTCTCCCAGACCACATCGCCGGCATCATTGATTACTCCAACGATGTGTACAGGGGTGGGGGGAGGTAAGGAATTTCAAGCAATATACAATGTACACTGCTGCGATCATCCATACCACGCCGTTAAAGCAGTAAGAACGTGCTTAATCATTGTGAGGTACACCTTTTCATACTTACTTTTCAATAAAAAAAAAAAGAAACCACTATAGCCTAATATTTATTAGTATGCTAGTTTGCAGGTTTACCATGATGAAATCACTTCCTGGTTACAGATGCTGGAGGGCTCAGTAGGATCAATAGGGCAGCTTTTTGTAAACTTGAAATGCCTCCAAATAGATCAATCCTTGTTAAGCTCGCAAACTACATTCTTTAATGTATTTTATCTTTTATTTTATCATGTAAAGTATTTTTCTTTGTTGCGCTAGATTGTGTGCCTTGTGTCCTTGTTCCTATTTAGATGTTAAGTCCTGACAAAAGCCCCCCATACACCTTACAATCTTTCCATACAATTTCTGTACAATCAAATTTTGTTCTACCAAAACCATGTAATATGAGGACCTTTCTCATCTTTCCAATCACTATGTATTCTATCAGGGAGGCCACTCTACCACACAGATGTTGGTAGATCTAATGGAGATTGTATGGATCGATCTTAAAGCGGTTGTAAACTCAAAAAAAAAATCCCCCACATACATGACATGGACATAT
>CM070032.1:139602821-139613674 GCA_036250615.1 Ptychadena robeensis | reverse complement strand
ATTTGTGAATGTTGAGATGTTATATTGGTTTCACTGGTAAAAATAAATAATTGAAATAGGGATAAATTTCTTTTTTGTTAAGTTGCCTAATAATTATGCACAGTAATAGTCACCTGCACAAACAGATATCCCCCTAAAATAGCTAAAACTAAAAACTACTTCCAAAAATATTCAGCTTTGATATTAATGAGTTTTTTGGGTTCATTGAGAACATGGTTGTTGTTCAATAATAAAATTATTCCTCAAAAATACCACTTGCCTAATAATTCTGCACTCCCTGTAGTTGTCATTTGCTCTAAAACAATAAAAAGTTATTGATTGCATGGGTGTTCCATGGCCAATCCAAATATAAAGGGGATACTACATGGAAAAATCTCCAGCTATGTGTCTGATTTATGGACTTGAATGAGGGTTGGTAAGCAAGGCCAGTGTTTAACATGTATATATTTGTATATATTTTTAATATATTTATTAAAAATATATACAAACTTTATAGAGTTTAAGAATTGATGGATTCAAACACTTCTGTTTTGTTTTTATTTAGTATTACATAGGGCATTTAATTTTTGACATGTGTACTTTGGAACTCTACAAATTCATGTCTGCAATTGGCTTATGGTGAAGTAAGCAGCTAATATGAAGCATTAAACTTCATGATTTGCACAGATTCTGGAGCTTTGCATGTATACATTTAGTTTATCTTTTAAAGAAAAAAAATGTGTTGTTCACTTGTCTTTGAGCTGTTATGTAAAAAAAAGTTTGTATAATGTGTAAGATGTATAATGTTCTTATGTGAATTGATTTTTATAAATATGTTTAATTCTTCTGATATAAAATCCTTTATACCTGATGAAATTATTTTTTGTTTTTCATACATCTGTATATATTCTCCTTTAGATAAATAGCTGCAGATGGGTTTTCAGGCAGTCCCAAAATAGGTCACAGGAGGGGTTTCAGGTTTCGTCTATTATATGAGAAACTAGTCAGTCTGGTGAAGTGAAAGTCCTCCTGGGAACTTTCGAATTAGGAAGTTGCCATTGATGAAATTTTATACCGCCTTTGTTACCATGAAAGATAAAGAGATCTCCAGAAAGGAAACCTCTGAAGTAAAAAGAAAAAAAATAAGTGGTTTGCCTTGTCTGATCACATTTAATGAGATGTTTCTCAAATTGGTCTGCAAAGGCAGCAATCATTACTGATTTGTAGTTTTTATTGTTCGCTGCTTTTATGGTTACGATATCACTTTCACATAATTGGTAGTCTATTATTCTGTGTAGCCCCTCTTTTCAAACACTGTTTGCTAGTGTAAAGTTGACACCAGAACACAGTATTGTTAAGACTCAAACTTAAATGGAAAAAGTGTAGCGAATTAATGTGGCTTACAGCAACACCTCCATTAACGAGCAACTATTGATTTTCAATTGATGCAGGACTCGGAAAAGCCACATCTGAACAGCATTGGGAATGAGTTTTCTGTGTCTTTTCTGCCTGCCCTCACACTGGGCATGGGTGTCTCACACCGACGCTTCTATGCAGCCTAGTGGAAACATTCTACCCATCTTAATACCTTAATACAAACCCTAAAACACTGATGACAAATTTCTTGTGCCCCCATATATTGTATGTTTATCTTGCACTTCTAGACTTCTCAGCGGTTACCAGACAGATACCGCTGCCATGCTCTGTTTGGAAGAGGAAAATCTCAGACTGAAAGTTTCTGGAAGGCTTTGGCTCGTGTATTGATCACTGAAGGCTATCTCCAAGAGTCCACTGGCCACAGCAAGTTTGCAACTACATGTGGTCTTACAACCAAGGTAAAATTGAGATAACAATATCATCCAGGAAGCACTGGTCTGTGCTAAAGACTGGGCTGAAATTACACTGATTTTTATTTGTATTCTGAGTTTTTACAGTTCAATCAAATGACAACACAGCTAGATTACTGTAAATAGTTCTGGATCCGCGTGCTCAAGGCATTTTTTTCTTTGTACCTTTCTTTCAGTCTTTGAATTAAATAAGCTTAGTGGATGGGATTGAGATTATCCTTTCTTACATTTTATGGGGCTTATTTGCATTCCAGAACATAAAGATTATTTGTTTTCTGTTGTATATTTTGGAGTAGGTATGTGCTTTATAACTATGGATGAACAAAAACAGTAGTCTGAGATCCCTGTATGCATTTTAATTGATCTACCATGCTTACGGGGGGGAAATGCATGCATCTTATATTGCAAATGCGTGACCACCTGTAGCTGAATACGGCTGCAGTTGGTCACAGGTGTCCCTCTGACAGCCTCTGCATCCGTTCGTGTGCAGAGCCTGCTTACATACACTGGCTCTGCAGAACAGGACCAGGAGGCATGAATCAATCTTTTTTGCAAAATATATTTTAAAAAACTTTAAGGGCCCTTTCACACTATATGCATTTTTTTAAAGGCATACGCATTACATCTGCATTGTTTTTCAACAAAGCAAGATGCATGCAGAAGAGCATTTTAAAAAAAAAATGCCAAAACGCTGTGTTTATAAAAACGCATATAGTGCGAAAGGGCCCTTAGTGTGTTTGCTTGATGAACACTTCACCATGCATCTATCTCCATAGTTTGGGGTTCCTTACAAAAATAATGGCACTAAATTGTGTAGATATAAGTAATGTGTCTTTTTCTTTTTAATGTTTCTGAAAGAAAGTACTTTTATAACTAGGGTTTTTTAAAATCACAATATTGGTTGACGTGAACACTGCTTCACCTAATTTTACTCCTTGCTCCTTGAGAATTTTATACTCCTTGCTAATTATATTCTTAGCTTGCTAAGTGAACAATCTTTATTCTTTTAGGAAAGAAATCCATGTGCCTGTAATGCCTGCAAATTAATCCTAATTGCTGTACTGGAATGTGCTCATGTTGCTACTTGAGACCGCAGAGAGGTCAAATCAGACAGTTCAATGGCTTATTGTAACATATCTTCAAGTTGCAGATAATTTGGATTACTGCTACATGCCCATTCTAAATTCCACTGCTGCATGTTTCCAATTAGAGCATACAAGGTGTTGTTTCAAGTTTGTATCTAGACCAGAGGTGAGCAAACTATGGCACATCCGGGCTGTCTTTTAATTTAGCCCCGTTGTTTCCTTGGCTCCTCTCTACTCGTTTCTTGCAAAAAGTGGAGATAATGCCTAGAAGATGAATGTTATGGTCTGCTACTAGATGTCACTGTTTACCCGTGTCTGCAATAAAAAAATTCAGTTTAAGCTTATCTAAAGATTTTTTTCTCTTAATATTTATTCAGTTTTTAACCTCCCTGGCAATAGGAATAATAATAATTTGGTTAGGAAGACAGGGTTGCCATTATGAGTTCATGGTCCGGACCCATTGTGGCCCACAACTCAAAAAGTTTGCCCACCCTTGATCTAGACTGTGCTTGCATCCCTCATGCTTTCAATGATAATTTTCCTGAAAATTTAAATGGTTTTCACTTTCAGATTTTAGATCAGGCCCAGTAGCTGTGTGGGGCTCATTTATAACACAGAGCAAATATAAACACCAAACATCTTTAATTTTCTGCTGATCTGTGATCACAAAATGACTTCCTTTTAATTGCTTTGATTTCAGTAAATGTTTTCCCTCCCATTAACAGGGCAGGAATTGGATGAGTAAAGCAATGACTGAGTCCTGCCCAACCCTGCTGCTACAACCAAATGAAGAGCTGTGTTCTCAAAAATTGTCTTCTATAAGGTATCTGTCCAAAGTCTTAATGTTAGATCTGACTTATATGTATATTATATACAGGGGTGCACATAAGTGGTACTCTGGTACTCAAAAGGGGCCAAAAACTAGCTATACGTACCTGCATTATTGTAACAAAGCTCATATGTGTACTAACAACTTGTAGGCCCTCTGTGTCTGGGTGGCCGCAGCTAAATGTTAAATGTATACAATTTATGTCACTTGGATAACTGCAGGGAAATATAAATAACTATGAATATTTTGCACTTAGGGGTCTGAAATTGGGAATGTAAGATAATAATCCAGAAAAAAAGATTGGACTAATAAGGATGTTGGAGATCTGGGGGATGAAAGTCAGAGTAGCCATATGTAAGGGTAAAATCTGACAAGAGAAAACACTGTGTGACAGTTAGAATATGACTTTAAAAGGTTGACATTTGGACTGCTGGTAGTCTCAGGGGTTAGTTACTAAGCCAGAAAATGTCAGGGTTGTACTACTAAGGTATGAGGGGGTCCAAACATGCTGTACTGTGAGAGTTACATTTGACCCAAAGCCAGCTGGTGACCTGTGGATGGAGACAGCTAATCGGAGGCTCAATCTAGAACAGGGAGGTCAATCTTCAGCAGAACCTACCATGTAGGAAGCTGAAGCAGAGGACAGTGAGGGAGACCGTAAGGAAGACCACATACATATGGGGGGAGTACCAAACACCATCTCCCAATACTCATCTAAGGAGCTCACTAAAAAAGTTAGTGCACCCCTGATTATATGTATATAGAGATGGAAACAAAACCATTTAGGGATACATTTTAAAAACACTTCAAATCAGTATTCAGACTGTACTGTATGGAGAGGTGTGAGGAATGGAGCATTTACTGCCGAAATGTCCTTTAGTTCAATAAGCTGCTAGCAGATGTATGTCCTTATTGGCATTAAACTCATTGGGATCGATGAGAGATAATGGTCAACAGGCCAACTGTAGCTCCACAAACTACATTGTGATTCCCTTTCCCTCTAATGCAGTAATTGAAAGGAATTGTGCCACTCACTCCTTTCGATGAGCAGCATTTAGGTAGACATGATGCCACGAGTTCAGCTAATCCATTGAAAAAAGTGCAATAACTCATGAACACCATTGAAAGAATACCCAACTGTGGCACCTAAATGTTCAGTTGTCTATTACATTTCTTTGTAGCAGAAAGATTTGATAATATCGCCCACATTTTTCAATTTTGCAGAGCATATATTGATTTGTCTTTATAGTTTTTTCACTTTAATTAGGTTTTTTTCCCAGAATATTGCTTTATTTGCTTGAAATTGTACTGTTGTCTAACAAATTCACTTTTGAACAGTTTACAGCCTCGCTCTCCTGTGGTCATACAGCCTTCACCTCAAAGGACATTTGGTAAACCTGCTGCTGACCATCAGGTTAGTTTTTTTTTCTTCCAAAGAATCACTCAACTAGTTTTAAGTAGTTACGTTTACCTTTGAACTGTACTATCTTTAAAGCTGAAGATAAAAAAAAAAATTTCTCTAAAAGGCGACCCCCCCCCCCCCCCCCCCCCCCCCCCCACACACACACACACTCCCATCCCATAGACCAAATATACATGTTAGAGCAACCCATTCCAGGCTCTCCACAGTGCCTGTATACTGGTGTTTACGTGGGAAGAGGGGCACTGTTGAGAGCTGGTACCAGTCTTAAGCCCCTGATGCACGCATAAATCCGCCAGCAATTTTGCAAACAATCGACCACCATGCGGGTTCGTCCGCAAAGCGTACATACCCATCTGGAGCAATAGACCCGGAGCACACCACAAGTTGGTCGCACGGCAACCTGACTTGTTGGTTCTTTTCTGGTCAATCATTGGCTAACGAATAACACACACAAATGGTGCATTTCGATTCTCTGAACGATCATCATCATGCTGCAATCGCCCGTTCGATGATCTATGTGTGTATGGGGGGCTTTAATCCCCGCTGTGCACTCTGCTCTGTGAGTGTCTGGCTTGCAGCAGTGGCTCTCATCCTAAATAAATACAGCATGTCAGAGGAGGCAGCGCATAGAGCCAAGATTTAGTCTGTGTGTCTCCAGGCTGTTAGCATTGCTGCTCCTTTAATCGATTCCCAGGGGTCACAGCATGTAATATATTTACTGCACTTGCAGTTCCAGCATATCAGTATGGACATACATGCGAACATAGGAAGGAGTTATTTTGTTCCTTAATGTACTCCTCAAAACTAGGTGCCTCTTGTTGTCTGGTACATCTTATCATATAATATTGTAACTTCATGAATACAGGCAACTGTGGTTAAACACATGTGATGCTGGCATTACTGAAAGACCCAAAATGCACAAAAGAGGAATGGGTCTGGATACCTCAGCTGAACTTATTTTTTGGGCACGTAACATTGCTTAACTTACAACAAACCAACTGAAGCAACCCTAGATCATAGGTCTACCCCCACATGCTTGTATGGTAGGCATTAGGTACAACCACTGCATTGTTTCTTGTAATCTGCCCATCACATTGCTACAAAGTCCAATCAATTTGAAGCCTTTTTCCAATTGGCCTTACTAATGAGTGGGCAGAAAGCAGTGGGTTTCTTCTTAGTCCCAATCCCTTAGGTTCCCTTCAATCTGTGCTATATGGAAATGCTGTTTCTGTAACTTGTGACCATAGATGTGAGTTTAGCTGTTTTTTCAGTGATTGTCAATCATGGTCATTCAAGATTTTTTTCCTACCACACTTCTGCCCCATGGTGGTTCCTCACTACTAGGCTTTGAGTTTTTAATAATAAAAAAAACTTGATTTTTTTGGGGCCAGTGTATAAATCTTGATACTGTTTTTGATCTCTTCAGCTGTGAAATGTTCTGTGGTAATCATTCTTGCTTTAATTAACAGAAACCTACACCGAATAGGCATATAAACACATTTCCCCATGGCATTGAATGGTTGTAGCATCCATTTTTTACTTTTGCCTTTAAGCGGCTACAGAAATAACAATTGTATGGAACTTCTTGTATTTACAGAAACATTCACTAAGTGGAAAGTTCTCCTACCAAGAGGCTGAGAAGCTTCCCAAGGTGCAATCCTCTGCAACCAGGTATATACATTTAAGTCTCATTGTCTCAAAGCTGAACTCACAACATTTTCATGTAAATGTTCCTTATATTATTGTTTACCAAATGCTTTTGCAAACCCAGATATTAGCTGTGATATCATCACTGGGTTTCACCGTGAATACAGAAAAGAGAAAAATGTGTAAAAGACCAAGCTTGCCCTGTAGAGCAGTAGTTCTCAACCTGTGGGTCAGGACTCCCTCGGGGGTTGCATCACCATTTCTAAGGGGTTGACTTGTCCCCTGAAGCAGCAGCATGCAGGGTGGGACGTTCGGAGAGAGAGAAACACCCCCTCCCTCCTAACCTAGGGGGTTACTTTACCTCATAACTTTCAATCCCGCACATCATTATCACAATCGGGGTGGCAAAACAGAAGTGTAACTTCCCGTATTTGAATTGTGGATTTCCAAATGCAGGAAGTGACACTTAGTGATCTTTCTTTCAGGGTCGCAGGTCTAAAACGGTTGAGAACCATTGCCGTAGAGGCTCTTTACAGAAAACTAAAGGAGAGGTGCCTAATAAACACCTGTCACCCTAGTGACCCTACACAAGAAAAAAGAGCAACAGTGTCTGGTTCTTATTTTAAATAATAATTTATTAAATATTTTGTACACCTGAATAGCACTTTGACAAGGTTGACCCTGGTTGACATGGTTAGACCCTGGGCAGATTCAGGTTCCCACATTTCTTGGAGACTATCTTGCACTGTGCTTTATCCTCTTCTCTACAATCTTGGATACTTCTTGGGGGGCCTGAAGTGTAAGTTGGTTGTTTGTGTGTTGGGTCTTCAATGGGCCACTGTCTTCTTACCTTGATGTATATGTTTCTTTATGCCTATATAAGTCAGAAAATCCAGCTATTAAATACATGCCCAGAAGTTTGTAAATACCTTGTGACAATCATATTTATTTGCGAACTATGGTTTATGTGAACTTTGTGTGCTGATTTTTCTTTTTTACTCTTTAATCAGGAGCAGTTTGGAGATTCAGAAACCATGTAAACCTCCTGAACCCACAATTTCTGCTAGAGAGCTTGAACTGCAGGTTTGTTGTCAAGTTCACTTAATTTTATTATGCACTTTTTTTCTTAAAGTGTTTAACTTAAAGGAAAATATTATGTAAAATGGTCAATATGTTAGTTTCTGCATGGATTAAGGTTGAATGATCAATGTAACAATCTGGCAACTGTTTAGGGCAGCCAATATCTAGCCACACAGAGTCTAGGAAGGCATTTGTTAATCATGCAGATACATCTGTCTTCAAGGAATATCCATTTAGATCTGCAGTGCATTCATATTCATTTCATTGTCAGAGGCTTGTCATGGAACAAAATATTCATCCTGACAGTTGGCAGGCCTCTGTAACTCAGTGGGGACATATAATGCTCTCGGTGTAATGCTTTCAAAGCCTGCATTCCCTTTATCACGGTTTGTTCAGTAGTATCTTTTATTTGCAAGTGAAGTGAAAAATTACTCCAAAATCTTTAATTCTCTTAGCAATTGGTTAAACACTGCTCATCATTTGGTAAAAACATGAACTGGGCGGAAAGCTTTGCTGGGCATGGTGTGATCTGTGGGTTGACAGCCAGCATTTACTATACAGAGATGCAAACTGGTGTGTTAGACACAGTAAAAGCTTCATAAAACTGGGACTGAACTCAATTTAAAATGATTGATTGTTCTCCGGGCATGATTTGTTCTACCCAGGCTATCTTGAAACTAAAGGCTGCCACACACACCGGGCGGCAGACGATTTTGCAAAATCGGCCGGCGATCAGGGTTGACCACATAGGGTGACAGATCCCTGTTGCCCCCCAGCTCGGTCGACCAGAGAACGGACATGTCTGATAATCTCTGCTCGATGCCGTTAGTTTTAATGGAGGCTGGCACACAAAGGGTGCCCGCCCATGCTGTCCGCGATGGAGAGCAGCGTGATGACACTCCATAGCTGATCTGTGCTGCTCTGTCAGCCCCCACTTGGTACGTGGGGGGGGGCCTTAACTCCTCTACAGGGATTATTTAATTAATGAATTTGAAAATGTTTGCAGACCCCATTTAAGTGCAAATACAAAAACCCCTTGAGAAAAAAAAACAACTTTTTTTGCTGCCATTTCCATCACATCTATTATAGTTGTTCTAACCTTAAACATATTACCCCATTTTTGGACTATAAGACTCATTTTTTCACCCCTAAATATCAGGAGGGAAATTTAATGTGTGCCTAATAGAGCAATATGAAAAATTTAGCAAATACTTTGCCTATCCTAGTCCTAGGATAGATAGGTCTTAGTGATCCAGGGCTACCCCCTCCTCTTCCCTTTGCATATGACGGAACTAGCACTATGTATGTATCATTCCCAGTAAATTCAAATGTTTGTATGGGCCCTAAGTGGGGTGAGGTGACTCGTCATAGGAGGATGTTGTGATTAATTTCCCACTTTATTTATTTATCTCTGGAAATTGTAAACACAGAAATAGTCTATAAATAACACAATTAGTGATTTGCATCTTCCCATGTGTTTACTACACTTTGTAAAGTTGTGTGTTTAACTAACATAACAGTGTTTGATTCTTTTCTACAGACTACACTGTATGGTAAGCTGGTATCAGCTAGGCAGAAAATAGCCAGTGAGAAGGACATCCCACCTGCTGTGTTAGCTACTAACAAGGTGCTTGTGGACATGGCTAAAATGAGGTAAATAAGATATCTAATGTTTTTGTTGTATATTTGTATAAATTCTCTATACATGCAGGCCCAAATTAGCCATAAAAAGCAAATAATAAAACTTGATACTGCTCTAAAATAGAATATAGTCTTTCTAAAGCCC
Source organism: Ptychadena robeensis (assembly GCA_036250615.1). NCBI lineage: Eukaryota > Metazoa > Chordata > Amphibia > Anura > Ptychadenidae > Ptychadena > Ptychadena robeensis. The sequence continues at coordinate 139,603,998 of CM070032.1, read as the reverse complement.
CCCATACACCTTAAGATCGATTTATACAATCTTCATTAGATCTACCAACAACTATGTAGCATAGTGGCCTCCCTGATAGAATACATAGTGATTGGAAGGTGTAGAAAGGTCCTCATATTACATGGTTTTGGTAGAACAAAATTTGATTGTACAGAAATTGTATGGAAAGATTGTAAGGTGTATGGGTGCCTTAAGAGAGAAAGGATTATATAACTAAGTTGGAGGGGGCATAGCTATTAATTACCCTACATGGAAAAAAAAGTATTGGTGTATATGGCCCATTACACCTAAAGCAACATAATTTATGTAATTTAAAGTCTGAAGGCGTTACTGTGAAGTTGGTCCTCGTGTTTCCAATATTACAGCTTCCACCTTTCTGGGAAGGTTTTCCCACCAGATTTGAAAAGATCATCTAAACTCAATGGTGTGCACCAATTCTTTTTCTTTATACTGTATTTTTGCACACAAGAAAGAATCACTGGAGAAGTGGGCCAAGACCCACTAACCCAGCTTTGAAATTCCCCCTGAATGAACACAGTGGCCAGGGGATTTTAGGGGCTCCAAACAAAGGCGTTTGCCAAAAGTAGAAAGGTGTATGCACAAAGTTTCATTTATTATGATAAAAGGTCATCAATACAATAAGACAATCATGAGCTTGGCGTATGGTTACATATATAACAAATCAGCAAGTTCAAAAGGCTGGGTAGCGGTTCTAGGAGTTGGTGGATGACAAAAAACTCCCAACCCGACGTACGTTTCGTTTCAAAGAAAACTTCATCAGGGGTACACAAAGGAGAAATTCAATTCATAGAACCGATTTCTATTATGAGAGTAAAGCAGAGACAGAAATAGAGGGCAATCAGTTTGAGCGGAGGCAATTTCAGAGCTCTACGTTATAGGTAAACTGTAGCAAATTAGTAGTAAAAGTAGTATCTAATGAAAAAGCGTATAACGAGCTGTAAGAGTACATGAGGTCTATAGTGAATGCAAAAGCACGGGGTGCAGTGACGTGGTGAAGGGGAATCCAGTCCCAATCAAAGTTAAATACTGGTGGGAAGGGTCAACCAGAATTGACCTAATGGACAAGCTAGTGAGGCAGCGTTGGCCTACCTTCAATCAAGTGGGTGAAAATCAAATCAAGTGAAAAAATTGTGAAAAAATCAAGGTACCAACCGAG
>CM070032.1:139587473-139602717 GCA_036250615.1 Ptychadena robeensis | reverse complement strand
TGTTGTTGGTAAAGTTGTCTACAGTGATAAACCAGGACAGTGTGTAAGTGCTGGTAATGAATAAGGGGTTAGTCTTACTCAGGTATTGCAAGAGCAGGTATTCACATGAGGGTATGTGCCGTGACTACTTGTGTCCTGTGGAGAGTAGCACGAACCCAATAAATAATCAGCGATTCAAATCGTAAAAGCCAAAATGCAGGGTGAGCCAGTTAAGTGTGAACTCACTGTTAAGGTGTGCTGGTAAGGATGTCGATCTCCACAAGGCTGGCCGGATGTAAGGAACCACCGCCGGTGGTCTCTTTTAAATACCCCCACCGCCACATCGGTCGCAGGTATTTTTGGAAATGTGTGTCTCCAAGAAATTCATCTGCGATTAGTAAATTTTTTATTAGCAGTCGAGTATCAGATACTTGCATATAGTTTATACATATTTAAAAACATATCCTTTGCCCCAAGGAGAATTTTTTTGTCAGATACTATTCTCTAACCATGATTTACACCCCAAGTGCCCAACCTTTTGGTGTTCTTTGGCACCCCCCCCCCCCCCCCCCCCCCCCGAAAACCTGCATAGGGCATAGGAACTCACCTGTCTGCTGAACCCCCATTGAAGGTCCTCTCCCAGGAACTTCTTAGAGTGGGAAGAGGAGGAGAGGCGATAAACTTACGTGATAGGTGTACGTAAAAGCCAATCAGTGACCCAGATGGGGCCTGAGCAAGTCCCTCGCCTCTCCTCTTCTCTATTGTTAGTGGGGCATCAGCAGACAGGTGAAGGCTTATGCTCCCACTATTTCACCAATGAATGGGGGTGATTGTATAATATATATTGCAGCACATATCCTTTAAAGGCAGTGTAGATTGAAAATTTTATGTGCGGCCCTTTAGTGATGCTGAGGGCCGCAATTGTGGCCCTCCATATCAATTCAGTTGCCCACCACTGATTTACACAATACATGTAAAATGAACTTCTTTGAAATGTACAGTAATTCTTCTTAAAAGCTAGAAGCCTATACTACACCTTTGTAAAGGCATTGCTGCTTTCTAGACAAGATCTTTGCCCCATGGTTTGACACTTGTTGTTCTTCAGTCAAGTCAGTGTCACCAGGCTGAGCAAAACTATTGCTTTTTACTTGATCTTCCCAAGTGGATTGAGTAGGATCAGTCAAAATATGTCAAGGACATAACAGAGTTGGTGTGACTTGTCCTCACAAATCCTTTTATATTATTTGATTTATGCTGGGTCATAGGACCCTATAACAACCTCATCTGTTTTGAGTGAATGTAATTGTTACATACATTCCGTATTTAGCTTGCCTATGCTATGCCTTAATATTGATGATTATTCTAACTTTATATTGTAGACCAACGACGGTTGCAAATATGAAGAAGCTGGATGGAGTCTCCGAAGCAAAGGCTAACATGCTGGCTCCGCTTGTGGAAGTAGTCAAAGAGTTCTGCTTGGCCAATAGTCTAAAGGTATAGTTCTATCCATTCTTGTTCTTTTAACACATAATAGTAGAATGCTAACCCACAGAATTAAATTTATTTTGGTGCTTAGCAATCCTTTTCAAGCCCAGGTGTTCATTAAACTTACGAGCCAATAGTCTGATTTAAAATTCTCAGTGTTTACAGTGGCTACCTGAGATATACAAAATGTAAATGTCGGTTGGCCCCTTTAAATGCTCAAGACCATGCTCAAGCAACTTAGTCATAAGTTGAAAGAAGTCGACCAAGAAGTCTTGTGGTTTTTATTTTTCCTCTTTCTAAATTTGCACTTGTATACATAATGTAGTCTCTGTGCTACGCTGACACACATTCATGGACCTACCACTAGAAAATGAGGATTACATGAATGGCACTAGAAGTGCAGATAAAAGGGAGGAATGCATAAAAACAAACCTCACCTGTAAGGATTAATTTAAGAAGATCCCCCGCAGCCCTCCCTCACTTACTGGTCTTCATTACGTATAGCCGTGGCGATAAGTCAACTTCATTCAAGAAAATTCCCATAGAAAACCATTGAACGCCCCCAGTAGCCACTAACAGTATTAACAGTTAACCCTCAGCCTGGCGAATAAATATGGAATCACTCATATGATTCCATGCAACAGCAGGTAAATATATTATTTTAGGATAATGGAGGAGCCCTAAGCCACCATCATACCAGCTAAGAGGCAAGTCAAACTTTAAGTTTACATATGTCATTTTTACATATTTATAGTTTACCTTCACTTTAATAAATTTTTATAATCACTTCATAAAAAGAGCGGGAATTTAAACACAAGACGAGAGACATGGCAGCAGAGTAGTGATGTTCGCATTCCTTCTAGCCGGCGAGCAGTACGGGTGTACGACCCGTTCACCAGTGAGAAGCTTATTTTTCTTCCACCGGCTGGAGCAGTAAGATCCCGCCGGAGGAAGAAACTTTTCACGAGAGACCGGGTCAGTGTCAGTGAAGTCACATCTGGCAATTGGAACTATGAGTCAGTGACGTCACTTCCAGTTTTCCCAGTTCAAATTCCACGTGAACAGGTGGGGAATTTTGAATCTCCCCACGAACAGACATCAGACTTTTACCCACTTTCTGTTTTGTACATAAATTTACCACATCATTTAATGTATTAGCCTATGTTTTGTTCTTTAGTCATGTTGACTGTTAATGTTATAGAGAATTTCAAAATGTTTGAGACTTGTGTCCATCTGCTGCATCTGGGTGATGACGTCCTGAACTGGACTATGAATTTAGTGATGGATGAGTCGACTTGAAAAAATAAAGCCCAGGTTCGAATTCAGAATCTGTGGCAAAATAATTTACTTTGTTCTTTGTTTTTGCCATAGGCAGATCCTTTTTCCGGTTCAGATGCAGATGTTAGCCAAAGTGTGTCTGTCTCAAAAGGTTTAGCAGTCATGCCATTACCAGAGACTCAGCGCGTCACCTACTCTATGTTTCAGGAACAGAAACTATCTTTGGTAAGTTTGCTAGTTTACACTCTTTATAGCAATCATGTAGCAAATATATGGCAAATATTTAACCTGAATAAACTCAAGGTGAGTTTGTTTACGGAGATAACTCACCTGTGCTAACATCGGGCATACTCACCTGTCCAGTGTAAAGCCCACAGCAGTCCCACCAATCTTTTCAGGCCCACCTCAATGACCTATTGAACTTCATGTAATAATGGCAGCTGCTCTGTATTACAGCACATCCCCAGCGTCATCTTTGATAAGTAGGGGGGGGTCCAAAGGAGGGCAGGTAATACAGCAAGATTTTTAAAAAGCATGCCAAGGGCGAACCACCCAGGAGATTAAAGCTGAATTTTATGTAAAATCTTTTTTTTTTTTTTAAGCATACTCCACTAAGGAGTTAATTGCTGGTTTAGATCTAGGTTCAAGACAAAAGAAGATATACTCTTCCAATCCTGTGCACCCTCATTTGGCCGGTGACATCATGCCCCTGGCAGTGTAAAGTGTATGACTTTATTTGCATTCGATGAACGTTTTGCACAAATCGATTGACTTGAAATTGGGTTGGAGTCAGTTTTTATATGGGTAGCTGTTAGAATATAGAAATAGGCCTTGTACAAAATATTATTTGAAAATGTAATATTAGAGACAGCCATCTCATCTCAAACAAGATTGTCTACCTTGCATAATCAATTAGCACTCTGGAATTTGGTGTCTGGTAACCTGCTGGCCACATCTACACATATAGTTGTTTACACATAGACTACACAAGAATTTGCAATGTTAAGTGACGCATATATTAACACACCAATCACTAAGAAACTTCAAACACATGACACTAGACATTTAGCATTCGACAAGGCTTCCTGACAGACACTTTATCTATTTGCATTCTCTAATTGGTTGATGTCACTTTGAAGACATTCCCTGCCAGACTAACTGTCTTGTATTGTAAAATATCTGTCCAATCCTGTGTCATATTTGAAATGTCCAATCATGTATTGTAAAATATCTGTCCAATCCTGTGTCATATTTGAAATGTCCAATCAATGTCCTCCAATTGTAAGAGTATATAAGATCTGTAAATGTCAAATAAATCAGAAGTTTTGGGATTCAAGCTTAAGGTGCTGGTCCCAAGGATTTTTGACCAAGGGCTTTGTAATCGCAGTAACGGTTTTGGTATTGGTGTCAGAAATAGCGTAACGTATTTGGTGTCAGAAGTAATACCTTTACAGGTTGCTGTTCAGAAGTGAAATACCTTAACAGTAGCTTTAAATAATTTTTGTGGGTATCACGTGCTCTGGCTGGACGTAGGCTGGCGTTCTTTTTCCCCGTGGTGATGGGGGGAGGAGCGTCCAGCCTTTGTCCACCTGCCGCTTCTCGGCCTTTTGGCTAAGATCAAGTGTAGTATCTGTTCTTATCAGTTCCCTGGGGAGTGCTTTTGTACTCCTTTCCGGCAGACTGGGATGCTCTGGGGTAACCTGGACGTCCTGGGAACCGGCATGGCCTGCGGACCAGGGCAGCGCCGACGGTAGATCGGGCTTAGCTCTGGACTGCCGCCATGTGGGGTAATTGGCGGTGGTTCTGGTAAACCGTGTCCTCTCCGGAGGATGCGTGCCTGTACCGTCCACCGAGACGAACGGCTCTGCTGCATTTGTGACTGGCCTGGGGCCGAGGTTGAGCCTTCGGAGACTTAGTGCCTCTGGTTGGGACCCAGAGGTGCCAAAAAATCACTGGTGGGGACCACCTTTTTTGGCACATTTGACACTGGTCACCAAGACACATCCTTGTAGCAACTTCCTCCCAGGGGCGGCCTTTTGGCCCGACCGGAGGAATTTTTATAGCCGGCCACTAGGCCCGTCCCGTGCTGGCACAGGACACTTATTTATTTATTTATTTTTTTGTGTGACTCCTTCCCCCCACTGCTCCTTGCACGTTTTGTTTGTTCACTGTACGAGTTGCTAGGCCTTTTGGACTGCCCCGGAAAGTGGTGGGGAGAGACTGCTTACGGCCCCGGCCCGGCAGTCTCTCCAAGTCTTCGTCCCCCGACTACTTGGAAGACTCGGCTTCGACTGGGTCACCCTGAGGAAAGGGGTTACGGGTACCCGGTGGACTTGGCTTTCCGGTCGAGGCCCACTGGGAAAAAGACCACTCCGAGAGACGTGGGGCTTCGGCCCCTGTCCCACCAGCCATACCTCCGGGGGTGACAGTCCTGCAGTTCCTTTTGGAACGGGGACATTAGGGCAATCCGTGCTCGCTTGGAGTGTTTGTCACTTTGTGCACTCACTTTGAGTTTTGCTCTGGTTGCACACAAGTTTTTCGTATGGGTGTTTTGCACTCTCCGATGGCTCAAAAAAATAAAATAAAATAAAAATTCTCCGGCCGGAGAGAGAAATATTCACTGGGGGGGGGGGGGGATTTTTGACCAAGGGCTTTGAAATCGCAGTAACGGTTTTGGTATTGGTGTCAGAAATAGCGTAACGTATTTGGTGTCAGAAGTAATACCTTTACAGGGTGGTGTTCAGAAGTGAAATACCTTAACAGTAGCTTTAAATCATTTTTGTGGGTATCACGTGCTCTGTATATTTTTTCCATAATTTTATTTTCTCTGGTTTGAAATCAATCGTGGATTGCTGTTAAGTTATTGTTGTGTGCTGAGATACAGCATTAAAACCTGGAAATCAGACTATTTTTACAGGCGCAACTAGTTAAGTGACTACTATTTTAACCAGGGCTGAAAAACTTCAAATGTCACAATTAACAAACAGTCATAATTAACATAATGACTTCTCTGCTATAAGAATAAATGCATGCAGCGCATAACATTACAGCGCCCACTGTGACCCTAGCCTAAAGTCCCCCACACACGTACCGAGTGGGGGCCGACAGACCAGCTCAGATGAGCTCTAGACTGCAGTGTGATGACATCACCATGCTGCTCTCCAGAGCTGACAGCAAGACGCCGGTCTTCATTGAGACTAACAGCATCGGCCAGAGATTATCGGACATGTCCGTTCTCTGGCTGGCCGAGCTGTCATGTATTCCATACATTAGCATATTACATACAGAGGAGTCGGAAGAATCTGGCACTGAGGAGTCAGAGTTGGGGAATTTATCGACCGACTCCACAGCACTGATTTTAAGATTATTTTTTTTTCTTTTATTTTGTAGAGATTTACTTTCCATCTCACGGATGGGAAATCAAGTAAAATCTGCATCACAATAAAGCTTAAACAACATTTTTATATGCGTTTTAACTACTCCATGTTCTTTCAGTGCCAGTGTCGTTAAATAGATTCAATAGGAGTTGCATAGCTTGCCACGACACACACAGTGGTGGCAGTCTGTATGGCAGGGAGGATATCTTCGTTCTGTAACATTTACAGGTCCCCAACCCATTCTGTGATTGTTTTTTGTTCCTAACCCAGCATGCTCTCGTTGCGCTACTTTTCCTCCCCTTTATAGCAGGAATTTATAAATGTGTTTATTAATCAATGGAAAAAAGGGTGCATTATTATAAACAAAAGGTATACAATATATTTTAAAACTTAACAAAGACACCAAAGGTGCTCAAAGTTTTTCAAGAAAAGTAAAAAGAACAATGCCATATATGACAAGCGGCAAAATACACTTTTGCGTTCATCACATAAAAGACTGAATAACAAAAAGAAGTGACATTAACATTGTCAAAAGTGTAAACTCTTTTTGCAGATAAACTAGCTGGGATATTATATACAAAGAAAAAAAGGACATAAAGATAAAAACTGAGAAAGGGCAGCGGCAAAGTTGGCATTCAATTGAAGGATAGAATTTGTGAGCTTAGTTCAGCTGAAAGAAACAGCGGTGATCAAATATATACCAGTAGTATTATTTCTTCACTTCTCTCTACAGCTATGAACTAATTTTAGTATAAGGTGTGATTCTGATGCTTTTACATGCGAAAGGAAGTCATTTCGGTCTGTGAAGGAATAACATCACTGCCCATTTCATTATACATAAAATTAACAAATACACTCCCTAAAATGTCTTTACTTTTGTATCTCATTAATAACTGTTTGTTTTTTACAGAAAAAAATTGCTGATGCCAGAAGTATCAGCTTGGCAGCGGTTGGCATGCATCTTTGGCAAGCTCTAAAGACAGGCTATCCACTCGATGTGCAGCGGGCTGGCCTGACGCCTGCAATACAGAAGACCATTACTAATGTGATTAAAAGTCCGCCAATAAACTCAGGTCAGACACTGATCAAACGGCACTTGGGCTGCATACTGATTTGTGTTTTTATGTATTTGTTTTGCTTGTTGGTTTAGTTAAATTCAGCTTGCAAAACCATGAATTGACAGGTATGTCATTTCATCATGGTAATTATGAGAGTAAGAAAAACGAGAACTCAAGGCAATCCCACTACTAAACAATGTGTCTGACCCCTAGCATGTAGAGCAGTGGTGGGCAACTGAGTTGATATAGAGGCCCACAGCATCCCTAAAGGCCTCAGCATCACTAAAGGGCCGCACATAACATTTTCGATCTATACTGACTTGTAAAGGCATTTTATAATGGAGAAATTACAGCAGGAAAAGCTAGAAGATGTTATTTATGTTTTAAATTATACTTCAAGCATTAGGGAACACTGTAGTATGGTAATGTATATTTTGTGTCTTATACATAGTCAAAGGTTATGTGCCTCATAGATATCATCACCTGTCTGCTGATCCCCTGCCAATACTAGAGGAGGAGAGGCAAGGGACTTGCTCAGGCGCCATCTGTTTTGCTGATTGGCTTTTACGCCCGCCTATCACGTAATTCTGTCACCTCTCCTCCTCTTCCCACTCCTCCAAGACAGACAGGTGAGTACCTATGCCCTATGCATTCACAGGTAAGTTTTCGGGGGCCGCAAGTGGTGGATTGAGGGGGGCTGCCGGAGAATGCCCGGGCTGCAGGTTGGGCACCTGGGATGTAGACACAGACACTCTTATCATTGTCAATAAGGCAGTAGTCCCTGAATTGTTAGCATTGTCAGACATTTTCTTTAAAGATTTAGTAGGAGGTCTTCTGCAGACACTGCATGGACTTGATAAACTGCAAAAAAATGATGAACATCAAAATAATCATTTTTTGCAGAGTTTTCCAGTGATGTGAATGAAGTGCTTCCATCTTCCATAAACTGCTAATATAGTGGGTATTAAGGTACTTGTGCATGGAAAATGTTAAACATTTTCTTCTGTATATGTACAGGTAAAGGGCCTGGTTATTTTACCAGACTTAGAGCTTAGAGTGCCCTCTGTTGTACAAATCTAGAACTGCTTCTCTCTCTACAACATTAAAGCAGCAGCAAAATTACCTGCCATTGTGATGCCATGTGTCTGGGAATGGTAATAAAAATATGCACACTGAATGCATTAAATATGCATACATATTTAAATGCATTGTAAAATAATATCAAGGCTCACAATTAATGTGCAGACTGGTTTCCAGTTGCATTATATGCCATGACATTAAACATTGTAAAATAAAAAAACATAAATGAATAAATAGATCAGATAAAACTAACTAATAGGAAGCTTTATTTGTGTCAGTATCCCCATAATTCTGCCAACCTATGTGTTGGTATCCAGAAATAGTTAAGTTTTTTTTCGAATAATGTGATTTTTTTTTCCCTTGTATTATTTCATAGCAAGCAATAGTCTTTAAATAGATGACCATGAAGATAATGATTGATGGTGTTTTCCTAAGCACTTATATGCAATGTTTTTCAGTGCATTTGTATTTGTATTCGGTGTTAATGTGTTCTGTAATATTAACCAATACTGTAATGGGAAGGAGTATAGTGCTCATAATGGCAATTCTAAGGCTATCAGTGTGATCTGCACTGCAAATACATGTAACACAAATCATTTAGTTTTCATCTTTTACTGTCCACACATATGTATCACTCTGTGTATTGGTTTTGGGCATAATGTCTCCTTCTACATGCAAATGTAAAGATGAAACTGCTAGTGATGTTTATGTATTATCACCCACCCTGCCCCTTTTATATGGACAATTTGTTCTGATTTATATCTCTTTATACTTTATTACTAAGTCAACCTTTGTACCAGGTAACTCATTTGTAACTATTTGCAATAGTTAATTTTGGCCATCTTGATCGACTTGGGATAAAGATGCTAAAGCAGGGGTGGGCAAACTTTTTGACTGGTGGGTCACATTGGCTTCTCAAATTTGGTAAAGGACCCGGACCAAGTGCCCATAATGACCGACCCACCATAGGTGTGCCAATTCCATGCATCACTAATGATGGCTGTGATGTGTAATAAGTGACGTGTGACAGGGACATTGTTTTTTTTCATTGGACTTTAAAAATTTTCTGTAATGAGCAGAGATAATTTCTAGAGACTGTCTATTGTCGCCATGAGGATGCGCCAACAGTGTCATGATCAGGTGACAAAGGGTCGGAAAAGAAAGCTAAACTGGCCAGATCCGGCCCCCGGGTTTTAGTTTGCCCACCCCAGTCCTAAAGCCATTTTATCATTGTTACAGAACATAGAGAGAAAAATTTCATGTTGATTTTAAATCCCAACTGTAGTAAAATCATTAATTACATTTAATTCATGTAATTTTTTTCTTAAACCGAAGTTACAAAGCACCATTGTGCACATGCTTATAGTATAAGCATAGTATAATGGGAAGTTCACATTTGGCTCACCTGCATTAGAAAATTACAGTTTTGATAATGTGCCCAACCACACACATACCAATAATGTGTTTATAAATAATTATGAATTTATTTATAGCCACTGAGAGTTTTGTGCCACAGGAAAGCTCACTGAATTTCAAAGTAGCTGGCTTGAATAGGCTCTGCATCTGGAGTCAGTGTGTGTGTGTATATATATATATATATTGTGTGTTATTGTCCAGCAGTGAAAGTATCATCAAAAATAGCTTACACCAGAGATGTTCAATGAAAACAAACCAGCCAGATGAAATTTCATGCAAAACATGGCATCATCACCAGTTGGAAATTAACTTTTTGCATAAATTAAGCTCCCACAACCCTTCCCTATATCTTTACAAGTTAAATGATAATTCTATCTTCAGGAGCTTTGCAATTAACTCACAAAGTCAAAGTGGAAAGTATTTTTTTCCCTCATATGTTGAGTGACAAATAATACTTATATTTGAATATACAGTATATATATGGTAAATGTATTTTACCGGTGACTGTAGATCAATTGGATGTGTTTGGGGTGTGCTATATTTATATAAAGCCATGATATCATACACACTGCAATATATATTTTAAGACGACTTTTGAACACAGGAAAATGTGTTCAAAAGTCGGGGGTTGTCTTATACACCGGGTGGGGGGGGGTTGATGGTGGTGCTCAGGGGGCACTCCTGTCCTGGGCCGACCATCTAGGGGAGCCCTGAGGTCTGATCCATGCTCCCCGCACTGCGTGCTGGCTGACAGGAACTGAGCCGACAGAGACAGATCTTCAGAATCCCCCACGCCCACTCCTTCTCCTTTCAGATGTGTGTGATAGTAGCTGGCTGCTACTGATAGCAAGTGTGCTCACTAGCGGCATTGTGCATTGTGGCTGAAATTGGTATTGCAGGGATATTAAGATTAAAGCTAGAACACAATAAATAGATGTACAAAAACTTCACTTCATACACAACTTTATTACACTATATCACATTTTTAGATTTCTGGGGGTTGAAATTTAGAGTAGACAATACAATTTTTATTTGGTGTGAGTTTGAAGAGAGGTAGTCTTTTACGGCGATAATATCCCGAACTCTATATTTTACCTGGAAAAGTTGGGAGTCGTCTTATATGCCGGAAAATATGGTAAATACATTTTTATTTTGCTCATATGCTCTATGTTTAATTGCAGATCTTTCAAGTTTTCAAGCTATTCATTCTTTGGTTGCACCAGAAATCGATATGTACTTGATAAGAATGGTGATGACGCTTCTCGAAAAAGAGGTTTCTGAAAAACCGCCAGTGTCCTCAAGCAGCAAATCTATACAAGGCCTTGCTATGCAGCATGAGAGATCAGCCCAGGCTAAGGCTAATTTAGACAACAGCTCCTGGATTGAAAAGAAGGTTCGTTTTTATAACCTTGCTTTGTACCTGCACTGGTTATTTATCCATAGACCTATCCAGATACAATCTATGGAGACAAGGGGCGGTCCCAGGGAGATCGGTTCCCTGGGCAAGTCTCCTCTAATCCTCGATGCCCTGGTCCCGCCCCATGCCTGGATCTTTGGGTTCAGGGAGAGGGGGTCATATGCAAAACTGCCACTGATGGAGACTATACTTCAATACAGTGGGAATATATAATACTTGGCTTATAAAATGTCAAATGTAATATGTATCCTAAATAATTATATGTATAACAGACACTGTCATTGAAGTCCATTGTCCATTTCAAGATTTGTTACTCTAGTTTTGTGTACCCTTATATTATGCAAGCTTAAGGCATTTTACATATGTTCCAGAACACTTTTAACCTCCTGGGCATTACGGGCTTCTCACACCATTTTTCATGTCGTGAAAGGCTGCTTCCCGGGCAAACTCAGCCATGAACACTGGACTCTGCCGTGATTGCCCGCTGTCCTCTCGGCTCACTACACACCGCCGGTGTCAAATAGATGCCGGTGGTGTGTGTGGAGGAAAGCAACGACCCCTCCATTCCGGCACGGGCGCAGTTTGATCCAAGATCTAAATTTAAAAAAAGAAAGAAAGTTAACCTGGAGCTCTCAAAAGCACAGAGGATTTCTTGTTTTGCAGTTCTCATTGGAACATGGGCCCCAGATCTGGTAGTGACAAGTAAAACATATAGTATGTAGATGTTCTAGTGCTTCTGTTTTTTTTGTTTTAAATATTTTTTAACTTTCAGAAAACAGAAGAGCGCACAGATGAACCACAGGTATCCTCCACGAAACTGGAATTGCCTAAAACATCTTCAGTAGCCCCGATCAACCTTGCCTCATGGAATAAACCTGTGCAAGATGAAGATACTGAAGAACTATTTTCAGAATCCCAGTTACAGGTAAACCCATTTAGTTGTCACACTGTTCTGTTTGATAATATCTTCCATAGATCATATTGCAAAAATGACTACATAGTATCAGTGTGATCCCCCTGGATCCTGTCCAATCACGTTAGTGTGCCCGCTCATTTGAAATTCTGCACCAACAAATCCAGCTCTTGCTCATAAAATTTGCTGAAATCAGTGAGCCTAAACTGGACTTGGCTGGTGAAATGAAATCATGTGTAGAAGACAGCGCCATCTTGTAGACTTTTGTACAGTTTTCTAGAAGTTGTTTAACCTCCTGGGCGTTCTACCCGAACCCAGTACGGTCAAAGTTTGTTCATAAAACAAACTGTGCCCGCACTAGGATCGGGCATACTCACCCATGCTCGCTGATGATGCGGGGGGAAGGGGCAGGAGTGGCCGCACGCCATGGTGCTTCCAGGTTTCAGCGGGGAGCCTGCAAATCCGGAGGCAGGCTGCTACTATTCCAAAAGCAGCTCTGCCTTCAGCTCAAGCAGCAGCATCTATCCTCGCCCGAGGCACAGAATGGATGCAGCGGGAGCAGCAAAGGCGACCGCGAGTACTGGCGGTGGCATACAGGTAAGGGACCTATGGTCTTAGGCTCCCATTGCCTGTAAGGGAACCCAGGGGGGGGGGGGGGGGGGGGGGGGGGGGACAAGCCTTGGTTAGGCCTTGTTTTTTTCTAAGCCCTTCTACCCTGGTTCTCCTAACAGCGGGAAAATCCAGGCTGAACTGTGTTTTGCCTGCATTTGCTTCCCATTTGTGTGGTGTGGTCGTGTGGAGTAAGGGGGTCACTTTAGTTTGATCTGTTTTTTTCCTTGCTCCATAGGCCAAGACAACAGTTTAAACAGACAAGGCAGGCCCTTTCCCTAATAGAAGTGTGCTGCTTGTAGCATTAGACTGTTGGATACCACCAAGCCCTTGTGCCCCAGGTGTCTTAACGAGCTAATCAGGGGGGAAAGGCGCTTCAACTGCGGCTGCTGCAGGGAAAGAGCTGTTAACCATGTTTGAAGAGGAATTAGCCTCAACCTTTTTCCTCCTTTAAATGTATCCTATAAGATCTCCGTCCCCTTCTTCCGTTATTTCGATTAGGGAGAGTGATGCGGAGGATCAAGGCTCGCTGGCAGATATTTCAGCTATGGAGTCAGGTGTATAGGAAAGATGATCTCCTTAAAGCAATCTATAACACCCTGGACATCCAGTAAGAAAGGATTGTCTCCTCTCTGCATGACAGGATGTACCAGGGTCTGGGAAGCCAGAAAGGATTTACTAAAATCTCTAACTGGATGCGGCCTTCTCGCAGGTCTCAAAATCCACAGATCTGTCGTTTGAAGGCATAGGGGTCCTTAAAGACCCCATGGACACAAGCCTCTGTAGCCTCACGTCAACTCTAGCTTCATTCTGTGTAGCGCCTAGAGTTCTGGCTGGGCCAGGTCCAACTCACCTGGAGGGGAACTCCTAGGGAGCAACTGTTGGAGAGAATGCCAGCTTTGTTTAAAGCAGCAAAACTTCCCCCTCCAGGGGCCCTGGCCATTGAAACCAGAAGAGCCTGGTGGCTCAAGACCTGCCCAGGAGTTGCGGCCTCCAAGGTAAGGCTGTGTGGCCTCCTTTTCACAGGGGATCTGTTGTTTGGTCCAGACTAAAGCCCCCCATACACGTTCTGATTTTTCGTACGAATTTTGCCCGACCTACCAACGTGGTCGGGAGATTAATCGATCGGGAGATTAATCGGATGCGGAATTATGTACCCGACCGATCCAAATTGGAAAAAATCGAAAAATCGGTCAGAACCGCTTCAGACCTGTCCGTAAATTTTGGTCGATCTGCTGTTAATAAATAGTGTCAGGCTGATAGATCGGTGATAATTTAAATTCCGATTTTTTGTGCCAGCCGACCGACCAACCATAACATTTTAGGTGAAAATCGGGTGACAGGATCGGACGAAAAATTGGTCGGGAGAATAATCGGAATGTGTATGGGGGGCTTAAGAGCAGATTCTGGATAGAACAGCAGACAGGATAAAGGCCTTCCCAACTAGAGGGGTCTTAGCTCCGGTCTCCGCAGGGGAAAAGGGGCAAGAGTTTTGAAATTGAAATTGAAATTGAAACCCTCCGGGACTTCAGACCCATACTAAATCTGATGCTTCTGAGCCTCCATCTGGCATACAAGAAGTTGCGGATGGAAACCATCTTCACATCCAGAAACCTCTTGCAGGACGCATACTTGCATGTCCCCATACACTCGAGTCACCAATGGTTCCTGAGGTGGGCGGTGCTCTGGGAGGCAAAGACCTGGCATTTCCAGTTCAGGGCACTCCTTTTTGGTCTATTTTTAGCACCACGAATCTTTACGAAAGTTATGGGAATCTCTTGCACCGCTCAGATTAGGACAGGTGTCGGTTATCCCGTATCCATCCACGCCAACCATCAGAAGTTCCTGAGGCTGGCGAATTTTTGGGAGGGGAGGGTCCTCCATTTTTAATTCAGGGCTCTTCCCTTCAACTATCGTCAGCGCCCAGGGTCTTCACCAAGGTCAAGGCGGAGGCCCTAGCCCCGCTCAGAATAAAGCAGGTATCTGTGATCCCGTATCTGGACGACCTGTTTTTTTCAACCTCTCCAGCAGGTCTACAGGCCGATCTAGAAGTAGCTCTGGAGTTTCTCCAGCATCTAGGAGGTTGATAAACTGGGGCAAGTCAAACTTGCAGCCAGTCCAGTCAATCCAATTCTTGTGATACCAGATAGATTCCGTATCGCAAAGGATCTTTCTTCTGGCGGAAAAAATGCAGAAGTTGACTGCAGCAGTGATAGACCTGCAGCCGGTAGACAGAGTCACAATCCGAAAAGCAATTGGGGTGGTGGGCCTCATGGTCTCAGCAATACCAGCTGTCCAGTGGGCGAAAGCCCACTGCGAGTGCTTCAGTCACAGGTCTTGGCAGTCTGGGTCGGAAGCCCAACGTCTTAAGAACAGGTTTTTTCTCTATCACTCAGGTGAGAAGATCCCTTTGGTGGTGGAGACAGGAAAGGATTATCTCCCAAGGTCTTCAATGGACTTTTCCCAACCCTTGTCCGGTAGTGGCAGACGCCAGTGGGTGGGGTTGGGGGGCCCATTCGGGAAACGACTTCTCTCAGGGACAGTGGTCCAGAAGAGAAGCCAGACGATCTTTCGGGAACTCCTGGCGGTTCTCTACGCACTGAAGTCTTTCCAGTCGGTCTTAGCAGGCAGA
>CM070032.1:139568561-139579378 GCA_036250615.1 Ptychadena robeensis | reverse complement strand
TCATCCACAGTCATCTTTGGCAATAGGTGGCTTACCCTGAAAGATGGTGTACTGCTGGATTTTCTATCTGAGGCGGCTTGCTGTAGTTGTTGAAGCTGCTGCCTTAACATGTCCAACTGTTGCTGAACCTGGTCATTTGCATGTTTCTGCTCTGCAGTCGTCTGTTGTTGAGCAGCATTTGCCTGTTGCTGATTAGCATTTGCCACCACCAACTGACGGAGAAGCTCCTCCATGCTGGCCTCTGTAACACTCGCCAAGAGATGCCCGGATTCGCCACCATACGTGGGGGATTAGCGGTAGAGCGGCAAGGTGCGGTACTCTGGATGGGTCCCCAGCAGGCGAAAAAGGCACAGCAAACAGGTTCGCAGGTGAAAACACACGGTTGGTTTATTGTGCAAAGTCCTATATACAATATGTACATCCAAGAAGGCATAAAAGTCCAGAATCACAGCAGTCCATATAAGCAAACACATGGAGATCTTTTTCACACAGGTACACAGCTCCCCCCAGTCACACACAGGACTGGTTCAGGGCGGAGCCACCTGACTGAGCAGGTGAGGGGGTTTATAAAGCCAAACCAACTCTACTTAGAAAACAGGACACAGCTGGTCTTACCCTGTACCAGGACTAGCAACTCCAGCTCCCTCTGCTGGTCAGATAGCAAAGTACTCTGGGACACACATATATGCCAGACTGGATACATCCAGAGGATTTGACAGGCTTCCTGTCACAATACCCACAAGCATCTTTACTTGTTTTTTCTCTTTTTCTACTACCTTCACAAATAGTAATCAATATCTTGCTGAAACTACTATATTCGATTTTGATACGTTAAAAATACTTTCTTAACATTTTAGTTTGCAGCGAATAATTATGGTTTTGTTTTAACACAGGATTTTTACCATCCATTTACCATTTACCACCTTTGGTTTGGAACATAGAATCACAGCTTTCTCTCTAGTTGCTTCTTCTCTCATACATCTCATATCTCATACATGTAGTAGCAAATAAGATGTCAGAAAAGTGTGATTCAGTATTCCTTCAAGCAGCTCTTGCAATAAAATTACTTACTTGCGTACTTTGTGGACAGTGCAGACGGTTCTCCCATCTGCTTCTGCCACTGCATGTACGCGAGTTGGGCTCAAGCTATCCAGCTCACAGACAGTAAGCACACAGCCGTAGAAGAGCTCTGCCCTGGACTGGCTGACCTATTCCCCAGATCACATATTTTTATTTTCTTTTAATCTTATATGTCTGAAAATGCTGTTCATTCTGCTGCAAAATTGGGAATCTGCATATTCCCTTCATATAGAGTAAGACACTTGCAAATCCATGATGTCCTCTCCCACTCTCCAATATCCTTATTTAGTAGGTTGTCTGGAGCCAGATGTCTCCTTTTGGTTCTTGGAGGGGAGCATCTTCTAGCTTAATAGGCTGGATCCAGCCCCAGGCCTTAGTTTGCCCACCCCTGGTAGAAAAGTTTTAGCTCTACACCCTCTATTGCAACTAAGCTCTGCAACTAGCGTTTTGGCTTTGCCGAAGGGAGTTGAATAAAGCCCTGCCTGCCATTAACATGCTGCATATTCATTTTATATGTGAATAGCTGTCAGTGTCTTTTATTTTTCCCTAAAACTATGGGTGCGTCTTGTAGAGCAAAGAATACAGTATGTGTAAGGCAGCAGGAAACACATGGGCCAAGAGCAGCAAGTATGTTTTTTCTCTCTCAACAGAATGCCTTCAATTTATTGATGAGTCAACCCTTTTTACCATTTTTAAGGTAACATTTCAGGGGTATATTTAGGTATAAATGATTCCTGAATAAAAAACATGGAAACTTGCATTTTATTGTACATTCTGGTGTTTTGTAACATATATGCAATTGGATGCCATTGAAATGAGTAGCTGTTTTCCTGACCCTTGTTTGCAGTAACATAATCACAAGATGATTCTGAAATATACATAGCTACATGAGACGTGTTTTGTTCTTCACAAGATAGATGTTTGGCTATGTGCAGCCATTGTTGTCTGTACACCTCCAAAGAACTGTAGTAACATGCCTTTATTTTTATAGAACAAAGGCTTTGTTTGTTTTGGTAAAGGAGTGTGTTGGCATACTATCATTTTGCATGTACATGAGACTTACAATTCTAAAACCTGTGTTTGGGAATTCTGTGACGATCGGTTTGTTGTATACATTAAACCCCATGAGAATGTTAAAGAAGTAAGGTCTTGAGAGATAGAATTAATAACATCAGTTGGGTAACTTAACAATATTGCCATGTTAAGGCTACCTGTTTCATAACAACATGCATTTACATGGCCTCCTCCAAAGTGTCATGTGTAGAGTTGAGCAAACCCGAACTGTAAAGTTCGGGTTCGGTACGAGCATCTGGGTTTTCTCATAACGGACCCGAACACAGACATACGTCTGTATATCCGTGTTCCGGTCCGTTGTTTGCGCCATTAATACAGCTTAGCTGCAGTGCAGCCAATCAACGAGCCTTTCACATTCCAGCCCTAGGCATGTCTCACGGTCATGCCCTCTGTGATTGGCCAGTGCCCACGTGAGCCAGCCTCTATAGAAAGGCGAGTCACGGTGCGCCACCATTGTCAAATGCGCAGGCATAGGGATAGGACGTTTTGCTGCTAGTGTGAAAAAAGGATCGGTGTTAGAGGTAGACAGGGAGAGATAGCGAGGCACATTGTGTGTCAGATAGGGAGAGATATGTAGGCAGGCAGAATTGCTAGGTAGCCAAGTCTGAAATTGTTGCTGTACATTAATACAGGGACCTGTTATTGTGACAGGCTGGTTAAAACTTTAAATTCATATTTCAGTGGACTTTCTATTTTTGGGGTCCATCTTAAATAGTTTTCAGGGTGAAAATATCACATTTCTGTAGTGACAGTAATTCTTCCCAAACATTAAGGGAAAAAAAAGTTTTCCCATTTTATATATTTCAGTGGACTTTCTATTTTTGGGGTCTATCTTTCCTTACAGAAAGAATGAGGAGAGGTACAAATAAGGGATGTGGGTGTGGCCATGGTCGTGGTGTTGCTGGTGGTGGACCTGCTGGTGCAGGTAGACGTGGTCCATCTCTGCCATCTACAAGTGGAAATGAACCACCTTCCTCTGTTTCGCTTGTTTGAAGGAGCCATCACCGATATTCTGTAGGCCCCAATACCACTGGTAGAATGATTAGGCCAGAAGTGCAGGCCATAGTAGATTGGGTGGCTGTCAGTGGCTCCAGCCCTTTCTCCACGTCTGCCACCCGGTCTTCATCCCAAAGCACACAGTTGGCACCTTCTGCAGCTGGACATCCGTCCATCTCCAGAAATTCTGGCCAAACTGATAAGCAGCCTGAGCTCCAAGTCATGCAACCAGTCTCTACTGCTTTTCGATGACACGGATGAGCATTTTGCCATGGGCCGTCCACCTAGCCCTGCCCAAGAAGTGGAAGAGATTGAGTGCACCGATGCTCAACCGCTTATCTTGCCAGATGTAGAGATGGAAGGACCTGCGCAGCAGGTGTCTGATGAGGATGATGACGAGACACAGATACCAACTGCTGTGCCTTTCTACAATGTGGAGACTGCCAAGAAGGGCAGAAGGGTGGAAGATGATGGCGAGGATGATGAAGTCCTAGACCCCACATGATGAAGGTCAGGTGGCAGACGTGTGCACTTCGGAGGAAGGGGTGGAAGTAGTACATAGCCCCCAGCACAGCAAACGAGGGAGCAGGGTGCAGAGTCCGAGAGGCCGTGCCCTAGCTGCTCTGCCTGCTGCTGTCCACTGCAACCAGAGCATCAAAGGCCGATCCCAAGAGTTCCCTGGCGTGGAATTTCTTCAAACAATTTCCTGAGGACAAGGTACAAGTGTTTTGCACGCTTTACTATCAGAGCCTCAAGCGAGGCATCAATGTTCTTAACCTTAGCACCACCTGCATGACTAGGCATCTAAGTGCCAAGCACGAGCTGCAGTGGACTCAGCTCCTTAAAGACAAAGAAGGATCTCTTGCTCCCCCGGCTCCCTCTTCTGATGCAGTCTCTTCAAACAACGCGGTTGTGGCACCTGTCACCCCACCACGGTCCCCTAGCATCTCCACCATGTCTCATGCCAGCGTTCAGCTCTCCATCTCCCAAACGCTGGATAGGAAAAGGAAGTTTGCCCCTTCCCACCCACGATCCCTGGCCCTGAATGCATTTGAAATGCTGTGCTTCCGTCTGGTAGAGACACAAAGTTTTAGAGAAATGATGGCTGTGGCTTTCCCACAGTATGTTGTTCCCAGCTGCCACTACTTTTGTAGACGAGCCATCCCTGCTCTGCACGACCAAGTGGTGGACAAAATTAGGTGGCAAGGTGCACCTAACCACCGATACGTGGACCAGCAAGCACGGGCAGGGGTGTTATATCTCCCTAATGGCACACTGGGTAAATGTAGTGGCGGATGGGGTGGAGGCACAGACCAATTTGGCACATGTCCTACCCCCGCCCAGGAACGCAGGACATTCCTCTTTGCCTCCTGTTGCTTTCTCCTCTGCCACCTCTTCCTTCAGTCAGCGTTGCATGCCCTGCACCACCGACTTCAGCACAGCCAAGGGTAAGCGCGGCAGCAGGCGGTTATGTCTCTCACCATCGAAAATCAGACTGAGTGGTTGCTGCCAATGAGCCTTAAGCCTGGCCTGGTGGCCTGCGATTTTGGGTGAAATCTGGTTGCCGCTCTGGGCCTATGCAGTTTGACGCACATTCCTTGCCTGGCGCATGTGCTGAACTTGGTGGTGCAGAAGTTCTTAAAGAACTACCCACATATTCTGCTGCAGAAAGTGCGGGCGGTCTGAGCACGCTTTAGGGCTCTCACCCTGCAGCCGGTCGCCTTTCTGCGATGCAGTGTACCTTCGGCCTTCCTGCTCACCGCCTCATATGCGACCTGCCCACAAGGTAGAACTCCACCTTGCATATGTTGCAGAGGCTGTGTGAGCAGCAGAAGGCAATAGTTGAGTTTCAGCTGCAGCACACATGGGTCAGTTGGTCTGCTGAACAGCAACATTTCACTACCTCCGAGTGGGCCTCTATGCGGGACATGTGCAATGTGCTGCGTTGTTTCGAGTACTCCACCAACATGGCCAGTGCCGATAACGCTGTTCTCAGCGTCACTGTCCCACTTGTCTGTCTCTTGGAAAAAAACACTGCAAGCGTTGATGGAAGAGGATGTGGTACAGGGGGAGCAGCAGAAGGAGGAGGATGAGGAAGAGATGTCATCATTCCCAAACTTATCGGGACAGTCAGTCCCAAGTTTCTCGGAGGGTAGACAACTCTCCAGGGCACAGTTATGGAGGACGAGGATGAGGAGCAGGGTGCCACCCATAGCAACCCAGGACCATCACTGCAGCGACACGGAGGACATAGATGATACCCCTCCCACATAGGACAGCTCGTCATTGTCTATGGGCAGCCTGGCACACATGAGCGCCTACATGCTGCAGTGCCTTGCGCAATGACCAACGTGTTGCTCACATCATCACGTGTCCTGAGTACTGGGTGGCCACCTTGCTGGATCCACGCTACAAGGACAGCATGCCCTCTTTAATTCCATCACTGGAGCATGAGCGCAAGATGAGAGAGTACAAGCGCTCGCTGGTGGAGGGCTGCTGGCAGCATTCCTGACTGCCACCAGGGGAACAGGAGATGGGGAGGGAGGTGGAGGACCAAGTTGCCAACACAAACGGGGCATGGCCAGCACCACTGAAGGCAGGGTAAGCATGGCCGACATGTGGAAAAACTTTTTAGGCCCCCAAAAGCAACCGGCATCGCCGGCAGATAATGAACGTGTTAGCAGGAGGCAGCATTTTATCAACATGGTGGATGAGTACGTGTGCACATGCCTACAGGTACTGACTGATGGGTCTGCCCCATTCAACTTTTGAATTTACGCCTTGGAGGTTCTGGCATGCCCTTCGGCAAGTATTTTGTCGGAACGTGTGTTTAGCACCCCAGGGGGCGTCATCACTGACAGGCGCAGTCGCCTGTCCACAGCCAACGTGGACAAGCTTACATTCCTTAAAATGAACCAGGCATTGATCTCACAAGATCAAGATTAACATACCTTGTGCAGAGTAAAGCCTGATCCAGCCAGTAGTCTAATCTGGCTTATGTACTTTTATCCATGTTTTGGGTTCTGCCCAAATTGGCCTTCAACTAAACACAGTGTTGACTTCCTCCCCTTCCACCAACACAGCGGCTTCTCCCAACTCCTCAACCTACTACTCCTTACGCACCTCCTCATCCTACTCCTCCTAGTGGTGCAAGATTATCAATGACAATTTTTGGGTGTCAGAAACTACACTGTATTATCGGCGCATCTTTGCTTTAAGGACCATCTATTCCTGTTTGGTCCTACAGTCAAGTGCAATTTTTTAACTGGTGGCCTAGAGTTCTTAGCACCCTGTAATGTCTCCAAAGCAAGACAACAAAAAAGTTCATTGCCGGCCAGTTTGACTGGTGCCTGGCCAATTTTTGGAAAAACCTATTAGACTGCTCTGCGGTCATTTCTGTGACTGTGTGGCCTGGGGTAACATGCCCCTTTTACTGTCTCCAATTTAGGAGAAAAAAACTAAAAACTTTAGGCCCTTTGTGCCGGCAGCTGTGGCCTCTTAAAATTGTCTGCCACTGATGAGCAGCAATGTGTGTACTTCTTGATACTGGGGTTTTATGCCCCCTTCACTGTCTCAAAGAGGGAAAACAAAATGAAGTTTTGAGGCCCTAAATGCCAGGATTTCTGTGGTTTCCGGCTGACCAATTCCACTCTAGTGTTGCCATGGTCTGTGTACTTCTTGGAGCTGGGGTTTTATGCTCCCTTTACTGTCTCCAATAGGGAAAACACAATGAGCCTTTTAGGCCCTGAATGCCAGCATTTCTGTCTTTACCGGCTGGCCAATTCCACTTCTGTGTTTCCATAGTCTGTGAACTATGCCACAAAATGGCAATTTTTTCCTTGTGGGTGAGAAATTAGACGTTTTTCTGGGCCTAATAGTACCAATTATTGACTCCACCGTGGGCTGCGTTGCCCCTCTCCTCCATACGGACCTCCTCCTACACCTAATTTTTTGCTTCAATGGGAATTTTATGACAATTTGTCCTTATTTGAATCATTTTTAAGTCATTTTGCTATCCACATTTGTTTGCAGACCATTAGTCCAGTTATCGTGGTCATTTTTGTGCCTTTTGCAGCCCTCCAGCCTTTTCCCTGAGTGTTTTAGAGCGATTTAAGTGCCGAAAAGACTGTGTCCCCATTGACTTCAATGGGGTTCGGGGCGACATTCGATTCGGCGAAGTTCGGCCAGACTTGTCGAACATGGACATCGAGGTGTCCACTCAACTCTAGTCATGTACTATTGACTATTTTCAGCCTACCAGAGGTGGTGATTAAAGCCGCTGATGTTAGTGGTGATCACTGTGACCTAGAGATTGCTCAAAAATGCATCTCTTGGAAGAAGGACATTAGGCAATTATGTCTTCTTCTGATATGAAAAGCCTACTCACAAGACTCATCTTTGGATTTTAGAATTACCAAACGCATTTAGGTAAACAACTGCACACACAATACATTACTGTCAATCTACTTTCATTTTGTAACCACGGTGGCCTATAATATTGAAAGCATAACAAATAGAAATTTGT
Source organism: Ptychadena robeensis (assembly GCA_036250615.1). Classification (NCBI taxonomy): domain Eukaryota; kingdom Metazoa; phylum Chordata; class Amphibia; order Anura; family Ptychadenidae; genus Ptychadena; species Ptychadena robeensis. The sequence continues at coordinate 139,571,703 of CM070032.1, read as the reverse complement.
TGATCAATTTTTATTAAACAAAATTGCACAAGCAATACAAAAGGCAAGAAAAAGAAATTGTCAGCCAAATAAAACAAACACTTTTTACATTAAACAAACAGAAAGTTTACCATTTCATCGCATAACACACAGAGCATAAAGTTCCCTCCTCCCGCATGGACAGAATAACAAATACAAAAAGCTAAGGAAAGTAGTTCAGGGCGTGAAACAAAGACTTAAAGGGCACCTACCACATCTGCATCTGCCTTCTATTATCGGCACCAGAGGTAGGGCTGATAAATTTTAACCTCAATTTCACCTAATAACCTGTCTGCTTTGTCTTTTCCTTTGTAAATTGTGTCTAAAAAATGCCACAAACACTGTAAAGCAACCAAGTTTCAGTAAGTATAATATGTAAATTCGAATTGAATGAAAATTTCCATGATAGCCTCCTTATACTACCATTTATATTTGCCTATTACAGGGGTGGGCAAAGTGTGGCTCTGGAGCCATATATGGCTCTTAAGCCGCTTCAGTCTGGCTCAGTGGCATAGGGACCAATTATTTATTTTATTTTTTCCATTCGCCATGCACCATCCCCCAACAGGAAAACCCCATGCACTACCACCAACAACACCTGTGACTACCTGTAGGGGGCACTGTGGCTAAGTGGGGGCTCTCAGTTTACCATTAAGGGAGGGGCTTTATGGCTACCTACAGGGGGCTTTTTGGCTATCTTTAAAGGGGAGGGGGACTTTGACTACCTACAAGGAGGCTATGTGGCTTAAATTAAAATCAACAACATACAAATCTGACTTACCCAAACTTTCCAAGGAGATGCAAAGCCATGGTTCACGTTAGTTGTCGTCAGTCATTGTCATTGGAGAATTGTTGATATCAAGTTTTATAAGTTTTAATTTTAACTAAGACTTAGTTTTAGGGAAAGAAGACATCATTTCAATTTCGACAGCACCCCAACCCCCACCAACAGATCTTCGGCTCTCAACATATTATTCAAGCATCGCACTGTAACGATTTGGCTCTCTGGTCGAATAAATTTGCCTACCACTGGCCTATTATAAGGCCCTAAATGATTATGTACATTAGGGGGACAGGATTAGGTAACAGAACTCCAAGTATTATCCAGTCTATATCACTTCATGGAGATATTCGGCTGCAGCTGTCCCCACAAAAAAAAACCCAACTTAAAAGTGTGGTGCGAGAAGGAAAGTAATAGTCACCTTTACTTTAACATACAACCCTTGAGATGGGAATATTTCCTGAATCTCAATTGTGGCACCCCATGTTAAGATACCAAATAGTATTTGAACAACACAATAAGGGACTTTAACAACATATCATGTCTATATGAATAGGATAGCTTATCTTATATCTTCTAAACTATCCTATTCATATAGACATGATTCAGATAGCCCATACAGTTGTATGTTATGTATTGATGATGTATTGAAATCGTTTTTTTCTTCTGTCCATACCCACAGACAAAATTCATCTTTGTTCCTCCTGATGAAGCGTTTTTTACCGCAAAACGCATCAAGATTACAACAAGACTGCTATATAGGGCTTAAGACCCAACTAACTGTAATGTAACACCCAAATGGGGTTATTGACTGTTATTGTCTTACATTACTCTTTAAAAAGTGTTAATGAATTTAGTTTCACTAAATTTTTGATGCAGTTAAAGTCCCTTATTGTGTTTTTCAAATACTATTTGGTATCTTGACATGGGGTGCCACAATTGAGATTCTGGAAATATTCCCATCTCAAGGGTTGTATGTTATTATATTTTGGCATGTTGGCATGTACTTTATGTACCATGGGTACCAATATGTTTTGAGCCACCTTTACTTTGGCCCTTGGATATCTAAAGGTGGCAGTAGTACTAGGTGCCCTTGGTACTGTGCAGTCCTCCAACCTACCAAAATTATTACCACAGGTGGGGTTTCATTGTTAGTATAACGTATGCCTTTTAGTACATCAGTGGCCAGGCAACTGTTAAACATTTGCATAGATTATCATCAACCTACAATACATCTTCCATAATAATAATAGTTTTCTTGCTTTAATTTTGCTGATTAAAATGTATAAGTAGGTGAGTGATAACTGGTACTTGCGAATGTATGTCAAATGGTAACATACATTTATTTCACTTGTCAACAAAAATAGATTAAGGATCCTGGTTACCATAGCAACAAAATTCCTTACCATGCAACTATACATAGTAACAGAGAGGCACTCGTAATCCTGTTTTACTCATTTTCTTGTTGAGTCTATATCCTGGTTCTGACAAAGAACAGTACCAAAGAAGTATATCATTAACTGTCGCTTGGCTTGCTCCAATGATTCTATTTTGTTTTTCTCACTATTCGCAAGACTGCATTTAAATTATGTAAGCCAAATTTATGAAGAAGGGAGAGTGTCACTCTATGGGAAGAAACAGCTCCCTAACTATGTCATACACATTCTGTAACCAATGTTAACTGGTGGAATAAGAGACAAGAGCAGACTCCCTGGGGGATCCCTCAATGCATGCTGTGAGCTCCTTCAGGTTACTTACAGCAAGATTTTCCATTCTTAACTCTTAACTTCTCGTAGCTTCACACATCATGGTCACAATCATCAGTTGTCATAATAATAATAATGATAGTACATGGTTTACACTGTATGATATCATTTCAGTGCCTACTCACACTACAATATTAAGTAGGGGAAAACGACTTGCACTATAGCATTGGCCATATATGGGACATTGATTCATTTTTCACTTGATCTTACACACACTGTCCTGTCCTCTGCTAGCATACTGGTGTGTGAACAGCAGATTAAGTCTGTATAGGTTTTAGACTATACAATTGGTCACCAACAAAATGTATGCCCGCCCACTGAACACAACATGTCAATTCTGTCAGGCGGTCATGGTTCCCTGGCAGAAGTGGCTCATGAATGCAGCCTTTAATATATTGTGACTAATGCTAGATAAATTCTGAACATACAAGACAAGAGAGGTGGTACTGTGCAAAGTCCATACACAAAGAATAAGATCAGATAGTGAGAATCATACCCATCATACAGAACAAGAGAGGTGGTACTGTGCACAGTCCATACATACAGAATAAGATCAGATACTAAGAATTACACCCAG
>CM070032.1:139557418-139568461 GCA_036250615.1 Ptychadena robeensis | reverse complement strand
CAATAATAAAATTATTCCTCAAAAATACCACTTGCTTAATAATTCTGCACTCCCTGTAGAAAAGGATAAAATACTGAGAATTACACCCAGCATACAAGACAAGAGAAGTGGTACTATGCACAGTCTATACATACAGAATAAGAATAAATACTGAGAATTATACCCATCATACAGGACAAGAGAGGTGGTACTGTGCACAGTCCATACATACAGAAAAGGATCAGATACTGAGAATTACACCCAGCATACAGGACAAGAGAAGTGGTCCATACATACAGAATAAGATCAGACACTGAGAATTATACCCATCATACAGGACAAGAGAGGTGGTACTGTGAACAGTCAATACATACAGAATAAGATTAGATACTGAGAATTACATCCAGCATACAGGACAAGAGAAGTGGTACTGTGCAGAGTCCATACATACAGAATAAGATCAGATACTGAGAAGATTGTTTATTATAATAAAATTGTGCAAACACTATAACATATTTACAAATATACAAATGAAATACAGAACAATTCTATATATGAAATTCATTATATTCAATAATCAAATCATTACATATTCATAAACCTACACTAGAAACATCAAACTTAAATTAAAATTGACCTTTTATGACAAAATCTGAAAAGGACAGAAAACAGAAGCCGTCACCCAGAGTCAGACAGGAGATACCGAGGAATCCTGATGTTCCTCCACACCTTCATCCAGACATCCCTCGGCATGCTGCCTTTCTCCAGAACCCGGACCTTACTCACCTCGTGCAGAATATCACTTGCGACCACTGAATGCCCCATATATCCACTTAGCATAACTCATGCAATGGAGGAAAGGGATACATAAAGCCCTCCCCACCCCTTTATATACATCTATGTTATAGGGGCATTGAAGCAAAAAATTTTCAAAGGTCCCCTCACGATCACCTCCTTCCCTGGGGCAAATACGATCCCCCAGAGGTCGACTACTCCATACCCCCTTAACATAGAGCTTGCCATGAAAGGCAAGCCAGGTGATATCCCTAAACTTCAAGGGGATTCTCTTAGAACCAATAAGACATAAGCCCATCCTCATCACCTGGGCAATCCTTCAAGGCAAATGATTCAGCAATGGCAGAGGAAAGCACCCTCCTCTCAAGGGATTTCCTTGGAAGAGACTTGACCTTATCTGCCACGATCTTTCAGGCACTGGTTAACATAAGCCAGAAATCAGCCTAAGTCCTTGGACTTATCACATGGCCACCCTTTTCCCAGTTACGCAGAAATGGCTTAAACCATGATTGGAAAATTCCTACCTATCCAGGAGGGCTGTCTGTGAAGTATACTCTTGGTAATATGTTGGCAAACAGCAGAGAGAAGACAATCAGGTTCACCATACCTAGGCCACCCTCCTTTCTAGATAGGTATGTCACATTCTGCTTCACCAGGTTAATTCTGTTCCCCCATAACATCTGGAAGAAGCAGCTGTATAGGTGGACATGAAGGGAATCTGGCAAAATGCAGACAAAACTGACGTACAAAAAGATTGGAATCAGATACATCTTGATCAAGTCAACCCTCTCCCTCAGAGAAAATTTCCATTTGTTTCAGCGGGCTACCTTATCATCGGCATCCTTCAGCCTACTCTCCCAATTTGTTACTGCTTAATCTCCTGGGCCAAATCTGATGCCAAGAACTTAATTTCTGACTAGGGTTTGGGAATGACCTCTGGAAGTGCAAAACCTATATCCTGCCTACCCATCCAGAAAGCTTCACATTTCTCATGGTTGACGCCTCCACATACTGCTCAATCTTTGAGACTTCTAATTCAGCCTCCTCCGATCCAGAGACTATAACAGAAACATCATCAGCATAAGCCATGACCCGCAGAGGCTGTACACCAGGGAGACCTTGAGGCACCCCACACAATGGTCTGCACTCTAACCTTCTTACAAAGGGATCGATTGCAAACACATATAGTAGGGGACTCAAAGGACAACCCTAATGCACACCAGATCCAACTTCAAAGGATCGACAAACCCAACCACTAACCAATGGAAAGCTCTTAGCCTCTCTGTACAAGGTTTTTATCAAATTAATAAACATTTCCGGTAGACCATATCTGACTATGCTCCCACATAGGCGTTAATCGCATCCATTAGTGTCGTTCACGAACGAGCCACCTCTTAGAGCCGATGCTTTGAAGCGAACCAGAGGAGCCGATGCTTTAGCCACTCCTCCTCAGCTCTGCTTGTATGCCGGGCTTCTCCTGTGTGATCATGCCAGTCCTGAGGTAGTGAACAGATTCACACACACTGGCAGGACTGGGCATTGTCCTTATAGCTCCCTATACATGGTTATTGAGGCAGTGTGAACGTGGTCACCTCAGAGTCACATATACTACACAGGAAGGTTGAGAAAAGCTTGTATGTATGTCAATATTTCCTAAAGAAAGAGCTTAGTGAGCAGAGAAAATGCCCATCCCAGGGCTACTCAGGTCCTCCTACCCCTTTCACCCTCCACTGACAGCTCAATATATACTTGCAAGCCCCTTGTCTAGTAATTAAATACATGTTATTGTTATGTGAACCACAGACATGTCCAGTATATTGTGGAGACTGTGTACTGTATAGAATATAGGGAGAATATTTATACTGTAATGTAATGTATAATGATGATCAGCTCCCAGTGCATTCTTTATGAACCCCTTTTACATTACAGGGGGACAACAAGTCTCAGCAGACACTAACCACCATCGCACCCCTTATGACCATGGAGTTCTGAGCCATGGTGTGCCTTGTAGTGCCCCGTCTGAAATAAAGAGTCACTCGAGAGCTGTAAGAGCCGTCTCTTTAAAGGGAGCCGATCCAAAAGAGAGGAAGCTTTGAAAAGAGACGGAATTCCCATCACTAGCGTCCATTCAGTTGAATTGGCTTGTCCCCACTCAACTGATGTCTCTGATCGCGCAGCCGCACCCTCCCTGCATTCTGATCGCAATTTTTTTTCTGATTGCGCCCATAGACACGAATGGTAGCATCCATAAATTTTCTATGCAATTTTTTTTTATAATGGGCTAGAAAATCTTCTGGTCAATTGCGTGAGCAATCGCCCACCTGCGATTACGCACGTGCTAACAATCACGAGTGCAGGTGTTTACACCAACCAGCAGCCCTGCACCCCTCCAAAATCTCCCGGATTGCTACCGCAACAGAAAACATGCTTTTACCTTGGACAGAACAATGCTGCTAAGCAGATAAAAGATCATCTGCAACCAATGACATTCTCTAAAAAAGAATCTTTGACAGAACCGAATAGGATGCCGAATCTCAATCCTGGTAGTATCCTTCCCCTTGGACAGAAGCAGCATACCTCATAGATGGAGGGAACGACCCCTCATCCAGACAGCAATTAAACACCACAGGTAACCAAGGGGACAAGAGGGATTAGAATTTTATGTAAAATAAGCTGTCAATCTATCTGGCCCGGGCGATTATATAGGGGCCAGTCCATCGATTGCATGACCACCTTCATCTGCTGTGATAGGATCTGTCAAATTACCAGCAGAAGGTGACACACTTCCCAATCCTGGAGTGGCCTCTATCTTGTTCACATCCAACACCTTTCTCCCAAGGAGATCAGCATAAAAAGATCTGACAACTTCTAGGATCCCTGACCTGGGCTTCACCAGGGATCCAGAACTATCTATCAGACCTAAAATCCTTTTAACTGCTATGCCCTCCTTACAGTTTTGGTAAGGGTCGGATATTTCCCATAACCCCTCTCCAGAACCAAAAAAGCTTGCCGATCATTGATGGTCCCTCAAATGTGCCTTAAATTCTGAAATCTCCTAAGGACAGCCACCAGACGAGACAAGTCAGTCAAGCCTCCTACATAACCGTTGGTAATTTATATATGTATCAAGCTGTTTCTTTTTTCCTAAGCCTTTGAAAAGTCCAACAGCCCATCGCTTTACCATATCCCACCACTCAGACTTTCTGCTACAGAGGTCCAGGACAGAGATATGTGCCTGCAAATACTCCTCAAAGGCTTGTCTGATGTACTCACCTTCCAGCAAAGCCGGATTTAATTTCCATAGGTCCTTTCCTCTAGGAGGGATATCCTGTTCCATGGAGTATGAGGTCCATGGATGTTAATAAGGTGCAGTTCCTGCCCCCTTACCAAGACGTCCATGACCACGCATCGGCCGATTTCTACCTCAATAATCCACCAACAAATTATCTAAATAGTTCTGAAGAGAACCGCAACTCCGCTGCCAGGAGGACCACACAGCCCTCAGCTCCATTGAGGGGGGGTTCCACACCCTTTTGTGATCGAACGGGACCCCTACGTTAAGCACAGTGCTTGGTGGGGGTTCCAACGGATCACGTACACTTTTGTGTATGCACTACGTTAATCCCTGCATCGGCGGACCGGCTCAGCGCCGTGAGAAAACAGCATCCGTCGAACAGGTAAAGTGTATGTGCTCAGTCGGAACCCCCAGTCAAGCAATGTGCTTAGCGTAGGGGGTCCTGACGGATGTGGAGACACAGCCAGTCAGGGGTGCGGGAAGTACAGGAGCTCCTGAGATGTATGTCTGCTTCTGAGAATGACACCCAGCATACAGGACAGTGCTACTGTACAGAGTCCATACACATGTACCTGATATTCACTGAATGAAGACTGTGTTCACTAGAAAAGGTATTAAAAATTTTCTTTTAAAACCAGCTAGTGTAAATGTAGGAGTTCTGTATAGTCTTAAAATATACATTTCATAGTGGAGACAGGGCAGCTGCACATACAAGCCACTTCTATGGCACCTGTTTCCTACAGACCCTGAGCCACATATGATGTTAATAAGAAAACACAGCATGGGTCCACAATCTGGGAAGAAGGCTGCACAAGGGTTTGACATGGCAAGAAATCAATTAGAATATTACTGAAACTGGTCCTCCCCCCGCAGGTATGGATAGCCTGCACAATTTTTTGAACTTCTGATCAGATTTCTGATTAGATCTGATATTATCTGACAGATCTTTTTTGATTTGTTCTAATTGGATGTAGATAGCTATTTTTACAAATTATAAAAATTCAGCTGTGTGTAGTAATGATTAGAATAAATTAAATCGGCATTTATATTGGACCAAACCATAAGTAGAATTCAAAATACCATACCTATCTAAATATTGATTTCAGATTGCTCAGACACAAAATTGCATCTGCATATATCTACTAGGCAGTTCAAGGTCTTATACTAGTGGTCGCCAACTGAATTGCTATGGAAGGCCACAAGTGCGGCCCTCTGCATCACTAAAGGGCTACATATAATATTTTCAATTTATACTGACTTGTAAAAGCATTTTTATAAAAAAAAAACAAAGAAAATTTGTTTCAAATGATCCTTTAGCATTAGGGAACACTGTAGTATGGTAATGCAACTTGCTAACTTTGTGGGCTGATTGCAAAGCCTCTGAAAATGGTATCATCACCATTTCTGAAGATGTAGAGAAGGGTTGTGGTAACATTTGAAAAAAAAAAGTTTTGCTCTAGCACATGTAGTTTATGCACAAATGAAGTTCAAAAATAAAGTTTTTGTTAGAGACATACTTTCTTGCTTGTAGTATACCCCCAACGCTTCTGTACATCTCTTTTTGAAAAAAAATTCGACCATCTCTAGTCAAAGGTTATGTGCCTCATAGATATAATCAAAGGCTTTGTGATATCTATGGGGCACATAACCTTTGATTCAAAGGTGATATGCTCCTATTCTGAGGTTATGTGGCGCAATATAGAGTATACAATCACCCGCGTTCATTGGTGGAATAGTGGGAGCATAGACACTCTCCTGTCTGCTGATCACCCGCCAACACTAGAGAAGGAGAGGCGATGGACGTGCTCAGGCACTAATTGGCTTTTACATACACCTATCACTTAAGTTTATCGCCTCTCATCCTGTTCCCACTATAAGAAGTTCCCGGACGTGGACCTGTCAGCAGGAGATCTGCAGAAACTTGAGTTACTATGCCCTATGCAATAACAGGTTTCCAGGCCGCAAGTGAAGGGCTGAGGGGGGCTGCCGAAGAACACCCAAAGGGATGCAGGTTGGGCACCTGGGCCTTATACTGTAGGGTGAGTATTGTTTTAACTTTTAATTAGTTATTTGACATGCCTGTTATATTTTATTTTACATGATAATGTACAGTCCATCACATTAACTGCTTGGGTTTGCGTTTAAATATTTTTTCCAAAACAACCTGATTTTGTTCCAAATTAGATTGCTAATTTTTACATACAAAATTCCACAGTAATATATGATACTGTATAACAACCAGGGGGTAACTAAATAAATTGAAAAAAATAAATGAATAGCATTTGAGGCATACATTATGATTTTGCAGTGATCGGATTTTGAGGCTAATATCAGAACAATGTTTGGAAGCAAAAAAATTTTTTGTTAGCATTGCTATGGTTACATTTAAGAATTCATTCTTCTTGCTAAAATTAAATACAGGAAGATGGGCTTAATGACAAAAGACTCTCACTCCCAAGTTAACCCACACAAGGAAATGTAATGGCATCATTAGTGTATATTTACATACCTATTTTACATCAATTAGTCAATTCTGTAGCTCCAGGGTGCCCAACAGGTGGATCGCAATCGCCCCATAGATCGCAAATACAATGGGAGTAGATCATGGAGCCTTTTTTTCTCATTTAAAGATAAAGCATACTCAATATGTATGTATATATATTTATTGTTGGTAGATCATTTAGACTTTTTCATTTTCAAAGACGCAAGCCAAAAAGTGCGGGCACGGGCTGTAAAAAGGATTCAGAGATGTCAGCTTTGAGGTGGCAAACTTTTTGACTCGTAGTCTTCATTGGCTTCTTAAATTTGATCTTAAATCTGTAATGACCACCCCACCATAGGAGTGATAATTCCATGCATCGTCAGCATCCCTAAATTGATAGGTGACATCTTTTTAATTTCCTGCACTTAAAACAAATTCTTATTCATTGCAATGAGCAGACTCCATGAGGATGCCCTCAGTGTCATTACATGATCACCGCTGCATGGGCCTCCATACACGCCCCGATTTTCCATCCGATCGATTAAAAACAATAAATTTTTTGCATCGGTCTTCCAAAAATCGGTCAATGCCCACATGGTTTGACCATGTAACTTCGATCGAACTTTTGGGAATAATCGGTCGGACATGTTGGAAAATTTTTCTCGATCGAATCTAAATTGTATTCAATCGGCTATTATTTCTTATGACCCGACAAATTTAGGTCCAATCTAACAAATTATCATACTTTTACTTCCTGTTTCAAACATTGTGGTGTGTGTAAAATCATCTGCCAGGTTGTGCTAGGATGTATATATGTTTTAACATTCTCCTGTATTTCTCTTTTTTATTCATGTGAACTAAACTGAAGTTGAGACCCCGTTTCCCCTATGATTAGCCATCCCCATCAAAGGCACCCCCAGATTTTTTTCCACAAACATTTTAAATAAGCCCCCCACCCCCAGAACAGACACCCACAGATACCTGGCCCTGGCCAAAACTCCCATTCGGGTGGTACAACTGTGTGCCTCAAGCTGCTGATTCCTGCCATAACCCTTCCACTTCCGATCAAACATAAAATCAGCCAATGGAAAATGTTCGATCGAAGTTTGGGGGTATAATGAAATACAGTCGGAAAACATTGATTGTTTTTAATCGATCGGACGGAAAATTGGGGCGTCTATGGGGGCCTTTAGTTTGCCCATCCCTGCCCTAACCTGTTGATTAGAAAGTGAACTAGCAGCAGGAGACTTGATGTGGTCTTGCTGTTTAGGGTCAAACCAATGAACTGCTTTCAGCACTGGCCCACCTACCTCTATAGTCTGAATACTGGTTCTTACTCTACACATGCTTTTTAGAAATGCATTCATGGTTTATAAGTTCAGTAATGAGATGTTTTATCATTTCAAAGGCATTCAGCTATTCACTTTACATGCACATTTTGTTTATACAAATATTAACGGTTGACAGATAAACACGCTATAGAGTACTGAAGCTGAAAATACATTACATTAAAAAAATCTGCAGTTAGCAGGTATTTCACACATGCGCAGAACAGTTTTAGTCAACGCGGGTCGTAAAGCGCGACCGTATTGCGCTCTCCCATAGCCCAGCGACGACTGCGGGCGCGCTCCCGTCCATTCTACGTCTTTCCCCGATGTTTACCAGTCTGTGCAGTGAACGCGCACGCCCTTCTCTCTAGCTCCTCCCGTCGTTCCGTTTGGCGTCTTCGTGCGCAACTCTTCTCTCCCTTCTCTTCGGTGCGCGCTCCCGGTACTGGGGGGTGAAGGCGAGATTGAATGAGGAGGAGGAAGGAAAGAACGACACAGCGGCGTAGCGGCCTCCTCCTCTGACACAACGTGTGTTACCGCGATACGGTGCGCTACATACATACAGAGCAGCGCCGCGGCCCGGTATCTGGAGGAGGGTGTGACAGCGTGTGTGACAGGAGGAGGGGACTGTGCCGTATTGTGTTAGTTGGCTGTCCCGGGGGTGCTCGGGGAGGTGTTGCTGGATATGGAGGACAAGACGTTCACCAAAGAGCTGGACCAATGGATCGAGCAGCTCAATGACTGCAAGCAACTCAACGAGAGCCAAGTGCGCACCCTGTGCGAGAAGGTGAGCCTCATGCACGCGTGCATGTATTCCTGTGTCATGATTTATGGGAGAAGTACTGCGGCCAATGAGCTGGGGGGAGGCGCGCTCCCGCCTGGAGAAGGGCTCTTTCCACTGACACTCTCCATTAGGTGACATGTATGTGCTGTTGCCATACACACCAAAGATGTGATCTCACGATCCTCCACTAAGCCTAATTATTTTCAGCTCTGTGGTCCATGGCCACTGCTCCGGTTTATTTCTGTCCAAATCTGAATGACATCATGATTTTAATATAAACGTGCTGCTTAGTGGTAATGATAGCAATGCACGCTCCATGCTTGCTGCAGTCCTAACAAGTCTGTCTGCAGTCTAGTTGGGTAACTTTTGTGATTTTTTGTACTGCCCCTCTAATAAACCTGATCATGCCCGATCACCATAATGTAACAAGCTGCTTCCTATTTATAGGAAATGTCATGTTCTTTAACAGAAAACTGAAGCACACCAGATATTTTGATGAGAACAGATTTCTTATTCTGCATGCCAGAGCTTGAGAAACCTCATCTACTGCATTTGTGGATTTGCACAAGCTGTTGCATATCTTGGTTGCTAAGCACTAGAAGTCTAACAACCTATTGTAGTTGGAGATATAACGTCTGTCTTATTTCCTTCCTGTTTGAGCCAAAAACTCAGAAGGACGATCTGTTGGGTACTATGCAAAGTATGTCCGATGAAACTCATTGGGTGCTGTGTGAACTTATTAATACCATGCTTTGATGGATCCAACTGTTAGACATTAAGGACCCATGCCTCCATGTTGAAAACTATTGTGCGGGGTTCCATAGTTGGACCAAGTAGTTCATTAGTGCTTAAAGCAACATTTTATTATTTTTTTTATCGAATTTTGGAAAGAAGGTGTTTGGTAAAGATACACCCGAATGTTATGTTACCAGGAATAGTAGTCATATCTTCTGGTGACATCTGTTTAAGGTTTTCCTTTCTTTTGGAGATCTCTCCTCTTATGTCCTGTTTTCTAAACACAGTAAGTAAAGGAAACGTTCCCAAAGACACTTGGCAAACATTGTGTTTCTTTCTCCACCAAAACAAAATAATTGGCTTTAGATAAAAAATGTTTTCATATACCCATACTTCCTGATGTACTTAATATGTTAAAGAGAGGTTAGGTGTAAATCCCACAAATACACAAGTTTGCCTAGAAATACAAAATACCTTGGGGAGTCTAGGGTGGAAAATAAAGCAGCTAAGGCACAGAAACATACAGCAAATGTGCTTTAGTTTCAGGATGTTGGGGATAGTTCCTTAAACTCTTTCTACATCTACAATTTTGGTGACAATGCCGTACTTAGGGGGCTTTGCAATTAACCATCAACATCGGTTGGTAAAGTTTCACAATTTTAAGCTTTAAACTCAAGTATAAGTCAAATTACTTTTTTTTCCACAGCACACCTCATGTACTGAAAATTTTTGTTTATAATTAATATGGTAGTTGCCCTTTACGCTGATGTGTGGGACCTTTGGTATACTTTTGGTCCTCAATTGCATGTGATAACATTGGAGAACAGAAACATCTTTGAGCGTTCTGGGTTTAGAAATGCTGTTTATTTACTTTGAGCATAATGTAAACATTTGGTAAAATGAATGGGTGTGTGTGTGTATGTATGCTAAATAAAATCTTACTCTGTAAAGCAACTTCTACCATTAACACTAGTTTAGGTCAGGGCTGTGGAGTCGGAGACATTTTTGGGTCCCTGGAGTCGGAGTCGGCAAAAAATGGACCGACTCCGACTCCTACTAAATTTAAATGGGAATTAAATGTTTTTTTTTTTAATTAAAAAAAAAAAAATTACTTCAAATGTCGCAAATAACAAACAGTCATAACGAACATAATGACTTCTCTGCTATAAGAATAAATGCATGCAGTGCGTAACATTACAGCGCCCACTGTGACCCTAGCCTAAAGGCCCCCACACACGTACCGAGTGGGGGCCGACAGACCAGCTCAGATGAGCTCTAGAGTGCAGAGTGATGACGTTATCACGCTGCTCTCCAGAGCTGACAGCAAGACGCCGGTCTTCATTGAGACTAACGGCATCGGCCAGAGATTATCTCTCTGGCCAGCCGAACTGTGGGGCGACAGCGATCTGTCACCCCATGTGGGCTCCCCCGATCGGCATACACACACGCCCATCGGTCGGCAGCAAAATTGGCCGCCGCTCGGTGTGTGTATGGCAGCCTTAACTCTCGCTGATAATGAAGTAAATGTTTGTTGTCAGACTAGAGACGCTTGTATAAGTGACGGGAATAGATCGCCAATAGTTCCGGACTGAACTGTAAAACATTTGGAAAACCACTGTCATTCAGCTGAGGCGACAACTACTTA
>CM070032.1:139546746-139557318 GCA_036250615.1 Ptychadena robeensis | reverse complement strand
GTTCTGTGGTTAGTGTATGTCGCCTTGCTTTCCTTCAATGGATGGATACAATACATTAGCTTATTACATACAGATACATACAGAGGAGTCGGAAGAATATGAAACTGAGGAGTCGGAGTCGGGGAATTTATCGACCGACTCCACAGCCCTGGTTTAGTGTACAGTGTATTAATGGGTAACACCCTGCTGCACGCTTTTTTAATTCATTAGTGTTTCCGCTTCCAATACACAGCGTGTTAAATAATGCATACTTTGTGTACTGTACAATATGTCTTGTATGTGTGAGTAAAATATTCTCTTATGACCAATCTTCAATAATACTGCTCCTGGTTAGAAAACTAGAGACCCAGGGTTGGGGGTGGATTTGGGAATATGAGATTGTAGGAAGTTTGTTAAAATGGCAAAAAAAACAACCTACTATACTTCACTGGTATTTTGCCGAACTAAAAATATCTGTGCAATAACCTGAAGACATTGCTGGGGGTTGGTGTAATGTATCCTGGGACAGTGAGCCAGTTACTAGTGTGAGGTCTGAGGATTCTATGAAAGAAAATCTAAGCTAACGTCTGGATTCCAGAGAAAACTTCCAATGCAGTGGGGTAAGTCTGAAGAGGCAGATATGCATTGTGGACTTCAGTACATAGAATTGGAGGTGGCAAAATATAAAACAAGTAGAAGTGCCGTTTATACTCCATAGATTAAAAGATTATTCTCTAGGCAAGGGATTGTGTTTTATTTTTTTTTTACTACATTTGAAGTTGAATTGCAGGTCTACACTTATTTGCAACCTGCTGCTGACCCGTGTGAAATCCAGGCATGAGCATTAACTTAGGGGTAAGTCGCTACCTGCTCCTCAGGAAGTCAGAAACATTCCCCCCAGAAGTACGTCTTCCTAAAGACCTTTTCCTACACATTATTTGAGCAGGATTTAGGAAGTTGAACTTGTTTTAGTCACCATCTCTCTGACCTAAGGGGATGCAAAAGCATATTGACACAGGACCTTAAGGTGGTCCCAGCAAGTACTCGCTCTAATCTCTAAATATTTGTGTTTTTTTTTTAAATAACAAACTGCTACAAACTGTGGAAGAAGCCAAGGGGCATGAAAAAACATTTTCCAAAGTGATGCACTCCTTTTAAGTTTTTTTTTTCTATAAGCAATCTGACTGTTTGATTTGAATTGTATATTGCATTCATTAGTTGACTCATGTACTAAATACTAGGGCAGTGGGACTACCTTTATTCTGAGTCACATCTGTAATTCAATTATGGAACTTGAATTTTAGGATGGCCATCTCTGTGAGCACCTAAACAGGCATGTGATTAGCCTGGGAGTATGCTCTTGAATTTAGTCTTGTAATTCACTTACTTTGCCAGGAGACACTGAAGAAGACACTTATCTTTTGTTTATTTTGATGGACATTGAATAAATATCACCTCTTTTGTAAATCTGCCTAAATCTCACTGCTGCGTCATCCAGCTCAGCCAATGCTTTGCTGATTTACAGTCATGTCCGATATCCCTGTCAATTTCAATCAATCCCCCTTGAAAACAGTGATGGCCCCATATGACATGGGCCAGATAGATGGCCGTGAGCGATCATGGCACTCAAAGCGGCCATAGATCTAGCCCATATCTTTGCGTGTATAGGCATTTTTACTGCACCCACTCTCTCCCATTTACCACTAGGGCCTGTTGAATACAGCCTGGTTCAGACTAAGGGCCAGGGTGGATAAAAATCAATGATTTTTTTTAAAAACAGATTTTTTTGATTTATATTGATTTAAAAAAATAAATAAAATGCTTTTTGAGGAAAAAACATTCGATCCCAAGGTTATTCCATGATGAAATAAAGATTAGTTTATGTAGAATAAGGCTGTATATGTTTAAATGTTTTGATAAATAAATTCCATAAAAAACATCCCAAAAACAGACAGAAGTTGATGATGGCATAAACACATCACCCAAAATTTCCCCTGGAATAGACAATGGCGAGGGGACAGGCCACTCCATATGTAAAGCAATACATTTATTATACACAGAGCAAAAGATGAAGGCATGACATCATATCAATCAGAAACAATGCACAATGCTGCGGATGTCACGTCTGTACACGTAGACAATTAAAATAGTCCAAATGGCGCAAATTTCCCCCCAACGCGCATTTCGTTGAAGACTTCTTCAGGGGGTACGATATGTCATTTCATTGGCCAAATCTGCTTTTGTGTCCCCTCACCCATGTCTATTCAAGGTAGATTTTGGGTGATGTGCTTATGCCATCAACTTCAGTCTTTCTGTAAGATTATTGGGCAGTCTCTCTGCTACAAGATATTATCACAGATGATTGGTTTACTTTCTCAGTTCTCAAAACTAAGTGCAACAGAAAAGTTGTCCAAATATGATTGATTAACCTAAACTGGGGATAAAAAACTAATATGAAAAGTTGTTGTTCTAAAAATCTTCACTTACTCGCATTTTAAAGTTATACCGGCAAGAATTATTGATTTAAATCAGTTTGATTTAAATCGAGCCTTACAGACTAGTGATTTAAATCGGTTTGATTTAAATCAAATCCACCCTGCTAAGGGCTCATTTACATTGGTGGTTTTCAACCACCAGGTAAACAACCCATAAACGTCACCAACCGCCAGTCGGTTTTTGCCCAATAGAACCACCATGAGGTCCCAACGTAGACAACCTGCAAACGCCTGCACTATTTTGCTGCTGAATGCGTCATTTCCAGAGCAGCTATGGGCTGAAATTAGTTTGGGAAACAATAGTATAAATTCAGCTTTAGTATTCAAATCTCTGATATGCTATGTGATGCACATTTAAATTGTGGCTTAAGGCGGTTAGTTTTTTCTTCAATATGCCGGCAGATCGACTGTGCGTTATGATGTCATCACACAGGGCCGGTTGTACCAGGAATTGTCCTCGCACCCTTTGTGTGCTGTGATCTAGTCCCCATCCAAAGTAATGCAATATTTCTAAAACCTACAAGTCCGTAAATTAGATTGATTTGCAGCTGAACTCGCGACAGACTGACCGTAGTGAGTGCGCACGGCGGTCGATCGGCGGCATAATCGGCTGCAAATCCGTTTATGTCCAGCGTTATCTTTATCTAAAGAGGGTAGGTTAAGGCTAGCTATACACTGGTCAATTGTTCCATCATATTGTCTTAAAAAGCGATTTTAAGTTGATCTCACAGAAATTGATACCTGCATACCTTGTCCAAACAACCCAAAGCGATCTAAAATCAATCTAGCCGTGATTGGTTATGTCTGTTAATACCTGTCGAATATATGGATATTAATGTTAATGAATACTAAGATGCCTGCTTATATTTTTCATAAAAAAAAAAGATACATTTTTTTGCACAATAAAAAAAATCTCAAATTCGTATTCATTTTCGGCAAAAAAAAAAAGTTTTATTAATGAAAAATGCAAGCGGACTTATACCGGCAATGCCGATCAACTCACATTTTTCATGAACAAAAGTAAAAACAAAATATTCATTTGTATATTGTTGTTAGATCTTTTTTTACTAACACAAATCTCATTTCTTTTTTTTTTTTGCTTGTTACAACTTTTATTAATGAAAAGTTAGTGCACACTTTAACTGACAATGCCAGTTTAAGTCTGCTCTGATTTTTATTAATAGAAATTGTAGCAAGTTAAAAAATATATTGATTTGGCATATTTTGTTGGGTACAATAAAAAGCTAATAAAAGACCACAAATTTGATCATTGTCAGTATAAGTCTGCTCCGATTTTTCATTAATAAACCACTGCATATGTCCTGTTCTTCTGTGCACAAGCATAGAGTAGAAGGGAACATGCAGTGTGTATCAATGGAGTCTAACAGCGATTCCTCTGTGTAGTGGTACCATGTTCGATCATCAATATAAGTGCACAGATCGATAACGGATCTATTGAGATAATTTAACCCATGATGCTTTGCGAATGTGGGTTCATACAAACTATAGTGATGGGATGGGGGGGGGGGGGGGGGGGGGGGGGGGGGGGCTTATAATGGTCATGTTGTTTTCATCTAAGTGAAACGTTTAACATAGGAAAACAGAGAAGCAACTTTATAACTCGATTTAGGTTTTGTTAATCACATTTTAGTGACCAGCTTGAAAATGCCGTCTACATGTTCCTTTTTGCCTTCTACAAAGGGCTCTTTTACATTATAAGCACTGCGTTATGCTCCATAAAAACCTATTCGCACTTATGTGCGGTGTTGTGGAGGGGTTTTTGCCTTTTCTAAAGTGCACTGCTGTATACATGTTGGCTTCACTTGCATTTGTGCATCAATGACTTTAATGGGAAATACAAAAACCCATAGTGTAAAATGCAGGTCACCTGAAAATATTACACAACTGGCTTGAATGACTAATTGGATAGTACAGTATATCTTTGTGTTTTCCCTAGGGTTTGTTACACCCACACATTTAAAATGATTCCCCTTGCTTGGTGTGCAACATATAGAGATTAGTCTATGAATATTTATTTTTAGCTGGATGCAACATTTCTGCCTTGCAAGGGATGGCACAGCGAGTGAAAAGCATTTTGTTTGTCCCACTAACAAGGGAACAATCTAGAGATTGCAGGAGGTCTATTTTTAATGTGTTGTGTGACAAATCCCTAATAGACTTAGAAATTCACTCAAGGCTCCTCCTGCTTTCTGTTCCTTCAGAATGATTAGAGCAGACCTAAAGTTTAAAGTTAATGTTAGACAATGCTCTTATATTAGCCATCATATGTGTGCCACATGTCATCTTGTGTGGCACTGTAAGCCATCAGTTAAAGGGCATTCACACATGTGTCTTGAAAGACTGTTTCCAGCGCCTTAATGCCCGAAAAGCACTAAAGCCTGAAAGACATGTCATGAGGCATCTGCCTGATATGGACATTGTGTGCAGGCACTTGGACAGGGTGGGTGGCTAGTCCAGAAAGTGGATGTGTGAATGCTGAGAAAGTGGATGTGTGAATGCTGCCTTACTGACCTTTTCTCATTTGTCTGGTATTGTATATTGTTGCAACAGCATTCTAGATACATGATGCATTACGTTTCGGTCACGGTCTGGGAAGTAGTTTCATGTGTGCAATGGCCCCGTAACTAAATATTAACTTTATTGAAGTGATACTTGTAGAGCATTATCATAGGCTGGCCAAAGGCATGGAGAAGGAATTTGGTAGGAGCAGACTCCTACCAGACGCTGTATCCTGCATTTTTCTTTTAAAACTTTTGCTCTTTAATGTTCTTGATCCATCTGGAACAGGAACTGTATTTTTTAGGACTTGAAGACCCAATTTGCATAAAATTTCTGCAAATATGTAAATTCAATTAATCTGTAGTCCGCCATTATTGCTGGCCCTCTGGAGAGAAAAAGTGATGCCCCCTCCATTAACATGGAGGTCTATGGCGCCGCCCCCTTCGGCATCATCGGTGATGCCGAAGACACGAAGGAAAGGCTCTGTGTGCCTGCAGCTCTGCAGAAATGCTGCAGGCTCATGAAGAGCTGGCAGTTGAAGTTTGGAGGTTAAACACATTAAATATTTTTTCTCTGATTTCCTGCTCTAAAAACTGGGTGCGTCTTAAGGTCTTATAGTCCGAAAAATAGGGTAAGTATATTTTTCTTTTTAGGGGTCACTGTCCCTGGACAAAGACCATATGAGTAATGTGTATATGTTTTTTATGTTTTTTTATTTTTAAGATCTACATCTATAAAGTGTATGCCTGTAGTACCAAGACATCATCACATACCAGGAAATGTACTTCATAAGTATGTTTTGTAGTCTATTGCTTAGGCACAACTTTTATAGATGTTTCATATAACATAGCAAATATTGACTTTTTATATTCAGGCGTTCCCAGCACTTCCATGGCCATAGCAATAAAGCACTTGGCATGCAGGCTGCTTGTACAAACATTTGTGAAAGAATGGGTTGCTTTTAGGAGCCCAGTGATTCCCAGTGCGGTACTGTGATAGGATGCCACCCCTGCAATTGCAATTTGCACAATTTCATTTCTGCTCTGTATTCCACTATTAACTGTAAGTTACATTTTAACAAAGTGGGAACATCATCTTCATGGAACGTTCAAGCCTTAAGGTGGCCATACATGGCTCAATATTTCCATTTGATTGACTTACAAAGATCGTTTTTTAAGTGGATTGAACATAAAATGATTCCTGCACCTGGTACAATTGACCAAAAGTGATAGAAATTCATTGGAAAAATGATCGGACATGGTAAATTTTAGTTGATCGTACAAGTATCTGAAGGGTTTTCTAGGCATTTCTATCAATTTACGATCATACTATGATCTGGTACTACAGATCAGCCCATGGCCATAGATGGTTAGATTTGCAGCCGATCTTGCCGCCAATTGACCACCGTGCGTGCTAAAGGCCGTTGTTCTGCTGCAAAATCGGCCGCAAATGTAATGGTGAAAAGCTAATGATGTCATTGCGCACAGTCGATCTGCAGCAGAATCTTACGAATGGCCAATTTGTTCGATGGATAGATTTTGTTCAACCTCGAACAAACAATCGTTTGAAAGGTCATCGAACACGTTGTTGGTAAATTTTTATCTGTCGTTATTTCGAATCGTTGTAATTTTGAATGTATTTTCATTCGATATCGGGATAGATACAAACATTTTTGGATGATAATTGTCTGTCATGCGTAGTTTCTGGATGGTTACAATGGCGCTTTACTACTGCACGTATGAATTAGAACTCGGTGACCACTACAGAGAACAATGGGTAAAGTAAGTACAGCTATTCAAACAAACTCCCCAGACCTTAAGAGTAGTGGTCACCCATGCCACCCTAGAAGTAAATAGAATTTTCCATGGAGGTGAGTCTGTCTCTCATTCATAGGGCAATGTTTCCTACTACAGACACATTTTTAAATCTCTTCCTATGAAAGGTTAAGTACGCAGATGGTATCATCCAACCATATTCTTAGGTTTTATTTAAAGCTGACCTAAGCAACAAGATATTTTGTTATTGCCGAGTTGAAAAAAATACTGCTTACACACTTTTTTACTTTTTTTTTAAACTTTCTGAATTACTGGCCCAGAATGAGTTCTGTTCTGCAGTTTAGGTGAGACTGAAACTACTGAGGCCAGAGGATCAGCTTTCCATCCAGGAGATTAGAAACCCTCAAATTAGGTTCACCAAGGACTGCATTATCTCACATTATATGCTGTTTTTGTAATTACTGCAATAGTGTCTCAGACAAATTTGTTGGTTGTCACTTTAGTGAGCACCATAACTGTCCATATGGCAGAAACACAGATTTGAATAATCATTGAAATCCATTTGTTAGTTGTAAACCTAACAAGGAACACTAGGTTTTATAGCAGATGCAGATATTTTGGAATAATTCAATGGCTATTTGCCATACTTGTTCCTTTAGCTTAAAAAGTAGAAGTTTGGAAAGTTTTAGAGATTTTGTGTCTTTGCTGTACCCTGACAATGTACTTTGTCTTGAGTTCCTCCTGAAAGAAAAAAAAAAATCAGTATCGTGTCCTGCCTCTTGGCTGTATTGTTGTGTTGTGAGGATAAAAAAAACACCTCTGTGTATGATGGCTGAGGATCGTAGTGTCATTCCAAGATGGCCACCTTCCACAGGGAGATCAAAGACCATGTAGTTAAGAATTTGTGGGCAACTGAAACTTGGCTAACCTTTGCACCTACCAGAATTATGGTTACTTAAACTTTTCTGCACTGGACAATAGAAGAATGGCACAACCATACTTACCACAATTACTGGTCTGTATATAGTTTAGTAGTACAGTAGTTCACACCCTTTTTAGATCCGTGACCCCGAAAGTGATGTTACAAAAAGGTCATATCGCAAATTTGAATATTGCCTATGCTCATCACTACCCATTACTCTTCCTTCTTACTTCCCATTCCGAAAGAGGGTCCTGACCCACAGGTTGAGAACCATTGCGCCAATATTTTAATAAAAAAGAAATAACCTCATTAAAGTGGTGAATGTAATTAGAAGATCAGACATCCTCTTTATGGGCTAGTTTTGCAAAGATGGCTGATTTATACAAGTGATCATTACTACATAAATGTAACCAATCTATAATAAACACAATGTGTATGAGTGTTCTACACTGAAAGGTTAATCAGCCTGGGTTCTTGGCGATTAGTTAGTTGGACGCATATGTTTTAATCATTCCTAAAGAGATTGTAACCATACCAAAAGAGGATTACATTTCCCTTGGTCTGTTTGTGTTGGCTTTCCTGCATATTTTAAATATTTGTAGTTGGAAGCTTAAATCATATTGGGTATTAGGTATAATAGGTAAAAACGTGTGTGTATCCCACTGTATGTGATTTTAATCATTTGCTTTTTGAGCTCTTGGTCTAAGTTGAAAGCGTTTTCTACGTTTATGTCAAGAAATAATACTGAAAAATATTTAGTTCCTGTCTGTTCATGTCTGAAATACTTGCACGTTTCTCCATACTGTATTTCTTTAGAAATGCTGCAAAGGCATAAAAAAAACCTGTTCCTGTGCCAGACATTTATAGTGTTAAGCTAGCCACAAATTTTATCATTCAATTGATGTTTTTCGATGAAAAATTTGATCTATTGAAAAAAAAGAATTTTTCTGCCCACATAGTACAATCCACGATTATTGAGCGATTTTTGTCAAATCGACGATTGAATCGTGATCGGACAGGTTGGAAGATTTTGAACTAAATTCCCTGCAGCTTTTTTATGTCGAGTCAATGATACTCTGTGTGTGGCTACTTCCCTTTAACACATCACTTCCGATTGAAACTTAAATTGTAAGAATTTTTTATTTCTTTGATGAACTTTTCAGTCGAAATTGAACAATAATCGTACTCCCCATGTGGTGTACATCGATTAAAATTTTTTTTTATTTTTTTTTATTTTTTATCGAACTACGAAATCTAATGTCGATTGAACACAAACAGTTGAACAGTGTGTGGCTAGCTTTATTATGGTGACAACACAAAGCTTCTGCTGCAGTCCCAAGCAGTGTAGTCAGGTCTGCCTGGCCATCTGTACCCGTAACACCAAACTGCTGCCTTGATTCCTAGGAGCCTGCTAGCACACTGCGTATAGATAAAGTGGAGTTTTGTGGTCCTGGCTACAGTTACAGGACCTCCGCTCCCAGCAGCTGCCCTTGCCTGCATTTTACACTTCCAGTGATCTCTTGCACAGTTGTTAACAAGGGAATGTAGATGGGGTGTGTGTGTATCTAACTTTACAAGGCAAGTAAGTATGAGTTGTAAGGAAGTCTGTGTCCTGCAGATTGGCTCTTTTCTTCAAAGAAAATATGTTTTTCTGTAATAAAAGTGCCCAATATCCAGGAGTCACTTGTTTCTGCAGTGTACAGTGATAAATGTAGCGCACAAAGCATGCATGTGACCTATTCACATTTATCTATTTTACAACAAAAAAAAAATTAACACTTTTCAAATGTACACCCATGTGCTATATTTAAATTCAGGTGAAAAAGTAACCATACTATTATTTGTCTGGCTTGCACTGTGACTGCTGTGACAATTGAGTACTACACACAACAGTGATAGCAGTAAATGACATATATTCTATCTTGGTACCAATTAGTTGCTAATTTTGCAAAACAAACGAAAACTCTTTCATTGATGTAGTTAAAGTGTCAACCTTATTGTTTACAGGCGAAAGAAATCCTTACAAAAGAGTCAAATGTGCAAGATGTAAGATGTCCTGTAACAGTTTGTGGAGATGTGCATGGCCAATTTCATGACCTCATGGAGCTCTTCAGAATCGGAGGAAAATCCCCAGATACCAACTATCTGTTCATGGGGGACTATGTGGACAGAGGATATTATTCTGTGGAGACAGTGACTCTTCTTGTAGCATTAAAGGTAAGAACATGCACTTGCATCCCTTTGTTTTTTATGTAACTTATTTTACAGTTCATGTATGTGGTAAAAATGTTTACATCCACTTTTCCCATCTGGGGCCTGTACAAGCACAACTATAAATCTGCTCTGTGGATTTGCGCACAAGAGAGGCCAAGAGTCCTAAGATTGTAGTATTTCTAGGCTTGGGAATCTATTGACTAGGATTCAGTAAATAAGTACTGAGATTCTGAAGTTGTAAGTTGTGGAACATGTATCCTAGTTGTATGGAATTTAGACAGAGGAACAGGGTAATCTGCTACAGGTATATGATACCACTGGGGAATTATGTCAGCTCCTGTGTCCTGTATTTGTGCATTATAAGTTGGAGTCAAGTTTGGGTGGTACTAGAACAGGGGTCAGCAACTGTAATTACCAAAAAAGCCATTCTGGAATCATTCTGGAGCAAATTATGCATCTTATTTGCAGGGCTGTGGAGTCGGAGTCGAGGAGTCGGAGACATTTTTGGGTCCCTGGAGTCGGAGTCGGCAAAAAATTGACCGACTCCGACTCCTACTAAATTTAAATGGGAATTAAAATTTTTTTTTTTTTTTAATTAAATTTTTTTTTACTTCAAATGTCGCAATTAACAAACGGTCATAATGAACATAATGACTTCTCTGCTATA
>CM070032.1:139512059-139546646 GCA_036250615.1 Ptychadena robeensis | reverse complement strand
GAATCTGAAACTGAGGAGTCGGAGTCGAGGAATTTATCGACCGACTCCACAGCCCTGCTTATTTGGAAACCAAGGAGCCAGAGTCTGGAGGAAGAATGGAGAGGCACACAATCCAAGATGCTTGAAGTCCAGTGTGAAGTTTCCACAGTCTGTGTATATTTTGGGAGCCATGTCCTATACTGGTGTTGGTCCAATATGCTTCAAGTAGTCCAGTCACAGCAGCTGACTACCAGGAAGTTTTGGAACACTTCATGCTTCCTTCTTCAGATGAGCTTTATGGAGATGCTAACTTCATTTTCCAGCATAACTTTGTACCTGCCCACATTGCCAAAAGTACCATAAACTGGTTCAATGGTCATGGTATTACCATGCTTGTGCCTGACCCAAACCCCATAGAGAATCTATGGAGCATAGCCAAGAGAAAGATGAGAGACACAAGAGGGAACAATGCAGAAGAGTTAAATGCTGCTATTGAAGCATCCTGGTCTTCCATAACACCTCAGCAGTACCATAGGCTGATAGCATTAATACCACGCCACATTGAGCCAGGAATTAATGCAAAAGGGGCCCAAACCAAGTACTGAGTACATATTTATGATTTATATTGTTTAACCTCCCTAACGTTCTGCCTTTACAACGGCACAGTACTGACGATCGCAGCAGTGTACATTGTACACTGCTTAAAATTCCCACCCTGTACATGTCCCCGACGTCATTGACATGGGCTGGTAGACTGCCTCCTGTCCATAACGTGGAGGTCTATGGTGACTTCTAAGCTTACCCTTTAGTAAAACATTTGTTGTGGCATGGTTAGTGGGGTAATCTGTGCAGGCCTATAGTAATGGGACATTTAGCGCAATACTAGATCCCCTCTTTTCTTGGGCTTAAAAAGGACTCTCTTGGAGACCAGGTTCAATGTTTTGCCAAAAGGAAAGTATAAAGAGATGTTGTAGTGACTGCAAGATAGAATTTGGAACTGAAACTTGGGAGTACTGTAAAGCTGTAGCTGGAGGATAGTTGTTTTGTAGGGCTGTTAGCTGTCATCTTTCGCTAGGTAAAGTAAAATCTGTCCATCTACATTAAGACTTTAATGTTGGAAGAGATTTAATAGAAGGATAAAGGGGTTTGCTGTCCAATGCAAAAAGAAGATGGGACTACCCAGATTGGTACCTATCTGGACAGTAAATTACCGTAGTGCACGTTACTCTGACATGACAGCGTTACTTGCTTTTAAGAAATCCAGAATTAACCCAAAAAAATTTATTTGATTAATACTAGGCGTGTAATTTGTTTTTAAATAATTCTGAAGATGGAGCATATTTGTTACTACAGTGGCTGGCCTGTTGGAGTACATGCCAAAGTTTTAGCCTTATGTACTTGTAGTCAAACACAGAAGAAGGATCAAACAAAGAATTATTAAAGAATATATTATAAAATCTATATTTTTCTTTCTTTTAAAGGTTCGTTATCCAGAGCGCATCACAATATTAAGAGGAAATCATGAGTCTCGACAAATCACTCAAGTTTATGGTTTTTATGATGAGTGCCTACGAAAGTATGGAAATGCAAATGTATGGAAATATTTTACAGATCTATTTGACTACTTACCATTGACTGCTTTAGTTGATGGGCAGGTATGTGTATTTTCCGTTTGAGGTCTTTTTTTCTTTTATTCTTTTTTGTATGACAGTCGAGGCAGGAACACTCAAATAAACTATGGTCTGGTATATACAGTAGTTCTACAAGACATCACTTCAGCAATTGTCATGTGATTTATTTAAAAAAATGTGTGGGGGTTACTTTTTACTCTTCCTTACAAGTAATCTTTGGATATGCTTCAGGGGGGTCCTTGTTTGCTTCAGCAAATACTTACATTACTGTGTAAACTGTATTGTATTTGTTCAGTTTCCATCCAAAATAGGTATGTCATGTTATTTTACACTTCTACTTTGTCATTTCAGATCTTCTGTCTTCATGGAGGGCTCTCTCCATCTATTGATACATTGGATCACATCCGTGCTTTGGATCGCTTACAAGAAGTTCCCCATGAGGTATTTATTTTGTTTCCTTTGTTTATGTATGTATATAAGTTGCATGCAATATTTATATTTATTTGCTTCCCAGCGATAAGTCATTTGTCAGCTGATGAATACGTATGTAATAGCTACAGCCATACCAAGCTCATGGTAAGTGTCCTGAGGTAGAATACATTTCTAACTGCTTGACATTTTGATCTGCAGTTTGCCTCTGTGGTATTGTATTTCACCACATTTGTACCCTGTTGGCTGGATTGTTTGTTAGAAGAGACCCCAGATTTGCTGGTGCAGCAAATCTGTTCATTGAGATGTGCTCTAGGTATCTCATTGTATCCTCCTTCATTGTACATGTTTGGAGAAAGTGGGGAAGGCCTTGCTTTGGTAAACTACCAGTCTACCAGCCTTGCAATCTACAGGTAGAACCTTGTGTTTTGATATAATCTACTGCTTCAGGTGCCAATTTCAGTCCTCAGCTGGGTCTCTGTAGTCTGGCTGTGCCAAGTATTTCTGGTTCTCAGCAGCTACCATTGATTTGGAGTATTCTGCTCTGAACAGGAAGTAACACCCCTCTGCTTTGCACCTTATATTTGAAGTTTGTCCTTTTAATGAACACAGAGAGGGGAAAAAGGGCTTGTGCTCACTGAGTGTTGTCTTTTTAGTACTTTATTAAAGAACATGCCTTTTTACTTCTTTTGCATGTTTGCACATTTTAGGTCTTGAGAAGGGTTCCTTCTATTTCCTTAGTCTCACTGGTTCCTTCTCCATGCAGTGGTATAGCAGTTTAATGAGAATATGCCATTTGCTTCACCTAGTGTCAAATCTTTTAAAGGCAGCAGTTACTTTACTTCCACTATCCCCAGTAAAGTCTCAGCCCAGAAGCATAGCAAGATTCTTATTTATTGAATACATCATCTTCTATGCAGATAAATGGCACAGTAACTTTCAGCATTTGACATGCTTTTCTGTTTGTTTCCCCTCATGGGTATGAGACTTATGGGCATGGATTTTATTGTTTTGCATGAACAAAGTTTATATTACTTGTGATGAGCATTCGATCACATTCCTGTCCTTTTAACTAATAATTAAATATTTTTAATGAAAATATTCAAAGTTTAGTGTAAGTATTGTTGCTACACTTTCACATTTGTAGGAAACCACAGTGAATTGATAGCTGGTCCTATTACCTCTTCCAAATTGCATGCTTCGTTGTACTTACCTGTACATTTCTCCTTGTATTCTAGGGTCCCATGTGTGACCTTTTGTGGTCTGATCCTGATGATCGTGGTGGATGGGGTATTTCTCCGAGAGGTGCTGGGTACACTTTTGGGCAAGATATCTCTGAAACATTTAATCATGCCAATGGGCTCACTTTGGTGTCTCGTGCTCATCAGCTGGTCATGGAGGTAAGGCTGGTAGTAAAAAAACGATGAAGAATGAAATGACTTGCCTTTGCTTTAGTGCCTTTTGAATTGGATAGTATAACATGTTGGAGATGGTAAATTGGTTTGGAGGCATGAAAATATTTTTACCTTATAGCCAAGTGCTGATGTCCACATTTCTTTACACAGGGCTACAATTGGTGTCATGACAGAAACGTGGTTACTATTTTCAGTGCACCTAATTACTGTTATCGTTGTGGAAATCAGGCAGCTATTATGGAACTGGATGATACCCTTAAATATTCCTTGTAAGTACCCTTACATGTTTGTGAGTACAAACCTGCACACTTCCCAGATAATATGTTGAAATTGTGTGAATAGCCACCATTGATAGAATTATAGGTAAAGGCTTATGCATTTGTACAATTTAAAATGGAAACAAATTATTTAGATGCCATTTGAGAACTTTTTTGGGCAAACCTAAAGACACACAGAATCACTTTAGAGTATTGACACAATAGGGAAATGCCCTCTTTATTGTAACCAGAATAAGCCATTATTGGAATATTTTACCCATGTTTTTTTACTGTAACAAATAATTTTGGATTTCCTGTCACTTTTAGTTCTGTGATAATACACCACAGGAGAAACCAAAACTGCTGTTACCCACATACAGACATCAGGAACTAGTATAGCTAACAGATGTGGCATTCCAGCGTGTCTTCTCTTTTCTCCATTATATGTGCTATTTGTCAGCTTTGAAGATCCTAGTTTATCTCTAAATGGTATATTCCAAATAGTCTCCAACACATTTATTTATAGTAATAACTAACAGCAGTGTCATCAAATGTGATTAATTGTATTTCACCCACATACCTATTTTAATTGATTTTTGCTTTAATTTTCTACAGCCTTCAGTTTGACCCAGCTCCTCGCCGTGGAGAGCCGCATGTTACTCGACGCACTCCTGACTATTTCCTATAAGCAATTGTTAACATATTGCCTTCATCTGTGCAATTATACTTGGCATTTAAACAAGATAAATGTGTCTGTATATAGACATGGAAACCAACAAAAGAAAAACCAAAATATTTTAA
The DNA here is from genome assembly GCA_036250615.1 of Ptychadena robeensis. NCBI lineage: Eukaryota > Metazoa > Chordata > Amphibia > Anura > Ptychadenidae > Ptychadena > Ptychadena robeensis. The sequence goes on along the minus strand of CM070032.1, from coordinate 139,542,134 downwards.
TTTAAAAATTGGATCCTGCTTTTACATCACACTGTCCTACCCATGGAAGAAATATTCTTGGCATTTCCCCACTTTATTTTCAAATAGGCTAAGAACCCATCATGGACCAAAATGTGCCATACTGTTGATGAAGCGTTTAGCACAATTTGAGATTGCGGTTCACAATATCAATCAGTCCATTAGTCAGTTTGCCTGCTGTATTTGTAAGTCATGTTTCCTACTGAACTGTTCAACCAGTAAAGGGTAACTTGCAAGGCCTTTATCTTTCTTTGCACCTACTTTGTAAATTTTAGTTGTAGTGATAAGCTGGCATGACAGATACCATTTGGAGTTATTTTTAAAGAAAAGCATCTGCTAATCATTCACTGTATATTATTTCTTTGTTTTTCAAAAGTACAGATAAATTGGGAAAAAAAAAAATCTTACCCGAGTGTATGCCATAACATTAATGTCCGTTTTTCTGTATATTTGTCAAAGTGCTTGCAGCTCCTTTGGTGTATTTGAACAAATAAACTTTCAATTGTAGACCTCCAGTGTGTGTGTGTTAAACTTGTTATTTAATAAGTCTGTACATAGTCAATGTTAATGTCAACTTCCTTTTGGACTCCCCAAAGCCGACTTACATAAAAATTTAACGTGAAAAAAAATCTACAATGACTATTGTGTACAACCTGCGGACTGCATGCAATAGGATAGTGTGTGTATACTGTATATACATATATACATGTCAAATTTGTGGCTTTTATATATCATTTTAGTCTGAAGTCTCATATTGGTATCTAAGGTTCAAAAGATTTAAAATGGTTAGAGAACTTGTATAAAGCTGACCATAGACGTCTCAATTTTCCTTGCACTTTCTGAGAGATCAATGAGATCAATCACAAATTGATGCATGTATAAAGTAATCGAAATGACGAGAAATCACACAAAAAATCCATCATACAGAGATCTGACATCTGAAAATTTTAGATGATCCATTATGAAGCGAAGGCTGTAAAGGCCCCCATACACGGGTCAGATTCCTGTCTGATTCCGGTCCGATCGATTCCGGGCGCGTGCACGCCAAACGATCGTGCCGGAATCGCGTGCAGCCCACCTTGTCCGATCGATCAGGTCCGTCCGTTCCGGGGCTCAGAATCGGATCCGACAGAGAACCAACATGTTGGTTCCATCAGATGGATTCTGCACAAATCAGGGGGAGTTGCCATTTGTGAGGTGGACAATCGGACACGGATCCGTCCCGGAATCAGCTGGACAAGGTGGTATGCAGCGATCGGATCACTTAATTGGCCGCTCGGTCGGAGCTCCGAGTCCCGCTGAGATCGCCGGAATCGATCGGATGGGTGATCGAGCGGACATGGAATCCGACACGTGTATGGCTAGCTTTAGAGACTTGCAATTGTTTCAATCGATGGACCCATGGTGGCCATATCCAACTTCCATAATTTCGATCACATTGTTTTGTGTAGCCGATCTTAAGTTAAAGCGGACCTACCACCAAGAATTTATGTTTTCATGAATGGCACTAGAAGTGTAAATAGGGAGGAATGCGGTGAAAAAACTTACCTATAATGAGCAATTTAAGAAGATAATTCGGCAGCTCTTCTCACTTCCTGGTTCATTGTAGGCAGAAATAGGCAGCACGTCACAGGAAGCAGTGATCTGCTTTGAAAATTCCCATAGAAGATCACTGAACGCCCCCCAGTGGCCACCTGCGATAATGCACCCCCCGTTTCATGTGTTGCCTTCAGCGAAACGGGAGGGGGAGCTGTGTGGTAATCTTGTTAAAATGGTCATTACAGGAACGTTTTAGAGTTTTTTTTACTGCATTCCTTCCTATATTGGCACTTCTAGTGCCATTCCTAAAAACATAGATTTCTGGTGGTAGGTCCACTTTAAGTCACCGATCATTTGGATCCTGAAAATGGTGCACTTTCGATCGATGTATGACTTATGATCGAAGACTCAACGAAAAATCAAGATGTCTATGGCCAGCTTTATAAATAGTATACTCCTCTCTGCTGGTCCATGTCACCTATGTTCAGGCATCAGGTTTGTGCATCTCTGTTCCCAGACATGTGACATAAGGAGAAGGGTAGGTGAACCAGTAGCATGAATTGTACATAGTAATTCCAGGGCCACAAATATTTAGTTGTAGTTAGCAAAAGTTTCATGGGGCGCTTTTAATGGGTTGTTCTACTACTAGAAGTTCTAATAACTACCTTTTATAGAGCAGATTTTTTGTAAGGAAGAAACAAGAAAGCTACATGGGTAAGTGACCAGATTGACTCATGCTAGAGATAAGCATATTAAGACAAAAATCTGCACGAAGGTTTACTTGTTTTTTTAGTTAGTTAAATCGTTAACAAGTGAATGATGGAACTTCACTTTCTGTAACAATTCCACTAACAACACTGACAAGGATGTAGCTAGGATGACGAGGATGTAACATTAAAGCAGACCTACCACCTCCGCATCAGCTTTCTTTTATCTGCACCTAGGGCAGATCAGAGGTAGAAAATACCTGGTTAAGTGTGTTACAATTCAGAAACGCTCTACCTACCCAGTAATGTTGCAGCGGGGTCCGGGTGCAAGGGGACTTTGTGTTTCCTTGTGCCAGGCAGCCAGTCACATGCAGGTAGGGGGGCAGGAGTGGGACCAGAGGAGTCTCGCTCCTCTATCTTGCAACCTGGAGGATCAGGCATGCTGGTGCGGGAGCGAGCAAGAAGGAAAGGCAAGTATCTTTGTTTTGTGTTAACCTCCCTAGCGCACCGCCCATATTGCGGATACGGGCGATCAAGGTGTACAGAGTACACTGCCTGTCGTTTCCGGCATCTCGCCAGAGCTCTACATGCAGCTGTTGTCATTACTGACATCAGCTGCGTGAGAGGGAAAGCCGGCGCTCCTCCATTAACATGGCGGTCTATGGCACCGCCCCCTTCCGCGTGCGGTTGAGAGGACCCTGTTCACCGAACGAACAGGGTTCGTCTCAACGGCTAGGGAGGTTAAAAAAGAAATGCCATTGGTAGATCATCTTTCAGTCTTTTTAAGACCAGATAAAATCCCCAGTCTTGCACTGTTTCACAATTCAGAACAGCCAATCAACTCAAATGTTTAAAAGCTGTGTGTGGATTTCAGCGCAATAGTCTGCTGTACATATTTTTTCTTTAAGTCTGTATTTAGTTCATTACATCTCTTTCTTCAACATTCAAAACTGTGTGCTTTGTAATACCAACATCCTCCAGTGTTCGGTCTTTGCCAAGTTCGAGATAGCATTTAGGAATTGGTGTGCAAATTGTATAAAAAACAGAATGGTATCCAATTTTCATCATCCAGTCCAGCAATACCTGCAATAAAAAACAAAGGCAATATAGCATTTGATACAACTATACTAAGAGTGGCCATGTTTGTTACATTTATACTACAATGGCCATCTGACCTCAGAGCAGACCTGTCAACCTTCCTGTTTTGGCCATGAAAGTCACATTTATTATGTGGCTTTCCCGGCCAAATCTCAATTTCAAGTCAAATTTGACATCTATGCCTTAGAAAGCTTTTCTTTATTCTGATAATATGTATGCCTTAAGTCAGCCATAGATGCTTCGATCCGCAGCTGATTGGCAGCCGCGCGCTTGCAGCAATTGATCAAGCAAAATTCAGACGCGGATCGAAGCTGCCCACTTGGGGCAACTGATCCTGGGCCAGAGAACGGACATATCCGTTTTTCTTTGTTTGATCACATTAATTCAGATAAGGACCAGCATCCCCATTCAAAGTATATGCCAACACACAAACCAGAACAACCTGCTGTGCGCGATGACGCCATCATGCGCAGTCGATGGTCCACCCATCACACCGTCTATGGCTAGCTCACGGAATGGAACGGATTCCATCTCTGTGCACATCAATCTCCCAGTATTGATGTAGCTCCATGTATCCATCAATGTCTATATAGTAGCACACTGCATTGTAACAGCAGGCGCTGGCTAAATATGGAGATGTCTGCTGTTTTATGGGCAGCACCAAATGTCATTCAGTAGCTTGTGTCACTCATTCTCGTGCTAACTCCGACTACACAAGAAAAAAAAATTAACTGACACTCTTTGTCTACTGGTCTACTGTGATATATATGCGAGTTTTGTCACTATACTTACAAGAGAACTGCAAGACTTGTAAAAGCGCCTTTTATAAACACGCCCACTGGGACACCGTAAAGCAATGGTGATCACCTTGAGAAAATAGGACATTATTATTGTAATATACATAGTATTATAGACAATCATGAATTATTGGTTGGAAAATACTAGATCTGTTTAAAACTTTGAAGCCAACATAGTCAAAGTGTGATACAATGTTATGTACATATATGTGTTAAGCTGGGCATAGACGGGACAATTTCCTGTTGACTGCCGAGCCAACCTAGTGGGGCCACTAGTGCCTAGAATCGGGCAGGCACCCTTTGTGTGCCGGCCATTACTTCGCATGGGGACTGCTGTCCCCATCTGAACTAATGGGATCCGATCTAAATTATTCGTCATGTCAGATCACTGTGCAATCTGACATGACAGCAGATTTTAGGTCAATATGGGCAGTTGGCACACCCGATTGGCCCAGCTTTATAGATAAATGATCAGGGGTGGGCAAACCTTTTCCCTTAATCACACATTGTGGTACAAGAGTGCCCAATCACACTTAAATAAGAATTTCTACCATGCTCCTGCCATTAACCCCATGGAGTTGTTCTGATGCCTCTAGGCATTCTCCCCTTCCATTACAGTAACTGAGCAGAGGGTGGCCAGTCTTGTCAACAAGGTGACAAAGGGCAAGATCAAATACTAAACAGTCCATAGTGTGCCCATGTCTGATCTAGATCCTTTAGATCTATACTATAGATCTAACTAGTATGTAATGTAAAGCTGGGCATACATGGGTAATATTCATTAAATCAACCGCAGCAAAGCAGTGTCACCATGCTACGCTAGAGCATTAATTGAACGTGAATCGAATTAAAACATCGAATGCACAGGGAACGGATGTCTGTAGACCGCCATTACTTTGGATGGGGACATAATGCAAAGTGGTGCACATTGATTACCGTCTGATACTACGGATCGGAACCCTGGTCCCCAGAAGAGGCTGACTTACCCCTCAAATTCGACATGTATTTTAATTAAACAACCGTGAACCTTTTTCTTAGGGTCTGCCTCCCCTATCCATTTATTTTCTATTATCCATGACATTTTAGCATGATCTCTTGTTGAAACGGACAGTACATACCCCTACTTCTAGTTCTCCTGGTTCTTCTGGTAAAATGATGACCTGTTAACAAATTATGCCGTTATTGAACAGTGCTGAATATTTACATGAACACTAGCATCTTACAAAAACATATATCATATGGGGAAATACATTTCATTCTAGGACACCAAAGAAAAGATTATTTTCTAAGCTAGAATTTTCTGTGACATCCTTTGTGAACTCTTTTTCTAACATTTTTTCTAGGGTGGACAATGACTAGAACAATGTTTTTTTACTGCTGAAACAAGGTTCCACCCTATAGCAAGTGAGGGAAACTCTGCAACAACTTTACTAAAAATATCAAATAGTACAAATCTGACAAGATTTCTATCCTATTCCTTACTTTACTAAACAAACACATTCCTATATATCAGAAAGTCAAATATCTTCTGCAGGAAATCTTCCTCAAGTATCTATCTATAGACGCCAAACCTAGCCAACCTATGGAGCATTTCTAACAGCAGTGGTACCCAACTTGAGGCCCAAGCTGCTCGAGATTGCATAGTGGCATCAGAGTGACAGCGAGAGGCTGAAAGCTCAGCTTCATGCTCCCCTCCACTCTGTCTCTGTAAACAAAAATGAAGGTAGTAATCCAGGGATGTGCTGGGGAAATGTAAACAAGCGGCATCTTGTGGACATTTTGCTAATATTCTTACTACATTAAGATTTATTTTGAAAATTTCTCTGCGTTTGCAAGTTACCGTATAGAAGCACTTCTTCGGACCATAAGAAGCACTTTTTCATAGTGAAATAGTGCCTGCATCTTATGCTCCCAAGCTGTCAGATGAGATGCGGCCACAGCCACCTCCCTCATCTGTATTGTACTGCTTTTACCAGCAGAGCGCTGCGGATAGAAGCAGTACATCAGAGACACACGGAAGCGGCCACGGCAGCTTCCATCTATGCCTGTCAGCTAGAGTCAGCTAGAGAGAAGAGTGAAGAATCGCCCGCTCCCCCTCCCCTTCTGCCTGAAGTGTGCTCTCTAGTGACACCATTGTTGTGGCTGAAATTAGGTACGGCAGGAATTTTCCAACTGAGAACATTTCAATTTTTTTTTGTTTTTTCCTGCTCTAAAAACAGGGTGCGTCTTATAGTCTGAAAAATATGGTAATTATAAAGCCCCTGAACATGGTATCATCCCCACAATTGCTGGCGTTATAAAGAAGGGTTGTGTGCATGCGAGTTAGGAAAGAGGGGCATTACCCTAAGGAGGGAACGTTGACGGTGATGTCACTTCCGGGAATATTTCTTTGAATGCGTGTATGTGGGTAGGGTTAGGGAGCCTGGCTTTTCTTGGACAAGAAAGGGCAGCATTAAGGAAAAAAAATTGGGAACCACTGTTTAAGTAACTTAAGTTTCAACTAAAATAAATGAGACATGCCAGACATAAGTCCCTTCTCCTCTAACATAGATTCTCAAACTGGGGGCCAAATCTTTTTCACGGTATAATTATACTTGGCCTCCGAGATTAATTAGATATTTGATTGAAGGATTGATTACCACAGAGGTGACCTTTATTTGACGTTTCATGTCACACGTTTAAGCAAAACATAAGTCTGAACGTTTTCCTTTAAAATTGTGGAAGGTTTCCATATGAAAAGGTTCATCATTATATCTGATGAGAAAGAAAACTTCCACAACTGTAGAATTTTCTCAATAAATATCAAGGTTGGAACACGTCCAATTTTGAATTTTGTCCCATTGTGTGTTTGAGTTCCTTGCTCTCACAGATGGATTGAGTGCAGGACACCTGCTCACATATTTGATTCCAGAATAGTGACTGTACCCCCACTCGAGCTATCTCTGGGTAAACTAGCCACTACCCTGTTATTTTATAACATTCCCAAACACTTTAGGACAACCAGAAACTGCCATGAGTGGGGTGGGAGGTATTATAGACTAACTTCAAAGTTGACTCTGTCCCTTAAGGATTAATACCAAATACCTAAATTATACATGAAGTAAGGCTGATTAAATCCATAAACAGAACTAAAAGTTTCAGGACCCATACGAATCTGCCATTGCATAAATATCAGATTTAGACTTGCCACAGCTTAAGTAGAAAAATCTTTATGGTCGTTCAGATACACCTTTAAACCAGATCCTCTTTTTTGCTTTCAAGAACACTTCAAATTACGAATACATCAAACAGATATTTTCTGGTACTGGATACAGCCCAATATGTCACTGTGACATAGGTACACTCTCTTCATGATGATTTTTATGCCGATCAGATGCTGAGTTAAACATCTGCCAAGCCCTCTAAACAATGCATATGAGATGGTTGTGTCTGTTGAATTCAAGTTGAACAAGCACAGAAAATGCATATACCACAATAGAAAATTTACCAGCCCCATTAAATTATATGTAAATACCTTTTTAGGCTGCGGCTGCTCAGCTTTCTGAACAGGCCTTGTGACTTGTTCTGGAAGCTTTCTTTTCCTAATAGCTTTTTTATTTGCAGGTTCCTCTTCAAAGTCCTCACTGTCTACGTTACTGTCAGAGTCTTCTGTCTCCTGCTGGGGGACATTAAAAGTGCGGAAGGTTATGGAGAAAGTCTGTTATATTTATGTGACATATAGCTGTATATTAAATGATCCTGCCCAGCAGTAACAGTATGAAACTGTGCTGTACACACAGTTTTCCTTCAGTTAAAAACTCATGCTAGCAACTGTGGACAACATCACACTTCTTCCAATATCCACTTTGATGCCATATGAATAAAACCGACAAATTTAGAATGGTAGGTCTGATCATTGGGTTTATTATACTTTAAGGTCAAACATTTAAAGACACCTGACTTTCAAACAAATAAACTGCTTGAAAACCTTATGCCAATACCATGTGCATCAATATAGCATTCCCTCCCAATTGGAGGTAGAAAAGACTCAACTCTACATAAGATTCTGTGGATGGAGGAACAGTGCATCCGGAAAGTATTCACAGTTCAGAAAACTCTGTGAATGTCATTGATTGGCCCAGCCAGAATCCAGACTTGAATCTGATCAAACATCTCTGGAGAGATCTTCAAATGTCTGTGAACCAATGCTCCCCATCCAACCTGATGGAACTTGAGAGGTGCTACAAAGAGGAATGGCTGACTGGCCAAGGATAGGTATGCTGAACTTGTGGCATTATATTCAAAAAGATTTGGGCCTATAATTGCTGCCAAAGATGCATTGACAAAGTACTGAGCAAAGGCTGTAAATACTTCTACACATGTGATTTCTCAGTTTACTTATTTTTAATAAATTTTCCAAAACCTCAAGTAATTTTTTATGGGGTGTTCTGTGTAGAATTCGGAGGGAAAACTATGAACAAAATCCCTTTTGGAATAAGGCTGTAACATAACAAAATGTGGAAAAAGTGATGTGCTGTGAATACTTTCTGGATGCACTGTACAGTATGTGTACTTATTCAGTATTTGTGAGATCAGGTACTAAGGTTGGAGGAGACCTGGCTCCAACCAGACCTGGCATTAAAGTTATTCTCCTAAGATATTTTCTAAGGTTCAGGGCTCCATGCAAGGCACTGCATATGGAGCACATGAGTATATAAGCAAGGAACACGCATGTAGATATGGGCCAGATTGATGGCCATGCGTGCGTGCTCACGCCCCTCTATCTGGCCCATATCCTACGCGGCCATCCCTGTTTTTGAGCGGGATTGAAAACAGGGATATCACACATGACCGTAAACCACGATGCTTTTCTTTTCCTAACAATATCACTTACACCAAGTCTTTGACCTTTAGTCAATATCCAGGTTTGGCCGGTCATCCTATAGAAGGTTTGTTCTTGCTTTTTACGTTTTTCAGCTTCACGTGGTTTTAGAATGTCTTCTGAGTATTTCTTTGCCTGTCAATTAGATTTTATTTACATTATTATTATTTCCATCATCATTTATTTATATATCGCCAACATATTACACAGCGCTGTACAATACATTAGAGTGGAGATGCAACACAATATAATACACACAGGTACAGGTTATGACACAAGAGGAGAAGAGGACCTTGCCCGATCAATACAGTATTTCCTTTAGAAAGGGTGAAATGTTACAGGGTTTGAGGATTTAAGTGTCTAAAAAAGTACCATATTTTTTATGTGTAAAAAAAAACCCAACACTCAAGGCACTCCCTCTATTCCCAGTAACCAGTAGCATATCCTATCCCCACACAACATCACCACATATCTCTTCAGTCAGACATTACTTATTTCACTACCTACCCTATTTTTATTATTATCTTACACATATCCCCTGCTCCCCCCACAGCACTCACACTACACTTTAGAATTACACAAGGATTTTATTCACCCCCTTGCCCCTAACTCACCACTTCACAACTAGCCTCATGGATTCCTTTCCAACACTTCGTAACTTTCACTATCCCCTATCCCTACTGTCTCTTTCCTCTTTGCTCAATTTTCTTTTTCCCTCCCTTCTTTTTTCCCCTTCCTTTATATTTTTTCTTTCACCCCTTTTCTTTCTTCCTTCTTTCCTCCCTTCTCTTCCCCTATCTAGCTATCACTAAACACGTACACTGGGACGCTATTCTGGATCCCTTTTTCTCTCTTTTCCCCTTATTCTTTCCAACTACCCTATTGAATGATGACTAATCAACTAATATATACCCCCATTCTTTTACCGGACCTATTCAAAAAGGGGAAGTCAAAGCTTCAAACGTTCACATTGGCATGTGTATGTAGGTAAAAAGAGATTTTAAAAGGCATCGATAAGTAATCAGGTACCAAAAAAGGTTATCTGTACATAAAAGTCCAATTTATTAAAGTCCATTTGGTAACATCGTCATTCACCACATGATTCTGCACGTTAAAATTGCATCTCAATGCATTTCGCGACAATTCGCTTCATCAGGAGAATACAGCAATAGTGGTTAACTGAGAGACAAGGAAAATAGGTATTCGTACATTAGGATCAATATGGTTTGACTGGCCTAGTAGGTAAGATTACTAGTGGTTCAGGGGGTGAGATTCACTCACCTCGTATTAAAGTGGCTTTGGGAAGTAACGAAAAATAAGAGGGAATGAGGGGAGCAGGTGACACCCCGGGCACAGATAGCTCAATACACTCTCCTATATTGGCGCGGGGGAAACGTCGGGTTAGTAATTAAGGAATTCAAGATGGTAGAAATTGATAGTTTTTTGGAAGCAGCAGAGTGTCTATTTACTCTACAATTGATAGGTGCTTGTGTGGATAGGGTGTTGGAGCTCCAAGAAAGAACAGAAAGAAACCGCAATGAGTGGAAAACAATAAAAATAGGCGAAGAGACCAGTGATGTAAATATATAATCGTGTAGGATGGAAGGTGGAGTTCCTATATTTATATCTATAGTGAGCGGTAGTGATGGTGAGACGTGTGGGCCTGTGTATATGGATAATGTGTGAGTGTTATATGACTACATATCAATGGGGACAGTGAGGTTATATTGTATGTGTGGGGAAGTGGGGATGTGTGGAGGATTGTGAGTGCTGGAAAAATGTGGATATGGATGATGTGTAAGTGTTATATGACTCAATATCAAATGGGGACAGTGAGGTTATGTTGTATGTGTGGGGGAGTGGGGATGTGTAGAGGATTGTGAGTGCTGGAATGATGTGTGGATGTGGCCTTATGTGACTAGATATAGTGGGATAATGAAGTTATGTGTGTGTGAAATCTTTATCATGTGTGTGGGGGGTGTGGATGCTGAGATGAGAGTTGTGCCTTATGTGTGGGGGATGTAAGTGCAAGGGTGAAGGTAATGTTGTGTGTGTGAAGGTTGTGGGTGCTGGGGTAAGTGGGATTATACTGTGTGTGTGGGGATTGTGAGTGCTGGGGATGAATGGGTTACACCATGTGTGCGGGAAATGTGAGTGTTCTTTTACCGGACCTATTCATTTAGGTAGAGACTATCATTGGTGTCAGGGATCCGCCCACCTCTGACTCCCCTCTCCCGCGCAAGCCGGGGGGGGGGGGCTTTTTCGTGGGTCACAACGGGGCCCACCTGAATTCAGGTAAGACCCATACGGGCATTAAGACTAACCGTATCTTTCGGACCATAAGACGCATATTTTCACCCCCAAAATTGGGAGCAAAAAGTGCCTGCGTCTTATGGTCCGAATGTGCGACCCCCGCGGCCACTCGGCCGCTGGTGGTCTCATCTTGGCTTCCCACCAGCTCTCCCGGCATGGAGATTAGCCGGGGAGCAGGAGGAACTGTCAGTTGAGAGATGTCGGCTCTCCCAGCTGTACTGTATAATTGCCAGAGCAGAGCTTTGCTGGCATAGGCAATGGAGAGAGAGAGAAATGAACTGCCATCTTTCCCCCTCTCAGTGTCAGTGGAAACTGCAATAACTCGGCAGTTCCCACGGACACAGTCACAGCTGATCAGAGCAGAGGGAGAAGACTGCAGATGTCTGCCCCTCTCCTCCTCCCGATCAGTGTGAAGTATGACTCTGAGTCTGAGAGTGTACTGCTGCTAGTGACACCTGCTGGCTGAATTGAATATTGCGTTCATTGAATTCATTGCATTAACCTAATTGATGTGAAAACGTATTAAATCTTTTTTTTTCTGGTTTTCCTGCCCTAAAAACTGGATGCGTCTTATGGTCCGGTGCGTCTTATAGTCTGAAAAATACGGTACCTTTACCTCTCCTTACATTCCCTTGCAGTACTCATGGTAACGAACATGCATATGTCCTGATGAAGCAACAGAGGTGTCGTGAAACGCGTTTTCCTGCATGAACTGTGTGTTCAATCATTTGTACAACGATTTGGATCTGGTGTACCATAACAACTACACTTAGACTTTATATAAATTTTGACCATATTGGATTACCTAAACGTTTTTCAAACTTCATTTGAACTTTCATTTGAACGTTACATGTATTCCACCTAAAAGTCCTCCTTAAGCCCTGTTCCAGAGTAAGCTGGATACATGACTTGAGGTCTTTGGATGCAATTAGTCCTACCCTTTTCATTTAATAATTATGCAATATGACATGGAAGTAACATCTGTATATAAGTGACACTGGTTACCTCAGTCTAAAGATTGGAAGTTTGGTTAAGTCTCATAAATTGTTGGTTAATGGCCAATATTGAATGAGTACTCTTTTCTATGTTCTTCATTCAATGGTCATGATATTCTGTTTTATTTCTAAAAAAATTTACGTTGGTGGAATCTTTTGGGATTAAATTATAATACCTTTTGTATTTTAATGTAATCTTGAGTAGTAAAGATTAGACCTGTCAGGTATTTTCTATCTGTGTCCCTTCAAAGGAATATTCCTATTTTATGTTTGCATACCACTGAAAACCAGGAATGTGAACAAATTTCCCCTAGTAGGGGATAGATAACAAAGGGTATATATCTCCCCAAGTCCCCCAAAAATGTGAATATATTCAAATATTCTCACCTTTTTGTTTAAATACTCCTGTTGACCTTTTCTTATAATGTCTTGCTGTCTGTTCATTTCATCTTGCGGTACTACAGAAAAAACAAATATTGTACTACGTGAGATTGTAAAATGTATAAAAATGGGATTTGTAATATGTAAAACTATAACCAAAATGTATGATTGTGATGAGATTATACCATAACAATAAACAAACAAAGTTATAGACATTTTGTTATATGCACCAAAAAAAATCTGATTCTAACACATGCCAAAAGGTGCTCAATTATATTGAGAAGGCCTTTTCAGTACAGTGAATAGAGAATGAGAATATGGCTACACTGTGGTCATAAAGGGATGACATGCTAAAGTAGACACACTGTGGCAATTTAATATGCTTTTGTACTAAGGCACTCCAAATGTGGCAAAAAATACCCCAATACAATTACATCACATCCAAATGTAGAAGAAATCAAGACAATAGACAACTTTATTCCCAGTCTTTTATTATCTAGATTTTGTAAGACTGAGCAGCCAGTAAATATTTATGGAATTTATGGAATGCGATGCAGGTAGGTGGTGGGAGCCACGGTCATAATAGATAGTTATTCTTACCTACAATGGGTTATTGTAATAACACTATACAGTCACTTAGGAGCACACTTTGATCATATTTTACAATATACACATACATACAGCACAACATCACATTGTTTATTATACCTGGATTAGTTACACATATTAGTTGTCACCATTTATCTTAGGTTTTCACAGCACAGAATATTTTCACACACCTACATTTTTCCTGGCCCATGAATGTTTTTGTCTACACATATTTATATTTATTTTATATTTTTTTTGGTGGATTTATTTTAAAGATTTTTACACTTAAGTCGCACTAGACCCTGGTGTGCGGGTGGGCGTTCCACCACTATCTGTGGGATGGACCTACCTAATCCACTTACTATCTCCATCCGTAGGTGGCCTATGCCCGGCAGAGCACCCACTGGGGTCCCCGTTACTTTGTGAACCGTGATTCATTCTTACCTTAACTATGCTTAGATTACAACATGCTTCTTAAGATAAATTTTTGACCCTGTTAGAGATGAACAACAGTTGAAACCTCCAGAAGAAGCCAATGGTAGAAACGCGTTGAGGATATGTTGTTTCTAATTTTGCACAAAATCTGGTGTTCGGTACTTCACCCATTATTGTGTGAGATATATTTGTCCAATATTGTTTTTATCCTATGTAATGTCTATGAAATGGAATGTGTAGAACTGTTAGTCTGTATTATTGATTACTTGATGAATTACTACACTGCCTAATAAACCGTTTACATTTTACAAATGATGACTTTATATATATATAACAAGTGCCTATAAAGTCCCCTCTAAGCCGCTAGTATTCATGTGGGAGAGTGTAGTGGTCAGTGCTGTTAGCATCCACCCACCATTCCCCAACCCTTGCTTCAATTTAAATTTGGGATGTGGCACACAGACGTATCAATGAGGAAATGGGAAGCTAGCGATGAATATAATTTTCTATATATAAATATTTAGTATACTACATATAATATATTAGATGCATTGAATATGATAACAATTGTTAATTAACAAATCTACTGACATCACCCTCTCTGGAGCTTATGTAGCATGCATGGCCATGTTTGTGCTGGACAGACATTTTTAGTTGCTCACATTTCTAGAATCTTCCTTATGGTCAATGAAGCTGCTCATCATTATCATGCTTTTTGGTATAGATCTGATCAAGGAAACCTGTATTGACAAAGATAAGGATTCCTATTCCTAACCATTTAGTGAAAACACTAGTTGTCTAATTGTGTGGGGCTTCAACACATTCTTAAAGCCCCCACACACGTAGTGAGTGGGGGCCGACAGATGAGCTGTGGAGTGCAACGTGATGACGTCATCACGCTGCTCTCCATCGCTCACAGTATCGGCGGGCACCCTTTGTGTGCTGGCCGTTAGCTTGAACAGGGACACCGGTCCCCATTCAAACCAATGGCATCGGCCAGAGATTTATGGACATATCTGTTCTCTGGCTGACCGTGCTTTGGGGCAACAGGGACCTTTCGTCCTATGTGGGCACCTGCGATCCGCCGCTCACCGACGGCAGAGAGTGTGCACACACATCTGTCGGTGGCTCGCCTTAAGCCACAAACATGTACATATTAAATTCAAAGGAATATAAGACCTCCAAAGATACAAACTTGTCTTGCGTGAATAACCCTCAAACTGTCTATTACAGGGCAGCTGCCACTGGGCAAATCTGGGTATAGGCTGCAAATATTGAATGGGAGTTTATTAAGTGGCTGACAATCATCCCATGTTACACCTATGAACAACCAGTCGGGTTGAAGCATAAAACCTACAGTTCCTGACTGTCTACCTAACCTCAAAAATCTGCAAATTACAATTTTGTACCATTTTGCCCTGTTTATGAGGGGGGTGCATTTTTTGGCTAATTAAGGTAGATGGTTCAAAACATAATAGCATTATTATATGACCCTACCTGTTTGAGTATGACGAGCTAGACAAAAAGCAGAAATATATGGAGTCAAAAGAGAAATCACCAAAGTAATAAGGGCCAGAATCAAGAGCAACCTTCCTCCCCAGAAAGCAATCTCATTTATACCTGTAAAACAAAAGAAGACAAATCACTTATGACAATAATTTATACAAATAAGAGCACAATAGTGTATTAGAAATTGAAAAGAATCAGATGAACTGATGAGTGTTTTAAGCAGTACACAGCCGTCAATATAATTATAATCTTCTTTTTCAAGGCACTTGAAAGGAAACCTGTAATTACCACAAGCAGGATTTGCTGAAGACATTCATCTTTAATCCTTTCACTTAGCTTTGATTACCTTTGGTCATTATTTGTGGCTTATCATAGCTTCTACTTTCATTAAAAAGTTATACGTTTCTAAAGAAAAGACATTGCCTCTACAGGCGTAGGAAACAACAATCCAAAAACCACAGTAGGTATAGAGCGTTCTAAGCCACCAGATCCCTGATGGAAGATTACTGAAAAAAAGATCCCCGATGGAAGATTACTGAAGAAGAAGGCTGGTGTAGTTCAATAAATATTTTCCATTGTTACTAAAAGAAAAAAATGTAGACAATACAGGGATTGATATGTGTATTGAACATCGGTAGCTGTCCTGATTTTTTAGGTTATAATTGTGGGGTCGGCAGATGACAATGCTATGCACATAGTGTTATTATTTATTTCCCCCCTACACTAATATAACCCCCTCCCTTTCCCATCACAAATTCTTCGGGTGGTTTGACATCAAACATCACTTCTCCAACTCACACTTGTGTGGGTCAACCCCCATAAAGATGCAATCTGAACAGAAGATGAAGACCAATGGGCTTCAAAAGTAGTCTATGTATCATGTACCGTGCAGGACCAGAAAGATGATCGGGATTGTCGACAAACCCCAGGATCTCAGTATGTATGAGGAAGGAAAGGATAGATTTACGTGTTAGGAATGGATCATTGTATTTAATAGAAAAAAGGAGGAAGGAAAACCCAAAGTTTTCCATAAAGTGGGCCAAGGGGACTTAAACGGCAAACAGGTAATACGTACGTCCGTACGTCATACGGGTTGACCACGTCGCTGATTAGGTGTATGTCGGCGGCGTGGGTCACCGTGTTGACGGCGGTGTGGTTAATAAAGGCTCGCTGGTAGTTTCCGGATCCTCTACAATGGGATGCGGAAACATGGCGTGATATGTAGCAGCAAGGTAAAGGACATCTTTTCAAATCTTTCTCTTTACGGTGGGGGGAGCTAGGCTTTACGAACTATAATAGTATGAAGTGACAATATATGTACCATTGGGTAAGGGCTGGTTTATATTTAAGCTATCTGGCTACACTTGCACCTGATGTTAGCTTATTGAGTATGACCTTGTGATTTTGGCTATCTATATACTTTAACTACCCCTCTGGGAGTCTCTATATTTTCCACCTTAAATACGAGGGATATACTCTTGAACACTCTCTTTGTCTTACCAGGTTAATCAAATGTATCTTATGGGATTATTTTTTAATAGGGATCTACCTTATATTAATATTATCAATTAGTAAAATGCCTGTTCGCCTCTCCTCACCAGCACCCAATTCAACTAAAGGACATAGTAAGATTCTATTAGCTGCAATGGACGTTCCCTACTGCCTCTGCCTCTCCGCTCTTCTGGTGCCCAGATATTTGCCCTCTGCTGCGGTGTTGGATGCAGATCCATTACTGATTATTGATAGGACCATGGGTACTAATCACCTCGATTAGGTGAGTGGGTCTATGGTGTTATCGATTTGTGTCATAACTTTGTTTGACAACTATTACATAGTACTAAAAACTGCTTACTTTTATTTTACAGAGATTGTACTTTGCACACATCCCCTGAAGAAGCGGCTTTCCGCGAAACGCGCCGGGACCTTGCAATGTTTTACGACTTTGTTTTTATGTGTGTAATATCAGCTATGCTATTGGAAATGTGCACTATAACATATGCGGTGAAAAGATCTTCCTATGTATGTTTTTACATGTATTTATCAATAAAGTTTGAATCAAATGTATTACCTGTTTGCCGTTAAAGTCCCCTTGGCCCACTTTATGGAAAACTTTGGGTTTTCCTTTCCTTCTTTTTTCTAAATAATTTTGGGATGTTGGCAATATATAACAAAATTAGGTGGATTGTTATTCTATTTATTTTCATTGTATTTAATGTTTGCTTATAATATAATCATGAAAAATAGATACAAAAGTTAATAAATATGCAATCATTAAAAAATACAATAAAACTTAATCATGGAATTAGCTTAGTTTGTTTGATTCACATTTCCCCTGGGTTGTACCCAGTAATTTAGCCTTTTATTTTTATTACTGATATTATTAAATACAATATTGAAACAGAAATTAGTTTACTTTATAGACACTTTATAGACACACTACCTACACTACACTACCACTAGAGCAAAGAGACAGGACCTCCAGAGTAAAGATGCTCAATGATATGCCCAATTTTAACATCTTCATACAACTTGTAGAAATGGTCACAAAATTTAAACTACTTTAATTGGGAGCTAATTGCAAAGTCCCTGAATATGGTATCATCACCAAATATGCTGGAGATGTAGAGAAGGCTTGTACGTAAAGTATTGCTCTAGCACAGTGTTTCTCAATCTTTGGAGATCTGCAAACCCCGAAGTGACATCCTGGGGTGTCCTTTTCCAAATACCGGAAGTGACGCTCCTTGACGTCAGGTAAGGGTAATGTCCCCTCCTTCTTATTTTACCACACTAAAATGATGTGCGGGGTGGGAAGTTAGGAGGGAACATTACTCTACCTTCTTACTTTCCTCCCTACTTGTGGGCATCAGAGCTGATGGTTGTTAGCTTTCAGTGAATGTGGCAACCCCTCTTAAATGGGGAGGGGAACCTGACCCACAGTCTGCTGTATAGGATGTGTCATTTATGCAAAAGCTACATATGCTAAGCTTTTGCATAAATGACACATCCTATACAGTGGAGCATCTTATCCCAGTAAGAATAGTCCCCGGACTAGCGCTCTGCCAGCCAGAGCTCCATGCTCCAACCAGCAGAGTGGGAGTTAAAGTAGGTGGGGGAGCTGCCATAGGCTTTCCCGCCCTCCTGATCCTGCTCTGCAAAACTCTATATGTGAGCAGGCAGCTTCAGCCCACTCACATACAGAGGCAGGGATTATCTGGAGTGGGCGGATTTTATGTGAGCTGGCTGAAGCTGCACATACCCTGGATTGTCCCTTTTGCAGAGCTGTGCATGCGAGTGCTAGCTTCAGCCTGCTCACTTACAGAGCATTGACAGCTTTCCTGCTGCAGCTAAGCTTAGTGGCTAGCCACAGGGGAATACAAAGGTGTGACCACCTGTGGACATATTAGGCCGGTAGGTGGTCTTGCAACATAAGATGCACATATTACTTTCCTCTCGGCATCTTACATTCTGAAAAATACCCAATACTTACGCAAGAACTTTATCTACATCTCCAGCAATTTTGGTGATGATACCTTGTCCAGGGGCTTTGCAATTAACACAGAAAGTCAGCAGGTCGACACTTCACATGTTTCTGCAAGGCAAAATGAAACTGGGCCTGCAGAGTTTGCCAAGCCCAGCTTCTATTTGCTTACACTTTGTATAGTAATGCCAGTATCTCATTGGCTTGCTCTACTCCCCAGACTGCCCAACAGTCACAGAGATAGGAATGTAGTATGAAAAATTATTTTTGTTCAATAATACTCATAGTGCATGCGTCAATCAAACTGAAAAGCATATTGCTTGTTCTAATACCGTACTTAACAGAAGGTACAGTGACATTTTTTGCTAGTGAAGCGTGATAAAGGAGCCGTGTTGTTGCATCAATTTTTCTATATTGTGTATTAATTTGTTGGATGTTGTATGTCCTGGGGATAGAATTTTAGATTGTAAAGGTACTTTAAAAAGGATTAGAATCGTAGGGAGGGGCGACCATCACTGGCATCTGAGGGGGTCAGAATTTTAAATTTTATCTGTGGCATCCGTCTTAGAGGTTAGGAAACATAGCTCGTCCATGACTAGCTGTACTATAGTCTATGAGAAGCAAATTGTGCTGCCCTCTGGCGGTCAGAGGAGAGAATGTTATTAATGCCTGTACAATGCACAAGCATTGGGTCTGTGACATGACAATCGGCTACTAAACAAGTAGCTTGGAGTCTCCCCATATTCTGCCGATCGTACGATCCATGATCCACAGCTGGGCGAATATCAGCCCCAGCTCCATAGAGCTTAGGCAAAGCATAGGGGATGTATTGGTAGCGATGTACATACGATGAGCTCCCTGCATTGTACCTAATGGCCGACTCCTGAAGACCAGCGCGATGAAGAAAGAAATGATCAGTAAGCAGACGATCGGAGTCCTGCTCCCCACCGCTGCCATGTCTGGGATTCCTACATGGGGTGGGGGAGTGACTGTCAGTGTCCACGTGACCGGAACTGTGTGATAGCATGATGTGTAATGGCTGTTACCGGACGTCACATGTATACATCCCTAGTCACATATACACCCCTAATCATGGCACTGTGCGGCCCCTTCCTTCTCTGATATTCTACCCAACATAGGTTCCTTCCCTCTCCATTCAATAGCTTCAGGGATTAACTACGAATAAATATCAAATGTGAAAATGTGTTAAGCCTTTGCTGCATCAACCCCTAATGCCTTCTATTTTTTCTCTGTGACTGCCCCTTCTATGTCAGGTATCACTGTTACAAGAGTCATTGTCATCCATCCGCCATGAGGCTAGGGTACCAAGCATTTCAGCCACATACAGTGCTTTTACGAAGTCTGCACAGCCCTGGTTAAATGTCAGGTTCCTGTGCTGTACAAAAATGAGACAAAGATAAATCATTTCAGAACGGTTTCCACCTTTAATGTGACCCATTAGGGCTTGTTTCCACTAGAGCGGCGGCACGATTGCAGCCACTTAGATTCGCCCCCGCTAAGAACCGCATCTTATGTGGTTGTTAGCTGGGGCCATTCACCTCTATGGCCGCTGTCAGTGCTGCAGTGCGGACTGCGGTAAAAAACTGGGTCGACCGAGTTTTTAGGCGACGGCCGCCCCCTGACCACGCCCTGACTACGGCAGGGGACTAGCCCATTAAACTACATGGGCGCAGTTTCCTGTAGTCAACCGCGGGCTTCCGCGGTAGTGGAAACAAGCCCTAAACTGTGTCACATGAAAAACAAACTGAAATCTTTTATGTGAGGAAAGAAAACACTTCACATCCTCTTCTAACCTATCCAGGGATGTAGCTGTGTTCAGAATTAAGCAATCACATTCTACATCATGTTAAATAAGAGCCTGCATACACCTGCCATCATTTAAAGTGCCTCGGATTAACCCTAAATAAATTTTTATTCGCATCCCACAGCAAAAGCCACGGTCCCCAGAGAGCTTCCAAAGCATGAAAGGGATCTCATTGTTAAAAGATATCAGCCAGGAGAAGGGTACAAAAGAATTTCCAAGGCATTAGATATACCATGGAGCACAGCCAAGACATCATCAAGTGGCTCTCCATTGAAGATCAAAAGCGTGACGATTCAAGCAGCGGTGACTTTGGGCAAAGGCTTGATGAACAAAAAGTCCTTGGTTAGTTGAAGTTGAATTCCTTACGTCCAAAGAATGTGGGTCCAGAGAGCCAGATGGAGCGTATGTTGGGAGAACCTTATTGTACCGATTTAGATAAGGAGCAAACCTTCAGCCTGAACTGAAGCTTAGGATGTAGGACCACTCTATCTGGGAAGAATTTGATGTAAGGCACCTGGGCACCAAGGGCTGCGATTTTAGATACTCACCTGGCTGATGATATGGCCACAAGAAACACAGAGTACCCTTCCACAATGGGTTAGTGCAGAAGGAGGAGTAGGCTGGAGAGATGAGAAACTCCAGCAAAAGTGGTAAGTCCCATTGTGGAAAATGAGGCTTCCAAGGAGGATTAAAACAGAGTACTGCCTGGAAGAACTGATGATTTGCCCATCTTGGTTTTGTGACAGCCGAAATGGCTTAAACCTTAACTTTTAATGA
The DNA here is from genome assembly GCA_036250615.1 of Ptychadena robeensis. NCBI lineage: Eukaryota > Metazoa > Chordata > Amphibia > Anura > Ptychadenidae > Ptychadena > Ptychadena robeensis. Next base: position 139,520,813 of record CM070032.1, on the reverse strand, counting down.
GACCCAGATCCAGTCCCGTCTGGAGGAAATTCAGGACATCCTGAATCTGTGAATGAATAGGGTCAGCCTGTCTCGACTACAAAAAAGAAGTGAATTTGACCTGTAAGATCTGCTGGAAAGGCATAACCACTCAAGAAGGTCCAGCTTGCTGTGAGGGCATCTGTGGCGATTGCTGACTGGCAAGGCCATCTGGTGAAAAAGGCTGCTGTCTTGGTGTTCAATGGGGACACAAAGAGATCTATTTCGGGAATGAATGCCCAGCTGACCAGAGTCGGAAACACGAATGAAAAATCTTCCAGATTTTTTTTTTTAGGAAGTGATGTATTCTGTGGGCGTTGCTAGGCTCGAATTTCTATGAGGGTACTATGAGTATACACACCTGTATACTCACTGCAGCACAATGTACACACACCTGTATACTCACTGCAGCATACTTTAATTCATACTTTAAATATATTCACTGTGTATTCACAATCATACATACAACACGTGTTATACACGGACCGGCTCTGTGAGAATGCGGTTGCTTAGCAACACACGTCCCCACAGACCAGGGGCGGTGTTTTTGCTCTGCTGGTACGCATCTGCGTTCCAGCGGGGCACCTGCTGATGACGTACTTCCGGCGGGGACCGGAAGTGCACCGCTATTATGCGTATCGTCGTTGCCCTCCGATTTTTTTCATGAAACAAGTGTGCCTTTGCCCAAAAAAGGTTGAAAAACACTGCTCTAGAAGACCCAGGGAGATATGTTTTACCATTAGAGCCATCTAGTGGCCATTCTTGTTATTGCAGTTTTCCATGATAGCAACTGAAGCGACCTGAAAATGGGACCAGCAAGTAGTCCTATTTTTGTGATGGTTCAGTGGTAAGTAAAAAATTTTTTCCCAGTATAGGCTTACTTTAGGTGAGCTGGACCCAACCAATGCAAGAGAAAAAGTCATGCAGAAAATCAATTCTTCAAATAATTTCTATTTAATTCTTTTTGACAGGTTATAGCATCATGGGGGTACGCAGTCTTTTACATATTTAGCTACTTTTATTCTTTTCTTGCTTCTGTCACACTTTCTTCTCACCTTATAAACCTGGCACATTCTTCTACAGCTTACTATAAGGCAACATATAGACATTCATAGAAATATAATGCAGGTGCCATAATAGGAACACATGCATGGCCATCATCTGATGTCTATAGGAACTTCCCAGATATGTCAGTGTTGCCATTATAGTAAGAGATGGGATAACCAGTATGATAAAGTTCTGTGAACTTATTTTGAGTACTGCAGCTTTTCTTAAAAGCTCACTGCACACAGACACCATGCTTCTTTTCTCTCAGTAAGAAGATAGACAATACGGTCACATGACACAAGGTCCTATGTGAGAAACATACTGTATAACCGCATACAAAATATTACACATGCTAACAGTCAGGCACAAGGGAATTCGAGAAGGAAGACATCAGTTCCTTAGTCAGTGCTACTGGGCATAGTTAGGATATCCAGCTGCCAGAAGAAGTGTAATAGGTATTTACAATTGCAAGAAAAAGTATGTGAACCCTTTGGGATTATGTGGAGTTTTGCATGAATTGGTCATAAAATGTGCTCTGATCTTCATCTAAGCCACACCAATAGAAAAATAATACTACAACATAATACTACACACTACACAAACATTATATGTTTTTATGTTTTTATTGAACATAACATGTAAACATTCACAGTGCAAGGTGGTAAATGTATGAACCCCCAGCCTAATGACTTCTCTAAGAGCTAATTAGAGCCAGAAGTGATCCAATCGGGAGTCCAATCAGTGTGATGATGGGAGTGGATGTGTTGCTGAAAGCTGTCCTGCCCTTGGAAAACACACACTGGTTTTGGGTTTACTGGTTTCAAGAAGCACTGTCTGATGTGAACCATGCCTTGCATTAAACAATAATGGAGTATGTAGTGGATCACGTTGAGCTATCACTCCTAATGCTTAAAGGTGGCTGTCCATAACTATTATTATTAATGCAATATTAGGTCACTTCAGTCTGAGCAGTCGTATGGACAGTGGGTCGGTAGAAACAAAGACTAACATAACTATTTTACCTGTTGATTAGATAATGTCATGTTTATTGCCTTAAAGTGACAGATAGGACAAAAGCAATCAGTCCCCTGCAGAGCAGTCGTCTGGTTTAGCAGGAACACAATAGGTGCGGTGTCTGTCTTTCTGGACTGGTGATTGAGTTATGTCTCATGGTGAGGGGAGGTTCGGGCTGGAACTGAACTATGATTAAACAATGGATTGTCTTTCTGGGGGTGTCTCCCTTGCATGGGATAAAAAGCTGAGTATGTGTCATTAAAGTAGAGTTCTGCTTCTGATATACTACTGTGTGTCGTCCAGTTATTGGGAAGAGTGATGGATGTTCGTGGATAGATTTGGGTACTACGTATGCTGTGCTTGCTGTGCTAGTTACCCGGTTCTGCAGTACCCCTCGGTAAGGCCTATGTCACCCCAGCGCTCCGCTACAGAGTACATGGGAGGACACCACGGAGGAAGCCATTGCTGTCCAAAAAAAATATTGCACCACGTTTGAAGTTTGCAAAAGAGCACCTGAATGTTCCACAGCACTACTGACAAAATATTCTGTGGACAGATAAAACCAAAATTTAGTTGTTTGGGGGAAAAAAGGCACAGCACACCAACATCAAAACCTCATCTCCACTTTTTAGTCATTTTATGGCCAATTCATGCAAAACTCCACATAATCCCAAAGTGTTCACATACTTTTTCTTGCAACTGTAAAACAAGCATCCAATGTTACAGAGTGACAATTATCGGTGAGGCAAGGAGCTAAAGAGTACTACAAAATACATTAAAGAGCCCCACACAGATTTGGGGGCTGGAGATTGTAAAAGGTTTATTTTTCTGTTTGACTTGACCTTAATAAATACCTATTACACTTAAATGGTTCTTTACCGAAAATACAAAAACACTACATAATCACATTACTTACTTGTCAGTGTTCTTTATCTAGGAAAACAGCTCTACAAACCTAAAGACAACATACTTAACTTACCCACTTACCATTCCCTGATACGTGCACTGCCAACCATCTCTAGTGGCAGCCAAATCCTCTGGGAAGATTTTCTTAACTAAATAACCAACAAAAACAAGGGGGGTGGAGGGGATTCAGCCTGCCCAGAGCTCTAGGAGGCCCAAGACTGGAGTGCCCCCTACATGATGGATATGTAATAGCAGGGGAAAGGTTAGGAAACCATATTGCCAGGTATTTCAAGTCCCGAGAGAAGTTACTAACCCAGAACATTTCAGGGTAGCTCTACTGAGGTATGAGATCTGGGTGTTTAACAGTGTTGTACTGTGAGAGTTTCATTTAAGCCAAGGCCAGCTGGTGACCTGTGGATGGAGACAGCTAATCAGAGACTAAATAAGGAACAGGGAGGTCCATCTGCAGCAGAATCAACCATGCAGGAGGCTGACGCAGAGTACAGTGAGGGAGACAGTGAGGAAGACGGCACTTATTTAAACCACCCTACATATGGGGTGAGTACCAAACACCATCTCCTGGTAATCATCTGAGGAGCTCACTAAAAAAGTTATACACCACTCTTCTGAAACTGCACTGCACGGTATCTATTTACTTAGCCTAGTCTTTTATTATTTTACATAAATATTCTTTATTATGTGCATGCATTAATGAAATTTTTATGGGTTTTGTTCTGAAAATGTATATTTGATAAACATGCAAATCTTATATGACATTTTTATCGTATAAAACATTTAGAAATGTATAAGGGGTTTTAAGGTACACCACACTTTCGATAATTCTTAAAACACATTGTTTTATTGAAAATTGTATGCAAATAGTGACCCTTGTTAAAAACAATCAATAGAAATCACAGGGGATGTCTGTACTTTACAGTGTAAGAGAGGGTGGACTCTCTCCATGAAATCTTAACGAAATTTTTTATAGAAACCACAAAACAACTTTTAAAACCGCTCTTGATATAATCATATTTATTTCAGCATTGCCATCCTATACTACATCAGTAAATATTTATATGATTACAAATGCAATACAGAAATATAAATATCAATGCACGAAACTAAAAGAGATAAATAAGGAAACAAAAAAGATAAGGTTCTATATTCCTGCCTTCTGCAGCTCACATGGTTTTGGTCAACAGGACAAACATCCCCTATGCCTATCCCTTGTGGTGCGTTTTATGTGCTTTAGACCCTATTCCCACCCATTTGTACGTACATTGTTTTCATTCATTTTATGCACTGCCATGGACATTTGGACTTGCAGTTGTAGACTAGCCCATTGGATGCAATGTGATAAGTGTGTAAGATTCAGGAATTAACCAGACAACAAGAGGCGGCTGCAATGCTTAAACTGAGACTTTATTTAATCACAAGGACCAGTAAGGGTCTCCCTTTAATCAAACTGGCAAATAGATGGCTGAAATAAGTAGAGTCCTCAGCAATAAGTCCTGGATAATAAGTCCAGCTGCAGTTTGCCCTCCTGCCATAGAACACAGTAAAGGCAACAATAACTGTACTTCACACAGTCCAATTCTGCAGGCGGCAGAATAAACTAAAAAAGCTGAAAGGCCAACCAGACCACCTAACCTGTGTAGGGTAGGGGGCAATTAGGGCAAAGATGGCTGGGACTATTGTGCTCTCACATGCACGCCAGAACAGGCTGGTGTGGGAGATTGGCCTTGCAGTGTAGAGCTCGCCCAGGTTCACCATCTTCATCAGGTCTTGTCCCACTGAACAAATTCCTGGGGGCAGAACACTCCCTTATCTGCTTGGAGCCCAGGGGCATCATTGCAAGAAACTTAAAGCAGATACTGCCCTGATTCTGTAGATGCATGACACTACACTTGTAATAGTCACGGTGGGATGTAAATGAAGGCCCCAGCTATGAATATGGCTGTATGGCTGAAAATGTTCACATTCATCCATGTCATGGTATATCTCTAGCAATAAGTCAAGCCAAATGGGTATGCTCCAGTAAGAGCCTGACCCCAGGCAGGTTATGGTAAGCAGATTAAGGTAATTGGAGCAACATATTAGTGTCTTATTGTCGTGAAGACATTTTGTTTACTCTGGATTCCTCAAATCTTCTAAAATATTATTATATCCTATATCATGTTTTATTACCAAACTGTTGCACCAAATACCCACTTTTTTCCAAAACATATTAAAAACACTGTATTTCTTACCACTTCCATCATCGTTTAACACAATTTTTATTTTTACCATCATTAATATAGTCACGATCATCATGATTTTGAGAACCATAAACCTTTACATTTAATGTTTTTATTTGTGTATCAACCGAATGTTTTTTCTCTACCTTGTCTTGATTTTTGATAATGTAACATCTAAATTAATGTTATTTATGTACTGTTTTATGTAACTTCATATTTTTGTAGCATACGAATCTTGATATATTTTGATATGCCAATACCTACCTACTGTTATTTCCTGTGCACCTATACTGATGAAGTGGCTGCATACCAGACATGAAAGGGGTTTATATTCCTTTTTTATCTCACTGATGTCCCCCTTTTGCTCTTATTTTCCAATACTCCAAGCCTGTAATTTCTGTGGAACCTTTTTTAGGGCACAGCCTCAGAATGTGACCAGAACCATTCTGAGTGAGAACAGTATTGAAATCCTTACAGGCTCCGACTACCTAAACAAGTTAGTGCTAATGGCTACCCCATGTTGTTTGCAGAACTCTATCAATGGTGATTAAATTACACCACCTTTTTTAGAATATCATTTGATGAACTGTTGAACCAAGTCCTCCACTTCATACAAAACTGAAAGATTGCTCCCAAAAACTAATGCCAATTCCTCCCTTTATTAAAGGTAATAGAGCTCAAATACTTGACTTCAAATATATATTTTATTGCACCATTAACAGGATCACTAATTTTACACTATTTTGAGACGTATTTTTCTTTGGCTTATAGCTTGCAAGAAGTCAAACCGCACTCAAAATTAGAGAAAAGGAAAAATGTATAGACGTCCAGGCAGCTCATTGCAAGTTCTCTTAGAACTGTCATACACCTTCATGTCATTGATACATAGTGCAGAATACAAAGTGCTGGAAACATTTCTCAGGGATTTTGGTCCATATTGACCCCATAACATAATGCAATTGCTTCTTTGTCACCACAGCTAGGTGATCTATTGGATTAGATGGTGACTCATCAAAAAACAGTGAACTTATCGTCTATGTTCATGAATCCTGTTTGAGGTGGTCTAAACATTGTGACATGTTGTTTCCCTCCAGGAAGTAGCCATCAGAAGTTAGGTCATAAGGGATGGACATGGCCAGCAACTATACTAAGGTAGCCTTTGTCACTTTTTTCACTGATCACTTGATTCTTGGGCATCCAAAGTGGGGCAAAAAATATCACACATACACCACTACAATACCACCCGCACCTGTCTGTTCTTTTTATTAAAGACTGAATTTATACATGCCTACATGTTTGTTAAGTCAAATTCTGACACTAACATCTAAATTAGTGACAAAATTTTATTGGCACTTCGAGAATTAGCAAAAATCTCAAATATGGTGCAATATGTTCGTAATCACGATTATTCAAGATTTTTTATGTCAGTACCCAGAACTACCATGCATCGCATTGTTCGCAATATGCGCATGTAAAAGTGCTGATTTGTGCAATGAAGGTGACCTGTGGAAAATACCATGCATTGTGATCGCAATATGCTCATGTACAATTGCCGATTTGGGCAATGAAGGTAATAATGACTGGAGATCACAAACGCTTACATTTACAAATGTATTGCAAATATTGGACAAAAATTTTGCAACATTTTGCATATATGAATATTGCCTGTGCTGCTCATTACTAATCTAAATGTGGCACCAGAGAAAAGTTTTCCTAATCTTCTATTTCCCAATTGTTCTGAGCCAGTGCAAATTGTAGCCTCAGTTCTCTGTTCTTAACCTATTGTGTTATTTTGCTGCTGTAGCCCACCTACTTTAAGGTTTAACCTGTTGTGTAAAAAGAGAGGCATGACTCTCAATTTTTCGATCAGCTCAAATCATTCTGCCTATTCTCCTATAACCACTTGCCCCCCATACACCTTTAGATCACTCCGTACAATTTTCTTTAGATCTACCATCAACTACCGTATGTAGTGTTGGGTCCTCCCTGATAGAATACATAGTGATTGGAAGGTTTAGAAAGGTCCTCATATTACATGGTTTTGGTAGAACAAAAGTTTATGCCAAATTGAAAGGTTTTACTTATTTTACTTTTACTTTACTTATTTTTTTTCTTCATTCTGGTTCTCTGTGAACCTCAACACCTGACTTGAACAATGTCTGCATGCCTAAATGCATTGAGCTACCCCATTGAAGTGGCTGATTAGACATTAGTTAAACATACAGTTAAACATGTGTATTTATGAAGTGGTTGATTAGTGTAAACTGCTCACAAAACTACTAGTTCACCTGCCCCTTTCCTGTTGGGTTTATAGAGGAAAGTGTTGAGGAAGTAATTTATATTTAATGGTGGTTAGAATGTGGGGAGACTCCCTAAGCGTAGGGGAGCCTCTGATCCCAAGATTTGGGGATTTAGTGTGACCTGTATTGATAATAGCCATACCACCAAGGAGAAAATCAACAGACCACTGTTAAGAAAAATGGTTCACAGTTTATTTAACTATATCACGTTAAAATTGGTCAATCGAAGATTGTTAGCCTGTAGACCAATGGAATCCAACAATTCTCCTCATAGGTGGTTAGTCCAGTATTGATATGTTTCTTCTGATACAAGCTGTGGGGCCAAGAAGACTTACCCTGGAAATATCCTAACTCATCCATCACATGAAAGTGCTATAATTAATACAGCTTCTTGATTTACTAATGATGTGTCAGATCAATCATTCATCAGAGTCTAATTAGAGAATAATGTTTAAAAATTAAGATTGAATATCTCATTGGCAATGTCAGCATTGCTCGTTTGTTTCAGAGTGTTCTGTAGAGTCTGTGCCTGAGCCTCCTTGCCAGTAGCATTCCTCCATACCTGCAGCATGTCTAGAATCTAGGAGTAAGAGCAAATTACTTCATTAGCTGAATAAGGGCTACCAATATAATGTGCATTAGCTTACTAACTCTTTGTTAATATCATCAAATGGCATTCTTTTAAATCAAAAACTGAAATTTTTTTTGTGTCCATCTTCTCTCAATGTACACAATATCACACATTTAAAACCTAAACAACTTGCCTAGGGCCTGCAGGCAAGCATGATTTTCATAATTTAAGGCAGTATGAGGTAAACAGGTGAAATGTAGGCCAGAAACGAGTCAAACCCATGCAGCATTGACCAGGGTCAGCAAGTTTTCTGGCAGGTGCATGCTTCGCCGTCAAACTTTGCAGGGTCTTCACACTCTTCCTTGCAGGGCGCTCAAGGCTGTTTCTTGCGCCATGCAGATTATGCAGGCCCTATGACCACTAGGGGGTCCTCAAGCTCTGTCAAAATGTGCTTCCCTCTGTAGAATGATCACCGATTTGGATCCCAATGGGCTAGAGACCCCAAATTGTATGGTTGTAGCCGAAGACCATACCTATAATCCTACTGAATTGGGGGTCTCTAGTCCCCTTGGTTCTGGAGAACGTGACCCCAAATGGGTCATTTTTTTACGTAGAGATGAATGGGGGGTAAAAAATGTAGAGTTTGCGGATAAAACTCTGT
>CM070032.1:139490482-139509920 GCA_036250615.1 Ptychadena robeensis | reverse complement strand
AAAAAAGAGTCCCCAACAAGGTCTCGCATAGGGCACCTAAAGAGCTAGAAATGGCCCAAAGGGCACTTCTTGGATCAACCAGATTCTTTAATTAGCATGTGCCTTGCTTAAGTCTGTACCAGTAATACACACTTGAATTGAGTAATGTATTGTCCCAGATATAGGGTACAGTTCATAGGATCTACAGTTGCAAACAGTATATAACCAGCTGGAAGGCTGAGGCTCTAACCCAGAGAAGAGGTGTAGGTTGTTATCAGGCAGTGGAGACAATGCTTCCAATTCACTACACCCATAGTAAACCAATAAACTTGACACCAGTTGATGACCTTGACACAAATTTAACACCCATCTACCCAGGCCGATGCCTAGCCTTGTATTACAAATATGTGAGCTGAATATTTTATTCCTTTGTCCATGTGTAGACACATTAAGCATATGCTACTTGACGACTTTGCTTTATCCAGCCTTTTAAATAAAACCAGTTTAAAGAATGGTAGCTAGTAGTAGTTAGCTATATTAATCTAAACTGAAATACTGATTTCCCTCACTGTAGTTATTATCTTTTTATATATTTATTCTGTGTAATTGTGTCACCTTTTCATTGACTCCAGAATGGTTCTGTTCAAAGAAAATGCAGTCTTTTTCTAAGAATCCCAACTTGTTTGCCAGCAGTCTCCAGTCCCTTCTTCTTTTAGCCATGAGGGAGGCCACCTGCTGAAGCTGGTCATCACGTACTCCCCACTTATCATCCAAATCTGTACTCTTCTGGCAGAAGGATAACAAGATCTACGTTAGTACCAAAAAAAAGAACCATAATCATATCATATCATATATCATATATAGTTTACAGATTTTGTTTCTTCAACTGATTGTTTTGAAAAAAAATTAATGTGGCACAGCAAAAATAGATTGGTTTTGCTCCAATTTGATTTGTTTTGTTGATTAGTAAGAGCATTTGAATGTTTCAGAAAACAATCATATTTGCTTTCAGCTAAAAAAAAAATATATTGACTGTGATGAACATGTATTGTAATTGATTTCTGAAGGATGTGATTGTTTAACAGAAACTATTAAACAGATTATGGTAATTGCATGTAGTATATCCATGGTTTGTTTTACAAGCTCTGGTTCGTCTGGCTAACCTTGCGCCATGGACTGCTTATTCTCGCCTGAAAGGTACCCAGCAGCTGTTTGGAACTGTAGCCCCTTAAGTCGTGTGCCCCATCCCTGCCATTTGGGTTTGGCGTGAACGTGTACATACTCCTCTGCTAGTAAACTTGCAAATATCCCCTACTATGCTGACTGGACCTTCTCTGCAATACCACTGTATTTCTTATTTTCATGAAGGACATCACTGTAAGAAAAACTATAGGGCTCTTTCAAGCTATAATGCTGCATGGTAGACAAGTCACTGGATGCCCATTCTACTATTCACACTTTTGCACATATGTGTGGACCACAAATCTAAAAGTTTGCCCACTCTGCAGCTTAATTTACTCAATTACTAGCCTAACCTCAAAGCTCTGCTGACATACTTGGATCTAAGGTTATATCACTGGCCAAGGCTCAAGGCATCAAGACATCAGAATAAAACAGCTGGAAAGAAGATTTGTGAAATCTCAGGACCTCCTGACTGTTATTTTTTTAAACAAATATTAATTTAATACTCATTTGTTAATAAAAGAAAACAATACGAAACAAATCCTCTTTAAACAAACACTCCTCTATTTACTTGACAGCAGCATTGCAAGAAACATGCATCACACATTTCTGTACCGTAACACGAGCACCTCCTATACAGTAGAAGGGCATGTGCTAATCTAGGTTTTATTTCTCTGCAATGGTTGTCTGAGCATTACTGCGAATAGGTGCATTTAAGCAAAAAACATTGGACATGGTTTAACTTTATGATCATTGCGCTCTGTGTTTAGCCTTACTTACTGAAATAGGTAAGCCTGCCGCCACAGAAGATGTTACATCCGGAGGCAATAGTGGGAATTGCAGGGCTGTGGACACTTCACCTTGAGGAATACTCTGCACCCAGGCAACAAACTGGTCTTCATCAATAGCACCTTGAAGAAAAAGTAAAACAAATAGTTTTTGGAGCTTGGTTTAAAAGTTGTCTTTAAATCACATCTCACTGAATTGAGATGTGATTTTTAAATGCCTCCCAATCCCTCCCATTCATTCTCTATGGGAGTGATCTGGTGCGATACTGTCTGCCCCAATTGCCTCTAGAAAAACATGCCCAAATCACACCCGAGCGCACCCAATCGTTAGCAAGAAAAATCACCGCTCCATTATTAGAATCGTAGGTGATCACCTTAGTGGAAACACTCCCTTAATGGGCAACTGGAGAAACATCGTTGCTGTATATAACTATACTTTTCTCATACATTCGCTTTTTCATTTCCTCACAGTATTTAGCTCCTAGGTGCCCAACCTGCAGCCCTTTGGTCATTGTTTGGCGGCCCCCCTTGGTTCTCCCCATGCGGCCCCCAAAAACTGTTAATGCATGAGGCATACATAGCAACACAACTGTGAAGTGGTCAAAGGCTGACCCAGCTTTCCAACTTTGGCGGTCCTACATCAGTAAAATTGTCAATGTTGATCGGGGAAACCAGGTCTACATATGAGCGCTGCACCCAGGGGCAGGAAGGGGGTGAGTGCTGTCGGGATCTGGTCCACCGCCTGCTGTGATATGTCGTCGGGGGCATGGTCTGGATCAAAGTGATGCTGAGGGTCGCACTTGTGGCCCTCCATATCAACTCACTTGCCCACCACTGATTTAGCTAGATAGTAATGATCTAAAATCAAGATCAAAAACGGTTTCATTCTTCCAATTTGCTTACAACTGAGTGATTACATTGGTCAGGTCATTCTAGACATTCCCCTAAAATCAAGATCAACAACTATCTGTTTCATTCTTCCAATTTGCTTACCACTGAGTGATTACATTGGTCAGGTCATTCTAGACATTCCTTTATATGAAACTGCAGTATATAATCATGCCCACACATTCCTTGAACATATCAGAATTATCTTATATCTTGTCATCTGACTCTTCAAATAATTGAGACATTATAATAGCTCAGAAATAGGGTGCCACCCCAACACATTACAATACTATATAAAACCATACTGGGGGAAATATCCTTGAAACTCAGAACTCTATTTTGGAGGTTTTTAATCACCACATGTATCATAATAGGACATAGTTTCTCTTATTATGATACATGTGGTGCCCAAAAAAAAGCCTAAATTAGAGTTCTGAGTCTCATTGATTGAGACATTATCCAAGCTCATATGCTAGATAAGGTCTGGGCACTATCTGCAATGAGTTTGCATGTTCTCCTTGTGTCTGCATGGGATTCCTACAGGTACTCCGGTTTCCTCTCTTACTCCAAAGACATGCTGATAGGTAAATTGGCTTTCCCCAAAAAGAACCTTGTTACACGTGACTTATGCTGGGCCTACACAGGTTGATTCCCATGCGACAGAGGACATGTTGAGCGCAGCATGATGAAGCTATTGCACTGTGCTTGAGCTTCCTCAATATCAAAGCCTCGGTTCCCATCCAAAGTATTAGAAGTGGAACAGGGTTTACCAACATCCAAAGTAATAGAAGCACGCACGGCGCTTGATTGTGCTTGAATCTATTAAACAATCGAGCCGTGTATGCCTAGCTTTAGACTATGACATATGACTGTGTTAGTTCATATATATGACTATGGTAGATACATTAGATTGTAAGCTGCCCTGAGAGACAAATAGTGATATGACTATCATTATCTGTAAAGCGCTGTGCAGTATGTTGGCACTATATAAATAGTAGATAATAATAATAAAAAGGGTGTACTTTCTTTTTTTCTAAAATAAAGAATGAAGGTGACCCAGAGATTGCGTTCAAAAAACAACAAGGGATCTCTAAAAATGGTCCTTCAACTGCAGGTGCTGGTGCTTCAATCTTATAGGAATTATTGTTTGTACACAAAATAGAAATGCGAGTGCTTTAATATGATAGATTGGGGTATGGTCAACTCCAGGGTTGTCCAACTCCAGTTCTCAAGGGCCACATTGCTTTGTTGTAAATTACACCTTAATATTTTGTCAGTTATGAGCCTCTCTCATTTTACATCATTTGAGTGATACACCTATGAATAGTATGAAGCAATGTCATTATGTATTCTTCAAAATGTGTTTAAGCCATTAAACCATTAGATGTTGTTTCAGACCACCAGCAGGACGGGGACATTTTAACAATTATTCATTTCTTTCCATTTTTGGTCCTGTATTTACTATAATAAATGAGTTTCTATTTTCCCATCATTCTTTTCTTTTTTGGCAACAGCCTTTTAGCTCTTGTGGTGAAATAAGCACTGCGGGTGGTATAAAGCATTTATGTAGGAATTTTATCAAGAAGAGGATAGAGGTAGAAATAAATCTGCATTATATCTTCATGACAGGTCACAGGCTCTAGTCTTCCTCTTTTATACACATCTTCTTCTGGGAAATGGACACAGAGCTGCCAGGAACAATGTATGATGTATAGCCCAGGGTCAGTGATGTCCAAGCAGACATTCCTGAGAAATGGACTGAAGAATGGCGCTCATTTTAATTACCGTATATCTTTATTTTACTTTTTTTGCTTAACCACAGATATATTATAAAAAACACACTCACCTTTACTCTCCTTATCAACTTCTGACAACAGAAGACAACAAAGTTCATCGATCATTTTTGGTTCTTCGTTGGGGTACAAACTGGAGAGCAGAATTTGGAGAGTCTCATAAGTCAGTGTGCTTGAGGACAACGTTTGGTAGAACCCTATATATGTAAGAAATATATATAGTAAGAAAAAAATACAACTACCACCTCAGCATATACAAAACAAACACGCCTTGCATTTTTTTTTTGCTGTGTTCTAAATATGTGATTTACAGTTGCAAGACAAAATTGTGAAAGCCCACTCCTATCCAACAAGCCAAGTAAGTACAGTATCCCATGTTTACTGAGGAGGCAGTTGTCATACATCAACAACAACTCCAATGTTATCCTAATGCAGTGGTTCCCAAATGGGGGTGCGGGCGGAGATATTCCAGGGGGGCAGAGGGGGGGGGCACAGCTAGGGGACTAGAAGGGATAAGCAGAAAGCCAACCATGGAGGAACTAGCTTGAGACGGTAAGTAGAGTGCATGTAATATGTGTCTCTGCATGTATTGTGTGTGTGTCTCTATGTGAATAATTCATGACTCTGGATGAGTGTATTGCATGTGTCTCTATGTAAATGATTCATGTCTCTGCATGAATGTAGTTTCTGTGTCTCTATGTACAGTAAATGATTCATGTCTCTGCATGAATGTAGTTTCGGTGTCGCTATGTGAATGATTCATGCGTCAGAATAAATGAAAAACATACCTCTACCCCTCTCTGAAATCACACGTCAGTGCCACACCCTAGTTTGAATAAATAAGTTTGTAAAGGCATAAAAATGGCCTTTCAATGCACTCTATCTAATACAACCATCGTTCTATAAAATAGGTCTTTATTTAAGCACAATGTGGACCATTTGTATCAAAATCATAAGCATAATACATTTTTTATTCACATGACCTTTTGTAAAGATATCTACAATAGACACATACAAAATATATCTTTGCATGTACTTTTGTGTACAAATGTACAAAGGATTATTGTATAACATCCATGGATATATTGTGAATGTTCTCTTACATGCAGTGTGTGTCCTTGATTCCTCAAGGAAGCCATAAAGGTGAAACGTGTCAGACACTCAAATATATATTCTTTCAATGTGACTATTGTAGATATCTGTACAAACGATCATGTGAATTAAAAAAAAATATTATGTTTATGCTTTTGATACAAATGGTCCATATTGTGCTTACAAAAGTTTGATGAATTTCGACTGAGGGATTGTTGCTTAGGTATGCCAGTTATGAAAATGATCTTTAATATTAGCAATATTTATATAATAGTTTTTGATATCTTTGTTTTTCAAATAATACCAGAATAGAAGTTTTTTTTTTTACCAGGACACTTACTTAAATGAGACCTGCTTACCACTAGGTGGCAGGAACATTTTAGTAACAGTAATAAAACCATATTTCTTATTATTATCTAGTATAAAGCATTGGCATTGATAAATGACACAAAGAAAAGTATTATTTTTTCACAAAGAGACATTAAATTTGAAGGCACATCACATAAATATATAAATATGGGTATTGTCTATCACATAATAGGGGGTCCTATATGCCTACACTTGTGCACAGCAGCTTAAGGGAATAGGAATTATTCATACTTATGTCTTGCACACTCTGTATGGGTTATGGATATTTTTTTCTGCTACTGGTATTCTTTCTTAAATAAACAGGGGGAAAAGGGTTAACAGGGGTTAAATAGTAAAACATTTTTATACTAAAGGCCCCCATACACGGGTCGGATTCCCACCGGATTCCGGCACGATCGATTCCGGGCGCGTGCACGCGAAACGATCGTGCCGGAATCGCGTGCAGCCCACCTTGTCCGATCGATCAGGTCCGATCGTTCGGGGGCCCAGAATCGGATCCGACAGAGAACCAACATGTTGGTCTTTCTGATCCGATTCTGCACACATCAGGGGGAGTTGCCATTTGTGAGGTGGACAATCGGACACGGAATCGGACACGGAATCCGTTGGACAAGGTGGTATGCAGCGATCGGATACTCTTAATTGGCCGATTGATCGGAGCTCCAATTCCCGCTGAGATCGCCGGAATCGATCGGATAAGTGATCAATCGGCCATGGAATCCGACACGTGTATGGCTAGCTGTATGAACTGATTGGATTGTTAAATGGAGTGTTATATGAAGATATATTTATGTGCCTATCAAGGGAGTTTGATCTGCAAATCAATCAAAGAGATCATGCACACCAATGTATTCATATATTCTGAACAAGTAGTAATTTATTTCTGTATCTTTTGCATTGTGCTTTTTGTGCATATTTTTGGGTTTTTAAACTTACCCCCCTAGCAGTTGAGACGAACCTAGTTCGTCCAGAGTTTATTAATCTTTATTTAATCCAAAAGCAGCAGTGGAATACAAATACCTTATTTTTCGTACTGTAAAACACACTTTTTCACCCCCTCCTCCTAGTCAAAGAGAAAGATGATGTTCTGCTGTGCTGTTAGTGTACTGCTGCTAGTGACACCTACTGGCTGAATTGAATATTGCATTCATTTAACCCATTGCATTAACCCAATTGATGTAAAAACTTATTCAATAGTTTTTTTCTGGTTTTCTGCTCTAAAAACTGGATGCGTCTTATGGTCCGGTGCATCTTATAGTCCGAAAAATACGGTACATTCTTTAAAAACCATACATTACAGGTAAATATTACAGGCAACGTTTGACAGAGAAGGACTACAAGTACATGAGGTTAGTATAGAGAACTTTTACTGTTTTCATATACAAAGATCCTGGTATTAGGGTAAAATCATATTGTTGGTTGGGAGCTGCTTGTTTGCTTCTACTGAGAGACCATAAACCATGACCACTAAGAGGTTGCCCATCATGTAAATAGGTTCAGTAAGGGGAGGAGGAGGTCCTGTTGACCTGCTACACAATATGGTAGTCAGGAATATACAGTGCAGAATTATTAGGCAAATGAGTATTTTGACCACATCATCCTCTTTATGCATGTTGTCTATTCCACGCTGTATGCTCGAAAGCCGACTACCAATTAAGCATTAGGTGTGTGCATCTCTGTAATGAGAAGGGGTGTGTCTAATGACATCAACACCCTATATTTAGGTGTGCATAATTATTCAGGCAACTTCCTTTCCTTGGCAAAGGTGTCAAAAGAGGACCTTGACAGGCTTAGAAAAGACAAAAATAGTGAGATATCTTGCAGATGGATGCAGCACTCTAAAATTGCAAAGCTTCTGAAGCGTGATCATCGAACAATCAAGCGTTTCATTCAAAATAGTCAACAGGGTCGCCAGAAGCGGTGTGGACAACAAAGGCGCAAAATAACTGCCCATGAACGGTAAAGGGCAGAGAGCTCCAGTCCACTCAGACGCCAGCAAGGTGGAGGTGGAGTACTGGTTTGGGCTGGTATAATCAAAGATGAGCGTGGTGGGGCCTTTCAGGTGAGGTGGAGCAGTAACTCCAGTCCTACTGCCGTTTCGGAGAACCTTCTTCAAGCAGTGGTAAGGAAGAAGTCTGATCTCAGAAAAAAATGATTTCATGCAGCACATGCTCCATCACACGGCAGTACTCCCCAGCGTGGGCTGGCAAGAAAGGGATAAAAGAAGAAAAACTAATGACATGGCCCTCTGTTCACATGATCTGAACCCATTGAGAACCTGTGGTCCATCATCAAGTGTGATTTTTACAGGAGGGAAAACAGTACAATCTCTGAACAGTGTCTGGAGGCTGTGGTTGCTGCTGCACGCAAGTTGATGGTGAACAGATCAAACACTGACAGAATCCATGGATGCAGCTTTTTTGAGTGTCCTTGCAAAGAAACTGGATATATTGCTCACTGATTTGTTTTTGTTTTGTTTTTGAATGTCGAAATGTATATTGTGAATGTTGAGATGTTTACTTGGTTTCATGTAAAATAAATATTGAAATGGGTATAAAATTAGTTTTTTGTTAAGTTGCCTAATAATTATCACACATTAATAGTCAACCTGCACACACAGAGATCCCCCTAAAATACTAAAACTAAAAACAAACTACTCCAAAAAATATTCAGCTTTGTATTAATGAGTTTTTTGGGTTCATTGAGAACATGGTTGTTGTTCAATAATAAAAATTATTCCTCAAAAATACCACTTGCCTAATAATTCTGCACTCCCTGTATATAACTTTATTTCAAGTCGATTAGTGAAAGAGAGGAAGATAGAAGTCTGCTTTATTACCAGACAGAAGTTACTCTGCAGTGGCAGGAAACCATTCAAATATCTGTTAAAAGGTTTTCATTTTAGCCTTAAGGCTTGGCAAGAAGCTGAGAAGAAAGCTATTTTCATGTATGTGGCCTAAACCTCAGCTGTCAACAATTCTTTTCCGAATCTACAAAAATGTGCCATAAATTGCATAAGGAATCACACAGTTGCTTGTGGGCTTATGGAATGGGAACAAAGCTTCACATATTGCTTATAGCAGAGAGAATCCCTCCACACCACATCTCTCAGTGTGCCGTGTATTCATTTAAAGCAGAGCGTATTGAAGTTGCAGTTGCCTTTGGACACCATTTTACTTTGTAACGACAAAATATGCCAAGAAACAGGTGCCCCTGAGTAAAAGCAGTTTATGTCATGCGTTTAATTTCTGTAATACTGTCAGGAGGCTGTGACAGAAAAAGGAGGAATAAGCAAATGATCCCTGGTATTTTGGTAAATAGTTTATATTATTTTTTTCATGGGACAACACCGAAGATATAAACGTTTTCAAACAATGTAAAGTAGTCAGTGTACAGCTTGCTGCTCACTCATTTAGACTAGATATTGTTAACCTCTGGATTATGTTTTAAGCTGCCTGTAGCATTGCACTTGAGTGACAGGATTCATCTTTGTTAATACATAGTACAAATTCTTTGCCTATAATAATTACTCCGAAATCTTTTTAATTTTATTGCTTGTTTCTATTAAAAAAACAATAAAAATTATTGAAACAGAAAATTGCTGCTTTCTCAAAATAATTCAACGCACAAATATTAATGTCTTCATCTCTGGCAACAAAAGTAAGCACACCATTATGCTAAAATTAGTCATCTCCCCTCCCCTGTGTCATGTGACTTATTTCTGTAACAATGACTCACTAGTGTGAATCGTGAGTTGATCTGTTAAATTTAGTGTTATCACTCTAAGGGTCCCCACACACGCAATGAGCCGCGGGCGATTTTGCTGCTGACCGATGTGTCCATCCCACTGACAGGAGATGTTCCATGGATTCCCAGACAGGTAGTTGACACTGTTGGTGGAACCTGAGGACCTGATGTTGTCCTTTAATTTGAAGTCGTTATCCTAGTTCACACCAATTAATTACAAACAAATAACAATAAAGAGTACAACATTTTTGAAAAGTTACTGGCAGCAATGCTGAAAACTGTTGCTGAAAATTTGATGATGATAATTTGGTGATGTAATGCGAGGACAATCAAAAGAGCTTGGGAGAGCAGATGGAACATCTCTATGGGCTTATAATGTGAAAACATAACAAATTGCCTTACAGATATTTTGGATCTGAAAGGCAAAAGGTTCAGATATTTTGGATCAATGAGTTTACATGGTCTCTGCAGTATCCTACACTTGTTCATCTCCTTATCCATGTACACATAAATGCATTGTGTTTGGAGAAATTGCCTGAAGATATGTTTTACATTATTAGGCGACTTAATCTACATTCCCATAGTCTTTACTTCAGAGCCAGCTTTGATTTATGTATGAGAACTACTGATATATATTACACTTGGAGGACAAGTCTCAAATTATAAGTCTGTAATATTTACAATATTTATGCTAACTTAATCTAACCATCTGGGAGATTGTTATGTATTATAAAACCTATTCACGTTGTTCCATTACTCCATACCTTAGTGTACTTTGGAGAACTAAATAATTGAAACGGATAGCTATAATATTCAAAGTAATAATCTCAGCCACTTGACATGAAAGTAAGAGGGATATTACAGACAAATGGCTTTATTAGACTTTGAAAAAAGAAATATCAGGCACAGTCGAAGAGCTAAGGATCACTCATAGTTAATATAATTAAAGGAAAATCACATTAAACACTTAAGGTACTTTAAAGCTGGCAGTTCTGAAGGGGTTCACTGTTGACCCTGCTCATATGGTGAAAGTTTATTGAACAGCCAAAATTTACCTTTCTTGACCTGTTAATCCAGGGAGAAATTGTTTTAAGAAACCTTATTAAAGATTACCATATATCGAGCTCAATGTATATTATCTTGATAGTTAAAAGATAATTTAAAAAGCAAATGAAAGAATTTGACATATGTGACAGGTTTTCCCAAAGTTTGTACAGTAGGCTGGGTACAGCCACAACTGTGGCACATGCCAAGATGCGTGGTACAATGTACATTAACATTTTGAGGATGCAGTAAAAGTTGAGTTGAATGGTAAAACAATGCATGGTATGCAGTAGTAGGATAGGAAACCTGTTTTTGGGTGGTTGGTAACTGCATGTAAAAATGCATGGCCATCTTAAAAACAGCGCATAAAGCAGCCTCTGGGGATTTTGGGCATCAAACTCCTCATTTAACATCCCACTCTTTGGGTGTTTACACATGAATCCCTGCCACCCACCCTGGGAGAGGGCTATAGAGAGCTATAAGGCTGCAATGTATTTTTTTAAATGTCTGCCATTCCACATACTTACCAGCACAGTTGTATATTCCAACACTGTATTTTTATCAGCTTCCCACAAAGAGGGGGCTCATCTGTGTCCCTCGATGTCTCCGCCAACAGAATGCCTGGTAGTCGACAGGGTGTATATGGCCGTCATTTGCACAGGCAGGAATTTGTGAATCTGTTGCACATGAGAGCGTCATTGATATCTGCCACAGCAGTGGGGATTTTTGCAGAGAGGGAAGCAATGATGGAAATTCAGGATTTTTTTTGTTGCAGAAATAGATTTATCCTTTCTTGACAGAACGTCCATCTAATTTTCCAGCTAGGGGCATAAAATACATTAGGTGAGATAAGGTGCACATTTGAAACAAAATTGGGGTATGTTACAGTACACTTTACAGCAAGAAAAATATTAAATAATATCAAGTAACATTTCTATCTTTTTTTTTCTTTGGGCATGTGCCACCATGGCTGTTCTTTACAGTAGCTATCATAGTTTTACTGGTTGGTGGGTTATCGGTCTGTGACCTTCTGCCTCTTCTGCAATTTCTCTCGTCTTGTGTACATTTCCCTCCACACGCCAATGTTCCCACCCTTTTTATGATGTGACCATAATAATTGGGTTAGTCAAGGAACATGTGTCAGCGTAAGCCAATCAGAGGCAGAGCCTGCATTGTGTAGACAAGCACAAACACAGAAAGAGAAAATAACAATTTATAGCATATTAGGGCATAAACAGAAAAGTTGACATGTCATCTTCTATCAAAGGTTGTCAGCAAGTTCACTTTTCTGTTATACCCCAAACCATGATAATATTGTCTGGAGCAAAAAAAAGTAAAGTGAACGACCACTCAAAAGAGCACTGAGTGCATTTGTAAAACATGTAAAAAAAAATAGAAGGCAGGTGCTCATAAACAGTGCAGAAGCTGCCCATGACCAAAGTACCACAAAACGGTGGTCCTCAACTACCATGCAGTTTATGGCATCCTTGGACTGCCACTCCAGGGGCACAGACACTGAAAGCTCTCTTTCCTGGCTCCTGGCCAGAAACAAGAGTAGCAGAGTGGCTTCCATCAGAAGGTACTAGCAACAGATCTAACCCACTTGAACCAGGTCTATAGCCAGACAAGATCAATCCAGAAGGGAAAAGGACTGCCCTATCACTCACCGATAGCGTTATTTCACGAATACCCACAAATATATTTGATTCAATATTGGTAATCTCTAATATCCATGTTTGTGAACATGGATCGCGATAAAAAAATCACAATGCGCAATGCATGTAAGTCAATGGAGCTTGGATACTCGACTGGTAGAATATTATGTCACAAAAAATTGCAATACTATTGCAATGAATGGAATCCGTAAAAGGAAAAACAAAAATTGCGATGGCGATGGATATCCGATAATATATTTGCAAATATTCGCGAAATGGCGATATTCAAGCTAAATATTCGAAAATCTAATATTCAAGCTCAACACTGCTCATCAATGAGAATCTGTTTTTCTAATGTCATGGGACCTGCTAACCTGGAATCATCAACAGGTTATCAATCATAAAGGGAACCAATACGAACAGAGAACAGACTTGATCTTGGACAACAAGCAAAGAATCATTTAAACTCAGTGATGTCATTGAGTTCCCGTACTTTAAAAGAAGCAGATAAGAGCTGGTATGATGTGCCAGCAAGAGGCATTTTACATGTTGCCTTATTCTTGGAAAATGCCTTGATAGGTAGTGTCAGTCTGGAGGAGTGGGCATTCATAAGCAGGATATAACATCCACATGAAATGGTAAATAGAAATTCAGTACAGGAGGCGATCCTGTAAAATGGTGGTAAGTTGACTGAAGGTAAGTTGGGAACTGAGCTTAAAGCGGACCTACCACCAGGAATCTATGTTTTCATGAATGGCACCTGAAGTGCCAATAATAGGGAGGAATGCAGTGAAAAACCCTAAAAACGTACCTGTAATGAGCAATTTAGTAATATAATCAGGCATTCCTGTTCACTTCCTGGTTAATGGAGAAAGCAGGACCCGGCAGCACGTCACAACACGTGATTTTTCAGTGAGCTGCTTTGCCATAGAATATCACTGAACGCCCCCAGTGGCCACCCGCGATATTGCACCACCATGTGTTGGATTTACACTGAAAAATCACGTGCTGCTGTGACGTTCTGCCGGGTCCTGCTTTCTCCATTAACCAGGAAGTGAACAGGAATGCCTGATTATATTACTAAATTGCTCATTACAGGTAAGTTTTTGGGGTTTTTCACTGCATTCCTCCCTATTATTGGCACTTCTAGTGCCATTAATGAAAACATAGATTCCTGGTGGTAGGTCCGCTTTAAATCAAATTCAGTTGCTCCTAAATTTTACAACAATAATATGTTTCCCATGATAAATGTATTATTGTCTATTATGTACATGGCAAGAACACATAAAGAGAGTAGATCATCTGAAAATAATTCATGTGTGGTAAAAGCACAATATATCAGTATCTGCTTACCTCTGAGTTTGCTTTCTTGAGGGGCTTTTGCCAGCCATGACACAGCACTGCAGTATGCCTGAAATGTTATCACCTCATCTCCATTCATTGGAACTTGCTGCAGCAGCTGAAATAAGGGCACTCATGTCAGAGATTCTGTATTTCCATTAAGCATCTCTACAGCTTTTTATTTGGCCAATTTCATAAATAAGACATTTCTATTCCTGCTGCACAGAGCCCTTCGTCAGATTAATGTAGCTTTGCCTCGAATGCATCTCGGTAGATTAAAAAAAATCAAACTAGATTGCTCTCTTTAGTTTGCTTGCAGCACTGTACACATTTGAATGTTTAAAAAAGCTTTTAAAATAAACAAACATTTTATTTTTTATCACACACTAGAGATGCAGCCAATGCACCCACGTATAAACTAAATTTAATGCATGCTTAGGTTCTAACTCTGAATGTCTAAAGCCAGCCATAAGCTAATCAATATTTGCTTGTTTGATAATCTATACAATTCACATACAATTTTAAATATTGATTGCAATCTAATATCGACCAGTCGTACTAGATGCAAAACCTACTACTTAAATGTAATTTCCTTCCAGTTATGAAAAATAAGTGTGTGCCTGCTCCATTATAATACTAAAAACCCTAAGATACTGTACAATTGACTGAAATGTTTCCAACCTAACCATTCACGGTTCTTTCTAGTTTGTGATGGATTTCCAGTACTGCTTTGAATGTATAGGTTGAGGAGTCTGTACAGAAGTCAGCTCCTGGCTTGATGCATTGTTGGGTCTGAATATATTTTTGCTATATATGCTATATTTCTCTTTTCACTTCTTTGTAGATAATATTAGTTCCATGAAGGGACTACAAATGTCCTCTAATGAAACTACATATGCCATGAACACTGCAGGCATTATGGTTCAACAAGGGAACAAGGGACGACCTCTGAGGGAGCACAACGTGGTGGAAACCGGTAAAGCTCGATAGATGTTGTTAGAGACCTCTACCACAGAACGCAAAGGGGACTTGGCATGACTTGACACCAGCAGTGACGCCCCTACTCTCCCATGTCTCCCAGCCAGCCGCATCTGAATCCAGTGACACTGGAGGGGCAGAGCATCTCTTGGTTCAGATCAAGATTGGTGAAGGGAGCAAGACCGTAAGAGTCTCACTCCTCCATCTTGCTGCCTGGAGGACTGGACACTCCAGGCATGGCGGCACAGGAAGGAGCAGCCAGGAAAGGTGAGTATTTTTTTTTCTTTAGGGGTTGCTGTTCCTGGATGAAGGCTGGATAAGTAAGTTATGTATATATGTTTTTTCATGTATGTTTTATTAGAGTTTACATCCGCTTTAATAGAAAAAGATTTTTTTTTATTTAATAATTTTTTTTGTTTAATAACCCTTTAAAAAACCCATACGGTATATTTCCAGATGATGGGATAGGTCTCTCAGGCCGTATAATACAGAAAGAAATTGCTTTCTTCTGGATGGCTTCGTTCTCAATGCTGCAGGTATTAGATTCTGTTACTTGTACCTATCGGAAGACACCTTATTCTTCATTTATTTCATTTATTTCATTTATTTAGTGACACCGAAGCTGCAGATCTCTCTCCCATTGAAGAAGTCATGCTTGTGTTGCTGAGGGAAATGTACTGATTAAATCTGACTTCATTAATCCAGACACATATAACATTTATTTGTCCTTGGAGAATTGTTTTGCCAGGAGGTGAAAAATTATTGCTTTTTTGCTCAGTTCACAGCTACCCAGGATTAATAAAATGGGATTTTACACTTGGCAGTGAGTGGTTGCAGGGCATATGTCTGCAGTAGTGTTAAAGAATAAATGCTATGATATGAAAAGTACACTTACAGGTCTTCAGTATCACAAAGTGACATAAGATAACTATAAACATATACATATACAAATGTTTACAATTTTGTAACTTTTAAAACAGTACACTATAATACAAATTTTTATTCTTGTACATAGTGATATCTTTCCCTTTATCTAATAGGTTCATCTGTAGGCTGCTATATTGAGTAAATACTGCTACTTAAAGACTTAAAAGAGCTTAAATTAGATTCAAATAAAGGTGTTAAAAAAAGTTATACTCAAGTTATACCCAAATCCTGCACAATTTGTTGCCACCTCCTATCCTAGATTGGCTAGCAGCTTCCGCTTCCCTGTTAAGCTGGCCATACACCTTTAGATCTCTGTGTTAGATATCTTTTAGATCTACCAACAACTATGTAGTATAGGGTCCTCTGCAATTAAACACAGGTAGGCTTGTTTAGTAAAACAAAATGAGATCTAAAGGAAATCTGACAGAGAAATCTAAAGGTGTATGGGGGCCCTTATTGTCTATGACTTTGCACTTTAGGGAGAAGAGGTTGATGACACTCCCTATCTATTTAGTGATGGAGGGGATAAGCCTTAGACATAAATAATCAATTAGGCCTTAAAGTTGGGTGAGCCCCCTGTAATTGTAAATAAACATTTACCTGGAATGTCAAGACTGAACCTCAGCAGACTGTGCCTATACTTTTTTCTATCTGCTATCATATCTAAAATTTGCAGTAATGCCTGTAATGAAGACCAGGCACAGTTGATCCCGCAACCAAAGCACCATAACTGTTCTTGTATCTTCACCTTGTAAAAGTGTGTGCTCCCAGCCTGCACTGGATAGATTTGCTGATTCCCCACACATACATTATATGCCTTGTACTTATTAAGGTGGATATATAATGTAATATTTTTCTGATGCTAAAAAATATTCCACAATTGCAATGCAAAAAGCGAGACAAATGGAAACCTTTTATTTGAAGAAATTTAAACCCTCCATGGTCCCATGACAAGCTCTCTTCCAATCACATAGCTTTCTTTGTTCTAAAGTTACAATGCAAATTTATAGAATCAAAGTATATCAATATCTTCTGGTGCGTGTAACCTGAACTTAATGAGACTTTAAAAGGCATCAACTGAAGTAAGTTATCTTTGTCACAAAATTATTTTTAAGCAAGTTTCTTTACCCAAAGAACAAATCAAATTTTCAGTTTTACAAGTTAATCATTTTATTGCATCAGATCATTACATCTGTCCAATAAGATTGTACATTGCACATTCTTATAATGCGTTTTGTGATTTACCGTACTTTCTATCGCTTCTACAGAGAATATTACATGTGCAGAGATAATTGACTCTATGTTTGTCACATCTATATCAATCCATATCAAGTTCTAATTCTCCTGGTATTTAAGACCTTGCCTGAAAGCAACCTTCATGTGCACAACCCATCAAAAAAGGAGCCCTACTTGTTTTATTTATATGAATTGAACTTTTGCAAGCCCTGCATGGAGCATTTTCATTATTTCTTGTTTAACAAACAATAACTGTATTGGAGAATTCACATGGGAGTCTGGAAATGCCACATCCCGGTCTCCCATTTTTCTGCGCCCGGTCTCTGCACTTTGACAGTACACATATGTTGTACATTCAAGGGATTTATATGTATTTTATGTAATGCCTAGTTTGAATATAAACAAAACAAAAAAGTGTTAGCAACCTTGCAAATTAAAAATACCTTTGAATTTGTAGCTTTTTTTTGCTGGACTACCATTACCAATCTAGATTTTCTTTCAGCCATCCAAACATTGCAATTCTGTGACTAACCACTGGATGGGGAAGTAGATCACACATTACTTTATCCTACCAGATAATCAGTCTACCTTTCCCACATTCTGTTACATAGAGATATTTAAACTTTCAGTTCACATTTAAAAC
This sequence comes from Ptychadena robeensis, assembly GCA_036250615.1. Taxonomy (NCBI): domain Eukaryota; kingdom Metazoa; phylum Chordata; class Amphibia; order Anura; family Ptychadenidae; genus Ptychadena; species Ptychadena robeensis. The sequence goes on along the minus strand of CM070032.1, from coordinate 139,492,258 downwards.
AAAATTCTATTCTATAAGTCTGTTGTTAATCTTTTGGATAAGATATAAAACACAAAATAGCATGTAAGATGTCTGCAACATTAACTAAGTAGTTGCATTGCCTCTGGATTCTCCCAACAAGTCTTTTTTATACAAGCTTCCTTTAATGGACCATACAAAGCTAAAGTAAGGGGTTAAGGACTATTTACCACTGTTGGATACGCTTTTATATTTAGTTAAAAACTTTATCTTAAGAAATGTCAAGATAAATTTTCAGTAACTTGTAAAATTGGGACATACGTTAACACATACTGGTTCTATTAAATGGGAAATGTTGTTAAAAAATCAAAAACAAAAAGGAAAAATAATGTAAATTGCTTAGAAATGTTTATCAGGATTTAGGCTTTGTTGGTTATTTCTAATATGCCATCTTAATCTGTTAGCCCATCTTTCTCCACAGGATGCCAATGATGCTACATTCCTTCTCTATAGATAACTTGAGGCCAGGATGTGTTTAAATGGCTGGACTACCAACAAAAAATCTGATTCAACTGCATGTTCATTACAACTCACACATTTCTCAATATAGGTGATTAAAAATGATCAAAAGCCACAAAAGTCATTGTAATTTAAATGTTCTTGCTTTATTCCCAGGCCTCCTGGCTCTTGCCTTATTCCTAGGCCTCCTGGCTCTTGCCTTATTCCTAGGCTTCCTGGAACTTGACCCTTTATTGGCTTATGGGCTATATTTTAAGTCAGACCACCCATAGCAGTTGCTGGGCTCTAATTAGATCAGCACCCACACCAATATATTGAGCAGCTTTAGATAGGGAATAAGATGTTTATTGCATTAACTGAAATGTCTATAAATGTATATAACAGAACTATTATTATTTATTTATCCCACCAAAGACGGTTGCTCCCGGACATATCTGTTTTCATTTCGGCAAGCTTTTGTTCTCTGTTGGAGTAAATTGGACGATGCTTAACATGATGTTTTTTTTTCTTGCTCTGGATGCTCTTTTAACATATGTATTTTTTTTATTTTGGTTTAACTCTGGTAAGATACTTTTTTAACTTGACTATGCAACCTGAAAATATTGTGTGGGGAAAAAACTTATTGTTTAAAGCAGTGGTTCCTAAACTTTCCTTGCAGGGCCCCCCTTTTCTATTTAGGAGCATTATCGAGCCCCCTCTCCCTATTTAAACACAGGTTAAGAATGCCCCCCTGGAAAACCTTCGCGGCCCCCAGTTTGGCAACCACTGGTTTAAAGTGTTTAAGGTGTTTTTTGTTAATATTTTTATGGGGGGGGGGGGGGCATTCAGACAACACCAACAGATATAGAACAAAGCGTACAGCATGTTGCTTTTAAAACAGAAATACTTGCTGCTCCCTGAAACAATCAATTTCAGGGAACCAAAAATTCTATATTTTTCTGCCAGGCTTCCATGGGTTATTTATAAATAATAAATTCATTATTGCGAATTGACACATATAATGGTTTTGTATACAGAGTGTGTCTTCACTGACTGCCACTGGGCTATTGGGTATTTTACCTGTCTTGGTGCAAGGTCATTAGAGGGAAGAAGTGATGACGGAGATTATTATCCCTATATTGTGGAGCTTGGTTGCAATGCACATGAAGTACAAAAGCAGAGCATAGGTCCATTTTGCGTTTCAAAAACTTGTAATAATTTGGAACATTAAGAGTACATTGTTTTCACATGAAAAAAGTATTACTGAATCCATGTATTTGATATGTAGAGATATTCAAATTTTGGGGGGGGGGGGGGGGG
>CM070032.1:139451809-139482737 GCA_036250615.1 Ptychadena robeensis | reverse complement strand
TTTCGGCGAAAAAGTCGAAATTTCTACTTAAAAATTCGCACTGCGAATTTTTCGTCCATCTCTAATGATATAGCCAGATTCACCAGATTTACCACAGAGGCTGGCCCACGCTTAGCATCTAAGTGAACTGATAGGCAGATATTTGCAGAAATCGAATAGAACACATATAAAATGCATTTGGGGCGATCGTTCGAGTGATTGATCCCGCTCCAAGAGAATGACGATCAAACAGGGATCCAACATGTTGGTAAACTCCTGTTTGATCGCCATTACTTTGGGAAGTGTTGGCCAGAGATCAATTGCTAAAGGGGGTGCACATCTATTCTTCGAACGGTTGATGAACAATTGGTTGACTTTTAGTTGCGTCACCAATTGCAAATGTTCTTTCATTGATCAGACAGGAATTGACCTGTGTATGTCCAGCTTTAGGTCATGTGTTCAAAGACGGTGGCAGGTGGATTGAAAAAATTATTATTGTTCTAGTTTTTTTCCATAAATTAAGCTTACAATAAAAAGATTTTAAGTCTACTTAGTTTTAAACTTAATTTATTCAAAAACTGAGCAATGCTTTTTCCTGTCTCCTAAACACCATTGTATGCTGCCATAAAGATGTCCAGGAAATAAGGAATATGGGTAAGCAAGTATAAATTTTCAGTTTTCTTTACAAGATCACACACCCCTTCTCTACATCTCCAGCAATCTTGGTGATGACATCATGTTCAGGGACTTTGCAATTTAGTTTCAAAAAGCACATCGCTGTATGTTTCTGTACCTTAGCTGCCGCATTTCCCCTCTAGACATAAACTTGAGTCATTTAGTTTTTCTTTGTAAAATTAGGTTCCTCAGCTTATTTTTGAGTCGGCTTATACTTGAGTATATATGGTTTTAGGAACACAGCATAAATTGAATGGGATTTTTTGTGATAGAGTTGTGAAGTACTATTATTAAGAAGTCCCACTTCAATATGTTTCTACTTTCTGTCCATAAAGCTTTTTAAGCTATTTTTTAATGGTGCTGACAGCATATCAGCACTTTACTTGTATTACCCATCCAGCTACTGGGGGAATATAAAATGTGCATGTGGTTATATAAAATGGAATAACGGATAGTTTGGGTTCATATAATAACATAACAGGTGGAAATGATTACCTCTCTAAATAATAGTGAGGGTAGATGGAGAATGCTGGAGAGCTCTGAAGCGAAGAGGCTTTGCTGAACTGCATTTCTGGCCCTATTATAATCAATTTATGTTAGTAAGATTATGGTTTTGTGGCTGCGTTACAGAGCATCCGGCTAGCACGGCTATACACACTAAACCAAGAGCCAAATTGTTATCCCACCTTGCACTTCCCTCATCGGCTGAGGAATTTTAGTGGCCTATTTTTGGGAAACAAATAAAAACAATAAATGAAAACATTTTTTGGAGACCAATTTTACATAGAACTAGATGATGCCATTGAACTGTCAAAACCAGCAAGCAGACACTGCAACTATGATAACATTTCCTAATCTGCAGCCATGTCAGACATGGATCTGCTTCCTGAAGTTTCTTCTGGGTAATATTTTCTTTGCTGCTTGCTGTACAAACACTGGGATATGATTTGAACATACAAGGCAGGATGAGAAGTTATCAGGGGTTATGAATGGCTTAGTTGTGACCCTCTGCTCTTTAGAATATCTGGTGGAGACAGTAATAAACCAACAGTACATGTGTTTGGTTTTATATTTTTTTTAAATACCTTTTAATATTTAATCCTGTTCCCTTAAAGGAAATGCTTCAATTAAAAAAAAAGTAGTTAAACTGAGGTTTTACCCTCTTGTTCTTCTACTACCATATTTCCCCCATAATATAAATCTTATATAAATCTTATATAAATTTTTGCTCCCAAAGATGCCCTGCATCTTAATTTCAGGGGATGTCTTATTTTTCCATGAAGAAGAATACGGCACTGGGGTATTAGGTTGGGGGGGTCACCTAAAATGACACGGGGGATCAGAGGGGGCAATCAAAATGGCACAGGAATTACCATTTTAGTAATCCCTCCTCCTGTGTCATTTTGATTGCCCCCTCTGACTCCCCCTGTCCAGAGCTACAGTACCATATCTTGGGGGGTGCCTTATTATTGGGGGATGCCTTATATTTCAGAGTGAGGCAAAAATGTAAGGTTGCCTTATTTTTGAGGGATGCCTTATTTTTGGGGAAACAGTGTATGCTCATACACAGGATTTTAGTGCAGAAGCCCTTTACCCTTATGTACCCCGTCTCTCATTTAAACTTCATACAATTGTTCTCATATGTTTACATACCCTGGCAGAATTGATGATTTTCTAACCATTTTGAAGAGAATATAAATGTTAACACAAAAACTTTCTATCACTCATGGTTAGTGGTTGGCTGAAGCCATTTATTGTCAAATAACTGTGCTTACTCTTTTTAAAATCAGAACACAAACTACCCAAATTACCCAGATTAAAGTAAACACACCCCAGCTCTTAATGCTGTGTATTGCCGCCTTTAGCATCCGTGATAGCTTAAAGTCTTTTGTGGCAGTTGTGGTTGAGGCTCCTTATCCTCTCAGACAGAGCTGCATATTCTTCCTGGAAAAAAGCCTCTGGTTCCTGTAAATGTTTGCGTTGTCTTGCATGAAATGCACGTTTGAGGTCTCCACAGTGAAAGAAAAGTTTTTGTGTCATCATTAACACTCTCTGAAAAATGGTTAAGAAATCATGCCAGGATGTGCAAACTTATAAGCACAACTGTACATAGGTGTTTGATAGAATGACAGCGGGCCAATGGGTTTACTTTGCCATATGCATACATTAAAACCTATGCTATTAGGCTTTTTTTTAAAAAAAAGAAAGGATATTCTGGAAATTATAGGAAGAACTCTACCTGGTGCAAATATTCATAGTAGATACTCCATGTTAATTTATTTAAAGCTCACCCAAAGTCAGAAACCCCCCAAAATGACATAATTGTTCAACGTCACTCCAACATCTTTAGAAATGCTCACCTTCTCTGCTCTTGTCTGTAGCATTCACCAAGTTTAAATGCTGGTCTTTCGCGGGTTAATGAACTGCAATCACACGTATGGCCATTGGAGGCTGCCATATTTTATATTTCCAGTGGGGAAAAACATATCTCTAAAGGAATATATAACGGCGTGATGACATGATTGTCTTTGAGAAACAGCAGTTGTAGTTTTTTTAAATAAAGAGGAGGTGCAATGAGGGACATTACAGGTAAGGATTTTTCTTTTTTAACAGATTGTCAAATAATAGGGGGTTGCAAACGAGGAACATAAAAGTACATGAGGTGAGTTTAGGTGCACATTTAAGTATTTTTTATTTTTAGTCATTGCAGTATAAATAATATTATTGCATAGAAATACAATACAAATCCAAAATATATTCCCTTTAGGTCTATAAATCTTTTCACACCTGTGGAACACTCTTCATTTGTAAATAATATACCCATACAAATTCCCACCACCGGTCTATGTAGAATCTTCCCGTACTATTACTGCAATGGAAAAGATAACTGTGGAAAAGGCTTACATGCTATTCATATGGGAACACAATTTTTAGTTTATCAATGACAGTCAAATGTATGTTTCCACAATATACACTAGTGAGGTAACCTGACCTTACAGAAAAGCGGTGCTGAAGGAATCTACGTCACACCTAAGCTGTACATGATACTTGAAATTTAGTTCACTTGCAAATGTGCAATATATCAGGAATATATGAATCAGCACTAATGAACAACACACAACATTATGAAACACTGCATGTTCCAGAACATCTGGCTGCCCTCTGTCCCAGTAATGGCAACGTCCCAATTGAATGAACATCTGCAAATCCACTTATAGTCTAAAAATTGGATCTTTTCATTTAAGTAATGGTATAGAAGGATGTGAAAACACAAGCATGCATTACTGCTGATTATTTTATAGCATTGTTGTTCATGGAGCTACTGATAAATCACCAGTAGCTATTGACAAGCTTTCAAGTGGGTTTCTATTTCTTGCAACTTGAAAAAATGTATAGAGAAAATAATTAGAGTTACGTGATCTATGTTATAGATGAACAGAAACTATTATTGATTTAGTTTTATTTAGGCTTCTTCAGCTGCTCTCTGGAGATGCTAACAATTAGCTTTGCGTATATTCCCATGCTGTACGTGATAAGGGTCCCTTAGTTCAGTGGTTCCTATAATGTATGATGATGTTATGATGATGTTCCTATATAGAAAAAGGGGCCCTGCAGGGAAAGTTTGGGAACCACTTAGCTCAACCCTAATGTAATATAGATGTTGACTATGGACATATAAAAGAGAAAAAATTAAGGCCTAGTTATGCTTTATATTTTTTTTAAACCCCCAGTAATGTGAAGGTCTAACAAATCTCAGACAAAAGGCTATATTCTGGCTTAGAAATTGCAGGCAACATTGTAGTGTGTCCATGAAATAATACATATTTATCCATACTTGAAAGTACCCGATATATCTCTAGACTTCAACCAGTTTGTAAATTACGAACTATTTGGTACCTCTTTTTTTTTGGTTGGTCCTATGTGGTACCTCTCAGTTTTTTGGTTGGTCAACCCCCCCCCCCCAACTTGGCAGATCTAGACTAAAAAAACAGATTGAATTAAACTTTTACTTTACCTCTAAGCTGGCATGATGGTGCAGAAATGTTCCACAATCCTAAAACATATATGTACATTCTTTTAACTCGAGCCTTTGGAGGTTGCCAACCCTGGTCCTGGAAAAATATGTTCTTCCTATTAGTCTTCGAGGGGTTAATTAACTGCAGTAACATGAATGGTCACTAGATGGCAGTAGACAATGTCTCTTAATGCTGCATAACGTATCTCTGCAGGCTTAGTAAGGGAACCTGATTATGTTTCCTTTCCTGAGTCTCTCTGTGCTGGGCAGCAGAGGAGTGGTCACAGGGTGGTGCAGTGTCATCATATGGAAGAACTGGTGGGGGTCATTTGAGATTTACTGATTACAGCTATGGTTTTTTTGGGGGGGGGGGGGGGGGGGGGGGGGGGGGGGGGGTTGACAGATCATCCATGTAATTGGAGGTTTTATGGAAGGACATAGAGTATACGTTTAAATTAAATGTACATCTGTGTAAAGAGAGGTTGTTTTTGTATGCATTAATGGTAATGCTGTTGATGAATATATGGATTTTAAAATCTAAAGTAAACTGTGTGCTAGGTGCGATATAACAGTGTGTAGATGATTTAAGTACAAACATATATTTTTATGGTGAACCACTGCAGGGTATCCAAGCCATGCCATTTTGTGCACCCACTGCATTTGGCAGATGCTGACAACACAAGTCGAAGCTGACAGGTGTCAATCAATCCTTGGCTGCCCATCCCTTCTGCTCAGAGCATGAGACAGGTCTGAGTTCCGAGAGTGAAGCAGCTTTTACTAGAGCTGCAGTACACACCTGTATCGCTGGTGCTTTAGTATGTAAAGCAGTGGGGATATTAAATGCATTGTGTTGGTTTATAGAGCCAAATACTTTAGAATGGTGTGTCCCCAAATTTATGGACCTGGGGGTCATTTGTATATGTGTGAGCATGTGTGCATGCATCTGTCCATGTATGTGCAGTTTGGGAACCCATGGTCTAAACAAATCTAACCCAAATCTGAAAACTACAGCCTATCCTTATTTGTATTTGTTATACATCTTCTGTATTTGATTATATGTTATATGTTATATGTTTTGTAAACATCTTTTAATGTATGTTTAATTATTAATTACATTTTTTGAGAAATTACCATTGTTTAACTTCCACTGCATTTTCATTCAGGGTGAATGTCCAGCAAATGTGACAGTGACAAACTATATTGCTGCCAGGGTGGTTACAATTATTATCTCTGGTTTCTGTGAATTGGGAAAGAAAGCATTTTCTTCAACCACAAGCAGTGTTATAGTTTATGTGCATGCAGATGTAGAGAAATATACTGTATGAAAAAGACGTTCATATACAATAGTATATTGGCAGATTGTTTTTATTGTTTAAATAAAAGGCATGGAAAAAACAATACATTTAGTCGTAATAGTATATAAATAAAACTATAGGGCACAATCATATTTGCTTTGCTTTTGTTTTCAATACTGTACTTTGCCCATTGTCAATGCTAAAAAAATCCTTCAGCTCATGTACATTTTTGGGTTGTCTTCCATGACCTAAACATTTGAGACTTTCCTATAAGAGCAAAAACATGTTTAGTTCAGGAGACACCAGAACCTCCACTTTTGTCTGCTATAGCTACTAAAAGATAGTAGTGATAAGTGAGCATGCTCAGCCGAACATGCGTTCGGCTCAAGCATCGTCATGCTCGTATCATGCGATGTTCTAACGAGCACCTTGTGTGTTTGTGAGCCATGCTTGAGTCTCCATCCCGCACGTTTCAAGGGCCAGAAACAGCCAATCATGGAGTAGGTAGGTACTGCCCTCACTGTAATGCCAGTAGCCATCTTAGGTGCCTGGAACACATGATTGGGCGCTATATAGCATCTGTACCGTCCCTGTTCGGCAAAGGAAGAGAAAGATTGTGGTGTGCAGATATCCACATTTCAAACATTCAACAAACGATCCAAAAGTCCTTTTAAGGACTCTAGTCTTTATTTTGCATTCAAAATTAATCTTGTTTTGGACATATAGTGTTCCATATCAGTGATTTCTAATTCACACACATTCCTCTGGGCACTATAGAAGGTTTAGTGCGTTTTGTTGGAGATATTCTAATAACATAACAGTGATTTGTAGTTCACAGCCATTCATCTAGGCAACAAATCTAGTCAGATATAAAAAAAAAAATTTTGTACTTTAGAAAAAAAGTTAATCTGACCCAATCTAATGTGCATGTTGTGGCCTTTGGTGTGTGAGTCTGACATCAGGAAAAAAATCTGGATTTTCCCCCCAAAAATATCTGACTGGGAAATTGACTGGAAAATTCTTTTGCCACCTACAGTGTTTGAAAAAAAAAATAGTTGCTGCAGTGCGCATCTATTCACCTGGCCCCAAGCTACTGTGCATGTTGTGCCCTTTTTTGTGTGACATTTACAGTCAGACATCAGAAAAAGTATTCTGGACTTTAAATACAATTTAATCTGACCAGGGCAAATATACTGTTCACATTCTGGTCTTATTTGTCACCTATGGTGTTCTAAAAGGGTCACTGTAGTTCACGATTTATTCATCTGAGCCTAATATACTGTGTATGTGGTGGTGTTTTCTGTGACATATAGTGTCCGTCATCCTAAGATTGAAAATGTGTGTGGTGATCCAAAGAGGGCTGTGCATAGGAGATGCCTGCCCACTCTGACAGTTTTGACAGAGTGGGCAAATCTTGCCATGTCAAAATGTGCCATGCTGATAGACTCCTAGGCAAAAAGACTGAATGCTGTAATACAATCAAAAGGTGCTTCAACAAAGTATTAGCACACTTATGCAACCATAATATTTAAGTTTTAAATGTTTTCTTACCTCCACCTAAAATAATTCAGTTTGTTTTTCATTTGAGTGGTACAGTTTATAGGTCACATTAAAGGTGGAAAAAGTTCTGAAATGATGGTCAGCTCAACTGCGGGCCCTCAACTAAATGTTTTTATAGTGTCTGCTGAACAGCATGCATCAGCTCACCTGCAGGCACAGGCATATAATGTTTTAGAGCGCCAGCTCACCTGCAGGCACTTGCATATAATGTTTTAGAGTGTAATTTTTCCTGGAAAACTGTTTTTTTTTTGGGGGGGGGGGGGTTCAGCTATGGTCTCTTCTCTCTAATTGCCTTTGTTAAAGAAGTTTGGAGGCCTGTCATTTATCATCAGTCCGGTCTACTTGACAGCTTTCCACTTTTTTTTTAAATTAGAGTTTTAACTTTACTGATTTTTAAATATCTTTTATTCATACAATGTACAACCCTTTCTTGATGATGCTTTGGTAGTTCATCTGCTCTTTCTCCATGGTTTGAAATCTCTGAATGCATGTTGACTATGTATTTGTAGACCCTTACATTCAATTATAATTAAAGATGTTTCAAGTGTTTCTCCAAGGAAACCTTTTTCCCCTTGCAGTTGTTCCTCCAAATCCTGGTTGTCATTCCTGTTGGGGTAACCCATCCAATTTTGTCAGCCAGGCAGACTTTTACAGATGAAAGACAAATACCTCAAACTGTAATTTTGTAATTATTTTCAACAGCTCACAATTTTCATCTTTTTAATTAGACAAATAGAGTATATATACCAATTATCATGCATGCACCTCATTTGTTTATGCAGAATCAACAAAAAATATTGTTTGGCAGGTATAATTAATTCTTGGCTGGATATGCAAACACATCATCAGACCTTTATGCTGCATTAATTCATGTGCAGTCAAAACGCATCAGAATTATTAGCCCGACTTATCTTTGCGCACTGTTGACAGTAATATAACATATGATTACCGTTTCTTCTTATTTTGGGATTGTCATTCATGATGTTTTCAGTACAAGAGGAAAACAAAGATGGCACATTTCTAAAAGGTAATTTCAGGCAGTATATTTCTCTGATTTTCAATTTAGTTTGACTAAAATATGCACATACCTTATCACTATATGCGTCCTTGATTGAAAATTTACTTCTTTTAATATTGCCATTGGAATCAGGATTAAGCATAATAAATCTACTCCAGCATCTTAAAACTTCTGGAACAGACACTGTAACAAAGTTAAAAAACTTGTAAGGTAAAAAGTTAATATTACACATTTATCACAGTAAAGCAAGGATTTTAACAGAGTATATGAGCTGCCCATTAACAGCAATGGGGCTTTGGCAGGGCTCCCGATACATCAGTCTGGGCCTCCGTCACGTTAATGTCGACGCAGCCCTTCTGCAACCATAGGAACGTAATGGAGGCTTGCGCTGATGTCAATTTTTGTTTTCCTTTATGATGAAAAGTGGTGATTAGACCGTGAAAAATAGCTTGTATGCACAACTCAATGCATGCATGTGGCTGCTTTTGGCTCTGTATCATAGGTGACATCCTCTTAGGATGTTAATGTACTGCTAGCGATAGATAGCCTTGAAATACCTGATATACAAAATTACAAGCCTGTGTTTGTATCTACATCTCCTTGTGAAAGAGGTTGGCTCCAGCCCCCGCTGACCCCCCTCTTAGGCTGATATGCTGAGACCTGCCATTCTACATTGACCAGAGCTGAACAAGAGTTGTAGACCAGCAGATGGATGTGGTGCAAAGAGACCTATGGCAAGTATTACCCTGGTGAGATTGAGAGAGTAGGTAGAAAGATCCCTTTTGGCCATGTCCCCATACTTTTTCCTTTTCGCTTTGTTTCTTGTATATAACATTTTATGTATATCCCTATTTGAAAATAAACCCAATTCTTATTTAGGATCCAGCTGGTTTCTCCTCTTTGTTTGTGGGGAGGTCAAGTAAACTACCCATACTTGGTTGTTTTTCTTTTATTTCCATGTGATGTCTCTATTAAACCTCTAAGGTTTACTGTAACCACAGTTATATGTCTGTGTATTTTGGTTTTTTTTTATGTGAAATGTTGTAAGTGCCATTATCAATTTCTTATAGAGAGGAAATGTTATTTGATCTCTCATACTAGTTCTTTTCTTTGTTGTTGTTTTACTTTTTAAATTACAAACATTTTTATTCTAATAGGGTTTTTTCCAGAACATAATTAAATAATTTCAATTAACATATATGTGTTGCATTTTCAAACTTTAGTGCATAACATGGCCAAAAAAAATTAAGATTGAGAAGCATCCTTAACAGCTCACACAAATTGAGAACGTGTGAGAGACTGAATTAAATCAGCAAAATTTTATAGGACTGGCATTGGGGTTTCAGGCCTAATACACTCATCATAATCAGATGCTGGAGGTCCTTGTCTAGGGCTTAGTTCTAACATTAGTTTTCCTAAGAACTTTTATAGCCATGCCGCTGTCCGGAATTCCAGAAAACGCCATCCAAATTGTCTATATGCAATTCATTACAGAATACCTGATTGTTTGAGTAGACTTGGAAAAAAATCATTTCACAGAAAAACTGAACATTTAAATGTGTTCTATGGGGACACTGAAAGAAAGAATATAGTTTTCCAATAAGAAAGTTCTATCAAGTTTTCTCAGGCCAATACATTTTGGGTCTGATCCATTAGCAGCTGTAGTTATTGTTACAATGGAAGTTTTTAGCTGATATTTAATGACTCCCATGAGTACATGCAGATACGACATCCAAGAAACTAAACATATTTTCTTCTCTTTAAAAATATATGTAACACTGCACAGTTATGGAGTGTTCTGGATACTGGCCCAGAAACCACAATGATGTCATATGGCAGGTTAACCTTTTGAAAGTAGTGATTATATTTTAAAACAAATGGAAACAATAGTTTTCCAATGCAAGGTAAGACTTTCCAGGTTTATTGACTACCAATACATTTATAAAACTGTTGTTGAAACATTAAGGTACACAATTTAGATTCTCTTTCTATCACTGGCTTTAATGGATTGAATTTCATATCTCTAAAAACATGTCTTTATTTTTATCAAAAACTTATTATAAGTGTAGAGCAACCTGGACAGCTGCCTATAGACAGGAACATGTTAATCTGCTGATATTTTTTGTAGAGCTGCAGTTACATAATGTACTGGCTAGGAAAATGGACCACTTAGGGCTCATTCACTAGGTCAATAGGAAATGCACTGCTGGTGGTTTTGTAACAGTTCCCCATAAGATGGGGGGGGTTTCAGTATGCCGACTTCCAGCCACCCTGAAATAAAACATCTGCATTGGTCAAAGATTATTAGATACATTCAATTTGCAAATACACTATTGCTTTTGTACTAAGGCTGAGTCTCCACTACAGCAAAAAACGCAAAGGTTGTGTCTTTGGCTCGCCCTAATGACCTGTAAAAATGTAGCAGTTTGTAATCACTGTCAAAAAACTGCAGTGGAGACATATCCTCAATGTTTTTACTAAATGTAATTTTTTTTCATTTTGTGCAATATGCAACACAAGCACTCAGCAGTGACCATACATAGTAATTGGCACATTGCATTTAATTTGATGTCAAACCATGGATATTAAGTCTTATATTTTTTAGGTTGTAATAATATTTGAAACATATTTATTGAGATAGGAAAATGATGGGAGTGACACCACCCCTGCTAGGAGTCCATTATGAATTTTGGCTACCACATGATACTTATTCAGTCACAGCCCAAATCCATGGTGTACGCACTGGGACACTGGAAGTCCCCCCATACCCTCCAGGACATTGCATTTCTGTGAGTCTGATGACCTGGTACAGCCATATATCTTCTATTGATCTACCGGTTTATTAGTATTTCTACTATTGTTTCTTGTTCAGGGTTGGGGTAGCACAAAAACAACAGGTCATGCCGGATTTTACCTCCATCCAAGACATAAAGATTTGTGACCTCTTGTTTATCCTGAAGAAGTGACTTGAAGTCACGAAACGCCTCTGTACATATTAGTGTCGATTTTATCGATTTTACCTTGAATTTGAATTAAAGCCGAAATATTGATTTTAAAAACGGGCACCTCTACCTGAGATATTTTTACGTGGGTACCCCCCAACCCTGCATACTATATATCACTGGCAACTAGTGATGGCCGAACATCGGCCAGGACTGTCCTCGAACGGGCGGGTCGGACTTCTAAAGAACATCACAAAGGTTGTTAGCACTAGTGGCTCTCAAAATACCTGAGTACCACTAACCAACAACAAAAAAATTTAAGTGTAACGTCTACCTTCTCTTCTGTTCCCTCCTAATTTTACACTCCTATGTGCTCCTAACCCCTCCTTTTGTACCTCTATTTTTTGGGCTACTTCCTGCTTTCTGGGGGACACCCACACAGCACCTGACTACTACTATTGTTTCTTGAGAGCAGTTGGTTTAACCGGTCTATTGGTATTTTGATTAAAAGGACAAGGAACCGTTTCTTTTTTTCTTACAGTGCCAGTAAACCCATCTGCCTTCTTCACACTTTACAGGTTAAAAAGCTTTACATAAAATAATGGGTCCAGTTTTATTCTTGATATTTGAACTTTATGCTCCACCTTTAACAGGAAGATCTCAGTGCATAAGAGACTCAAGCCTTACCATTTCAATAGACCTTTAATGTGCCTTATCCTCTTCCTCTGCTTCCGCAGAGCAATTTAAAATGTTTGTAGTGACATGGCTAAAAATAATAAAATCAAGCTGTTGGAGGGACTGGAACATTGTCAGTTTGATGTTTCCTTAACAGGGTTGCCACCAAACTGAAGGCCTTCACTATTGGGAATTAGGGACACCAATTTTTACAATCTTTACATTTAAAGTTCATAATCAGTGGATAATGATCAGATAACCCTCTCTAACCTAACACCAGGGAAGAGGGGGTTACTGCAAATGGGCACATCTGGGGCACCAGAGAATTTATTAGGGCGATGTTTAGTGCATAGGTGCACATTGAAAGCAGTTTTCATGCACTGTACTGTTCAAATCTCCCACCCGCGGAGAATATATATGAAAGCCAGCATGAAAAAGGGAAATGGAAGAGCTGGTGAATGGTAACTGAAACCACACCCCCCAAAGTTTCAGGTTATGCTGAGAAGTTCCCATTCAGGGAGAATTAAAGAGGATTTCTTGTGGTAAAGCCTGAGAATTCAAACCGTTATCAAAAAAAATTGTGGTCTTAATTCAAATATAGGACCAGTACAATTTTCTAAAATATATACATTTATAAAATTAGCAGCTTGAATTGCATCACACATAATGACACGCCACATTACCTCCATACATTCATTGTGGGAAAAGTGATGCTTAGGGTTTTACTCAAACAGTTTTAACCCAAATGGGGATTCCAAAAACTATGAACATAGTCTCCACATTAGGGATGCTGTGTGGAGCTGAGGTGCGCGGCGTATAAAAGTTCCGGGAAAAAATCATGGTTCATGGATAATATCAAAAGGCAGCCTATAGGGGCGTTATTCCCCCAGAATAGATGTGTAGAGCATAATCTAAAAGAAAAATAATCTAAAGCTGGTTTTTGTAGGCAGTTCCATAAAAAATCTTCTGATATAGGGTATCATAAATGGCAATCTGTGTGATACTAAGCGAGTTCCACCCCTTGATTTGCCTGGTGTTTAGTTGGTCTATCAACATTGAAAAGTAACATGAATTGGGGTTATTTTTCTACATATTTTGCAAAAGTATTACTATACATGTTACAAAAGCATCTCTGATGAAAACTGAGACCCACAAAAACGCATTGGGATTGCCACTTATTGTGTCATTATAAATTCATTGGATTATCTTTTAAAGATGTATCAATCGTAGGCCGTCTGTACTGTGAGAGATGGTTAATTTTCAACTAGCTGACTAAACTGACGCAAAGCCTCTGACACTTTATTTTAGAAAAGGGTGGTGAAAACATTAGAAAAAATTATTTTGGCTCTAGCACATGGAGTTTTTGATAAATGAACAACCCCTAGCGATAGGGACGGCACCATCTCGTTCAGCGTGCTACCATCACTAGTGCAATCGGGTGAACATCGGGGGGTCGCCGGCGCATACTTACGTTTTGCGCTTGTACCGGTGTTGTACCCGATGTGACATGCTGGCTGCTGGGCTCATCCCCCCCTCCGAGCGAATGATGACATAACATCGGGGAGGGCGGCAGAGATTGAAAGGGAATAGCAAGGAATCAGTTTCTATGTAGAAAACTGCGTTTCAATGTTTCTTAATGTATCTAATATCACCAGAATTGAAACGTCTCTGGTGCCCCAGATGTGGCCCATTTGCAGAAACCTCTCTTCCTGGTGTGATTTTACCACATCATCACACCAGGTAGAGGAGGGTTAACTGCAAATTGGGCATCATCTGGGGGCAACCAGGCTTGATTTGGGCGAATTTTTAGTACATAGCAGCAAACTTTGTGCCTGATTTTTGTTTGTTTCTCATTCCAGTGTATGATAAATACAGTACAGATAACGTACAGGTGTTTGACTGGCCCTGCTCAATGGCAGGAAAAAGCTATTTTTCTGCCATGGGCGGATCTGGAGCAGGAGGAAGATCTTTCAACTTGAGTAACCCGGTCTTCGAGTGAAAAAAGTGACGCTATTGAGGTCAAGTCCGGCAATCTGACAAGGAACTAACCGCATCACTAACATCATTCCGGTTTTCCAGATTTCCTGAAATGAAAGGCCGGGAATTTAAATCTCCTGTGAAACAGAGGGAATGTCTGACTTTTCTTTAAAAGTCCGATCCGGCTGTTCGCAAAGGACCCGTTCGATTTCGCCATCTGTTGACACCTTGAAACCTTCTAACTAGGGTTATCCCTTTTATAGGATTGTTGCGTTTAAATTCCATAGACTACGTATAAGAATTAGAAAGTTAGTAGGACTTGAATTAAAAACATATGCAATGACTGTCCTTTAGGAAATGTTTCAGTGCTGTATAAGTGACAGCTTTATGGACTGATTTACTCATGGAATTAATCTGATTGCTTAAATGCTGTCAGAAGGTTTTGTTTTCTTCCCATAGTGGTTACTTTGGAACTTGGATAGACTTTTGTCTTTATTTTTATTCTACCTTTGTATCTAAGCAACATGTAATGCATTTAGCAGGATTTGGTGAACAAGAAACCTTTGATGTGACTAAAATCCTTTGTGACTAAACTTCCTTTTTTTTCCTACTCCTAAAACTATTCTTACCACCACCATACAACTAAAAAAAAAAAGTTTTTTTTTTTTGTTCCTACAGTTGCAAAGGAAAACGTATTGTGAACCCTTGGGATATGTGAGTGTTGCATGAAATTGGTTCATAAAATGGCTCTGATCTTCACCTAAGTCACACCAAAGAAAAACACAGTCTGATTAAAATTTATACTTTACAAAACATATGTTTCATGTTGTATTACCAAAAATAACATGTATAAACATTCACAGGCAGGTGGGAAAATCTGTGAACCTTTTGGACTTCATTAATATTCTGGAGTTGTGGTGGTTGTAATTGCTCTATTAAGGCCCATGCACACCGCATTTCAACAGGCTTGAGGTCTGGACTGTGACTAGGCCACTCCAGAAGGCGGTATTTTGTTCTTAGAAGTAAATTTCTGTTGAATGACTTTGGGTCTTTGTCCTGTTGCATCCTCCATACTCTGCGGAGCTTCAGTTGGCAGACAGATGGTCTTACGTTTTCATCCAATTGTCTTGGATAAAAAACTCTGAATAAATTTTTACATTAATGACAACAATCCGGCCAGGCCCGGAGGCAGCAAGGCAGCCCCCAAACCATGATGCTCCCTCCGGCCATGTTTTACAGGGGGGATGAGGTTTGATGGGTGTGTTGTGCCGTTTTTTCTCCCACATAGGGTTGGGTGTTTTACAAACAACTTAGTTTTGGTTTAATCTGTTACAGAATATTTGCCTAGTAGTGATGTGGAACATCCAGGTGCCTCTTTTGCAAACTTTAAACGTGCTGCAATATTTTTGTGGAAGAAATGGCTTCCTGTGTGGTGTCTTCCCAGTTTTCTTGTTGTAGATGGTCAAAATGTTATGAAATTTTTGTAAGTCTTTAGTTGACATCATCTGCACGTGACTATTTACAGGAATGACCAGTATAGGAGAGTAGATAACAGTGCTAAACTTTTCCATTTGTAGACAGTTGTCTTACCATGCGACACATGAACATCAAGGTTTTCAGATTACTTTGTAACTCTTTCCAGCTTCATGCAAGGTCAACAATTATGATGGTAGTATACTGCTGAAAGCTCCTTTTCTGTGAGGCATAGTACAATAAGCTAGTGCTTCTTGAACCCAGTATACCAATTAATTCTTTTTTTTAGGTCCTCTAGAGTTCTTTGGAAAGTAAAACACCTTCTTCCAACCTGGATCCTGATACTTTTTAACACTACAAATAACATGCCAGAAAATTTTGTACTGTTACACAGCTGAACAATGACGGACTGTTTTTTACATTTATCAAAGTTAAATATCTCGGTATTATCCATCAAAACAGATTTAAACTATGTACCACAATTGTGAGGGGGTTTGTACTTCCCATTGTGAGATAATGTGTGTGTGGATGATATAGGGGTGTAGTGTGTGTGTGTGTGTGTGTATATAGAATATATAATTTGAATAACTTCGTAGTCAGCATAAAATTTTAAAGGAGGAAACCTACAAAAAAATAGCTGGTAGACATAGCAAAATAGATGCAGAGTTATAATAAACAGAGTTACAAATATGATGACTAATTTTGAACTCATAAGCAAGCCTACTTAATTAAATGGATATCTAAATATAGAGGTCTCATTAGTGGTGGCCAGGCTATCATTAAATCTGGTTATGCTGAAAAATTGTAAGAGTTAGTAAGTAACACTAATGTGTTCCCATAGAGAGCTCCACGTATCAGTACTTGTCTTTCCTTACTACCTCTTGTGATGTAAGTGTAAGGTATGTTTATTCCACCTTTTTTCATGATTGGCACCTCTCCCGAAAATTTCTACACTAAGGATCCATAAGCATATTTAAAAACCATCAATTAAGAAAGAAGCTAGGTGTTGTTTCTTTTAGACTAAGGGCTTCTATGTACAGACCTGAAGCGTTTATACTGGATTGGTTAGATCTTTGAAGGTGGATTGCCTGCCAGTTTAGGCATGTTACCTCCATTATTGGAACATGTCCAATACAATACTGCTCAATCAATTTTTTTATACACTTTGGTGATCAATTTAGCTAAAAAAGGGACATAGGATTTTTGAAACAATCAACTTAAAACAATAGTTTTTTAAGTCACAATTCAAATGGAAAAATTTGAATCGTATGCCAGCTTAGGGGGCGGCCGTTGGGGGGGTGATGCCAACCACCAGCACAATGTGTGCCAATGCTTGCCACACTGAACCAGCGTGCGAATTTAGGATTATTCAACCCCAAAAAAAGTGGCATGTCCCATGACTGACTTAAGGATAGAATTCTGACAGTTTGAGTGATGAACAGCTCTAGCACACTGCTGCACAGATTTGGGGAACGGCTGTATGTAGACGCAACCTTTAATTCCTGGATGCGTAAATCCTTTGACATTTTAACCATTTTAATTTACTTATTGCTAATTATAATTAATATTTGGTTGACAAAAAGGAACCCTTCTGTACTTGTCTTAGGTATTGCAGCTTAAATCCTGTACTAGTCTATGGATGTGATTCAATAAAGAACAGGAGTAATACAAGCAGACAAGAGACTGAAGTTGTACTTTTAAAAGTGTATTTTTGAATATGTATTATATTAATGCTTTATCCATGCCGAATTGCTGTCAATGTCAGTATAATTTTTTACTCCATCAGTTTCAGTTCTTATTGTTATGTATAATAACAGCAGCGGTATAGATTGATACCATCAATCAAATGCAGTAGAGGGTATAAAATGTTCATTTAATATACATTTCCAAGATTGGTGTGACTGCCTTTTATTTGCCTTGTTCTCTATTCTAAATATAAATTGCATATTGTTTTAGCATACGTAAAACTGGAAAAAGCTCACGAGCAATAAAAATATTGACTCCATAGGACTTCCAACGAATGTTGAAAAAATAGCACAAAAAATGAAAATGCATTATTCGAAAAGAAAATCCAACCAATATTATCTACCAGACATCCAGCAGCCATACAGCTTAATGGGAGGGTTGTTTTAAGACTTCCTCACAGCAATAGTTTCATTTTTACATTAGGTCTGATGCTTGGATATTGTTCTTGCGTATATAGATAAAACATGACCCCCCCCAAACCAAGGCAAATAATGTATGAGTGAAATGGAATCAGCCTGTTTGTCTCATTATTACTGATCTAGCCCTGGATCTCGCAAAACCTTAGACAGCCTTAAGCTTTTACACTCCGGTCAATTACAATGCGATCGATGAACCAATCGATAGCGATAGCATGCAGTATGCATTGATAGATGCGAACCACATTGGCAACGATCCCCCCTGGTTGAACTGGGATGGGGCCCTTCAATCCCCATTCAAACGTAATGTTGATCAGGGATGTACCAACATGTCAGATCCCGTTGATTGGGACACTTTCTTGGAGTGGATCGAATGGCTCCAGATGGGAAGCCATTAATTCCCGAAAACACACCCTCTAGTCTGGGAATTATTTGAACAACTAGGACAATGTCAAGCATGTTCTTAACTAGAAGTACAAATGATTTAAAAACATTGAAATGTTCAGCTCCAGAATCTGCCCATTTTTTCGCGAGCCTTTGTCCTGAGGGAAGCCTATCTAAATGGATGCGAAACTAATACAAGGGCTTGGGAGATCTGCCTTTGCTTTGTTATCTTGCAGTTTCTCTATCAGTTGCAAGAAAAAGTTTTGAACCCTTTGGGATTATGTGGCGGTGTGCTGTAATTGGTCATGAAAATAGAAGACAGGAGTGATCTAACCTTGAAGGTCCAATCAGGGGATGTGATATGGTGTGGTGCTGAAAGCTGTCCGGTCCATTAAAAGCACGCACCAGTTTTGGGGTTGGTTCACTGGTTTCAAGAAGCACTGCTGTGAACCTGCCTCGCAGAAAAAGAGCCTTTAGAAGAAATATGGCAATGTTGACTTGCCTGAAGTTGGAAAGGGAAGGGTACAAATTATCTCCAAAAGCTTGATGTCATGTGTCCACGGTAATATAAGACAGACTCATTTATAGGTCATTCAACTAAAAACTGGATCTATTGGCAGTAATGGCAATGAGCAGGAATTGAACAAACATGTTAGTCCTCTTTGAACTTTCTTCGAGAGCTATGATGTCCTGCTTGGAAAAAAGATGGCCTTGTTCGATTCGAACAATCAGCAATAGTGATTGATTGTACGGACAATCAAACGACAAATGCTGAACCCAGTGTATGGCCACCTTAAGTGTAGCATGATAGGGAAGTAAGGTTAAAAACAAAATCAGGGTCTGGCGGAAGGGACAATAATTAATTTCCAATGTTATTATGAAATTTGTCATAACAAAAAAATTTTCTACAAAAATAGTATAAAAGTTAATTGTAACACTCATATACGTCTTAGTTTTTTTGTTACAATTTAGCACAAGGAATATGGTTCAGAGCATAACAAGGACAAACACTGGCCTATGACCGATTTCTGATTGGGTCTGAAAAAGGAAGCAGCAAGTTGCACCCCTACAACATCGTACTCTTAATACCATCAAAACAATCCTATGACTTAGGAGGGGATGAAACTGGGGGGGGGGGGGGGGGGGATGGGATGTCTAGCCCCGTCAGCCCGGTATAAACTTCATAGAGACACGAAAGTATATCGATTCTATCATCTGGTGAAGAAACTTAAAGGACAGATCTCTAAAGGCCATGAGAGGAGCAAGACATGGTTTCCCAGATATTTGCACACTCATGCATTCATTTAAGGCCGAAACAAGTAGAAGCAGTGTCATCTTACTGAATTAATCTTCCCGACCCAAGAGGATGTGGAGACCAGGTGGAGATGAGGTGAAATAATTCAAAACAGGCAAGTGCAGCGAGCAGGAAGAGGAAGATTCATGTTAGCCACAAAACCTCTTTAGATCAGGTACATGGAAACTGTATTTACCTCACCGTGATTAGGGCCACAAATGGAGGAGCCAAGCGTATTTACCTGCAGTGTGCGGATGCCCAGCAGATTAGCCATAATACACAACAGCAGAAAAAAGACAAGTTAGTTACCTTCATTGACCAACAACTATGTGCAGTCACGCAGGGGTTTTAAAACATGATGAAATATTTTGGAAAATTCAGCCGCACGGGTCATTTTCCAGGTTCACTATGCCAACAATGACTGCAATGTTTCTCCATTAAAATGATACTTTATAGGAGAATCAATGGTCATTAAATATTTGGCCATTCGTTTATCTCATTCACAGCTGGCAATGCCCAGTCATCTTGGAAGCTTTTATACCCAAGATCCTGAATAGCCAATGTACTTCCAAACAGACAGTAAATGGGGGCCATGGTATTTATATTAGTAAATGGGATTTATATTTATTACAATCGAAAATATGCTTGCCAACTTATGAACCTGACTATTACCGAGATAATGCAGAAATCTTTGTTTCTGTAAGCCAGCAAGTGATTTGAAGCTTATAAAATTAGAAGAAATTAAAGCAACACATTGCATTAAACGAAAAAGCTTGCCGACAAAAAATCTGCAGGTCTAACAAGTTCAAAACAGATTAAATGAACATCAATTTTACTTGTGCCAGTTACCCCCATGGAAAAGACACCTGACTCTGCTTTATAGTCCAACAATTGCAGAGTCGAATAACAAAACATAGGGTTTTTAAACTCTTGTTTACCAGAACAAAAGCTTGAAGTAACCATAACATGAAATTGTTTCTCATTATTTCTAATGCCAGGGCTTTATTTGTATGTAAGGAATGTATATTTAAGGTCAATTGGTTACATAAGGTAAACAAAAAACTATTTGTTATACCTGTAAAAAAAATTGCTAATTGCATCACAAAAAATTCAGTTAACTAATATTAAAGAGATATGCAAAAAAAAACCAAACAGCACCCTTGGTTGGCAGAAGACACCACAGACACAGTGGGTAGGAAGAAAAAGCACATAATTTATATGACCCCAGAAATGTGTCAGGTGCTCAACATTCTTTAACAACAAATTAATCATTTAAGAATCAATTGTTCATTCCTTTGGGAACATGTTATAGGAAACACTGATTTGTAGGTACATGTTCAGTAGTAAAAATTTACTAGTAAGGATCAATGTAATAGTATTAGTACCACAAGGGGTATTCTTTAAAATATTATGGGACTAGCTAACTATCTTATTACTTTGACTTCCTTTGTCAACTATTCCATATTAACCGTATATGTTCAGAATCCTTTTAATTATATAAAAAAACTCAAAAAACTGTTTTTCCTAGGACATATAACCAAAGCTTTGGGTTACCCAACCATACAATACAGACAGCTCAACACCATAAAGCATTAATAGGAGCTGGACCTCCTATGTAGCTTTTCTATGCTATAGAAAGCATTTACTTATTGCAGATAAACTTAAAATAGGTATAGGCTCAAGTTATCCCTTACGTTCACCAGTGTGTTTTGGGTACAGGCTGCTTCAATTCTTTATGTGCATGGCACATCCACAGTTCCCACAGTGCTTTTAGTGCTGCCGCATGATGAATTGGCCGCGGTTAAAAACAGTTATCAAATTTTTTGAGATGCGGTTTTTAACCCCACCATTCCGGTCTATAGCCGCAATCAGAGGCACGGCCCACAATCACCACGCGTGAGCGGAGTTTTTAGTCTGGGCCCCCCCCGGTCGATCAGGGGAAGAGCCCACATTCAATTACCATGGGCACAATTACATCACGGGTGGCTGCGCCGTGGGGAACATAGCCAAAAAGAGAAAAAATACTTTACCAAAAAACTCGGTACCACAAAGTTCAAAGCACACAAGTATAACATGAAGTATTCCCAGAGTACTTTCATTTGCAATACACTGACATAATCATTTGATGAATTATTCATCATCATCTATTAATATAATTATACATTTGGTCATATAGGGTTGATATATAAAGTAGTGTTATGACTTACATCTACAAATACAAAACACGCCATGTGACTTTATAAGTTGGCACTTTGCTGCATCAACTTGGGAAAAATTGAAAAAAATACATATAAATTAATAGGGCAGTTGCACCAATCTATTTAAAGGACGAGCTCACAGGACTGATTAAGAAAGGCGTACCGGCAATCAGGGGGCCTTGTTGATGCATGTTATCTGATATCTCTGTACATTTAGCACTGTGGCTCCTTTTTATTGGACAGGCTGTGGTTGATGCTCAGCAATGCGCCAAAGTAAGCAATGTAGCAAAGCCCCATTAGTGCTAAAAATAATTACTCTAATAGGGTTACAAGTGTGAATGTGATTTATGCCTGCACACTATAACATTGTAATAGTGGATTTAGCTTAATAAGCATCAGAATTATACTGCTTGGGTACACAGTCCACTGTGGTAAGGAGCTCTAAATATGTAAAAAACTAATAGCAAAACCTGTTTTAAAGAAATTCTTGTAATTCATAAAATTATTATATAATTACTTTTATGTAGTGTAATAAGGTTCAGGGTAACTTAACAATAAAAGTGCTACACCTTTTTAAAGACTTATGTTATGTGTATAGGACCAGATGGACACATGTCAGTTATGGAATATGGGATTTACGGTACGGATACAAGAACAATGCAATTACTTGCATTGTCAAACCGGTGAGATATACTGTCTAGTAGCTCTATTGAAGGCAAATATCTTCCCTGTGAATTTGATGCTGCTTCATGATAATTTGTATGTTATTGTGGGGAGATATGCATTGTTTTTATATTATTGTTAGTTAATGATAATTGATATGTTGTAAGTGTACAACACAAATATTATTCCTATTTCAGACTTGTAAGTTATATCAAGTGATTGTTTATTATATTTGTTATGGAAACCTCTAAATAGGCTTTTAGAGGATCCCAAGGTGGATCAGGATGTGCAGTATATTTCCCATATTATTTCCCCATATTATGAGTTGTGGTCCCAGTGTATTCCATTGTAAACAGTTCCAGGGACAACCATTGTTGCCAGTTAGCTTCGTTTGCTCAGGGTCCCGGAACAAGACTGTCAAGCCTCAGTTTTGGCCGGGAAAGTCACGTTTTTATGTGGCTTTCCAGGCCAAATCCCATTTCAAGAAATCCCGGATTTTTCCCGGATTCTGAAATCGGCTGGATCTAGCAGGGAGAGGGCATTACTCTCCTGCATAAGGGTCCAGCCCCGCACCATTAACAGTACAAGGGGGGTGGGAGGGGGTGGGGACATTAGCAGGGAGATTAAAGCCCTCTCCGGTCATAGATCAGATAAAATGCCGGCGGACGCCGGATTTGTGTCGTCGTCACGTCCGGAATGGCACGCGGTAGTTTTAGAACCACGTCCCTATACCGGAAGTGATGTTTACTGATGTCATTTCCTGTATGTCCCCGGTTTTTTAATGCCCAGACCCCAGTCCCGGACTTGCATGAGCCTTTCCACCCAGGGTACACTCCAGGATTTCAGTATGACAGCCAGGCAATAACTATGGCTGAAAAAAACAAAAATCAAGTGGTCAGGAGAGAGTGGGACTGTAGGAGATGTTGATCAGGTGTTTACCCTGTTATGGCTTAATCTTCTTCCTCCTGTATATCCTAGTGATCTACTTATGAAACCTACAGGCAAACTGAGCTAATGGTGAAGCGCAAGATCTAAAAACCAAGAGAAAATTAATTTGGCTTGTGCTGACAAACATAAAACTGATTATGTTCTACAGATTTTTTTTTCAGTGAAATAAGTTTTGGTGAAATGAGTTTTGTTGATTGCAAGAGGCTACAGGGTGAATCCATTCATTATCTCTAAAGCTTAATATAGTGTTTTTGCCATGAAGATAGGTGTGCTGTATTACACGATCCAATTACATAAAAAAAAAGTGAGACCTAGGCAATATATATGTGTGTATATATATATATAGTAATAAATATAATGATTTTACATGAAATGAGAAAGATTGTTTAGAGAGACCTATAGGTACCTCCTGATGCGTTGCGCACATGGCACGATTTTTTTCTTGATCACTGGAGGGCTCCCGGCACGATTCGTCTGGGAAAAAGTGATGCAACTTCATAAAGGAATGGAAGTCTATGGCGCCACAACCATCGCCATTAGCACCACCAATGATGCGATTAGTCGACAGGAAGCATTGGCGTAGTTAGCTCAGATTGAAGTTTAATGATTGAGCCAAACTCAATCCGAGATATCTCGAGAGGAGGAGAATGCCCGGGAGGTTAAAGTTTACGTGTCCCGTGCAATCAAACACCATTCAAGGGACAATCAGTCAAAACCAAAAAACCTGTACCTGGATCAAGTAAATCCAAATTTTTCCGCATTTGAATAGCCCCGAGCAAGAAAAGCAAATATTTTTTTTCCAGGACTAGAGATG
Organism: Ptychadena robeensis; assembly: GCA_036250615.1. Classification (NCBI taxonomy): domain Eukaryota; kingdom Metazoa; phylum Chordata; class Amphibia; order Anura; family Ptychadenidae; genus Ptychadena; species Ptychadena robeensis. The sequence continues at coordinate 139,458,665 of CM070032.1, read as the reverse complement.
TCAGCTTCCAAAGTTCAAAGGTAATGCGCAACAGTATAATTCGGCTTGTTGGTCACTTTTGACACATCATGCTTGGCTCAGAGATCCGAATGTGTTTTAAACCAAATGTTTTATTCATGCCTATGTCTGGCTTTAACCCACCTGCTGTTCTGGCGGGTACCATCTCGTCCAGCGCAGTCCTGTCAGTAATGCACTGGACAAGATGGGCCGTTCCGGCGTGAGATCGAAACCCCTCAGTGCATACTTACTATTCGTGCTGTCCCCATGGCTTATGTAGCAAGGAGGCTGCAGCAGGAGAGTGGTACCACCACCAACCCCCTCACCCCCCCCCCCCCCCGCGTGGAATGACGTGTTGATGGACGTCAGATGGGTGCGATGGCAGGAGGACACAAAAAATTCAAATAAATTTCCACGAGTGTGGTTCAAAAGTAAAAATTTCACCAAACAAGGGCCTGGTGCTCCAAGTGCGCCCTTTGCAGTTAACCCCTTGGAGAGAGGTGCCAAAGGAAAATGTACTGGATTACCGTGATATTGTTGTTTCAAATATACCTAATATTCAGGATGTCTACTAGACTCTCTATAGGGATATATTTTGTTGAAGTGTATAGTAACAGGCCTACAATATAAAGAAAAAAATTTCATTAAAGGTCTATGGTGCGCTTTGGTAGCGAAATCCGTAGGGAGGTTACTACTGTTTCTGTGTAAAATGCTGAGATTTTCAGGGTTTTATTATAATCAGTGTTGGTGGGTGTTAATATTAGGGAGTACAATGGTTGATAAGGTCCACGAGTTTGTTCGTAAACTTCCAGGATGTCAGAAACTTACTAAACGTACTCAGAAAAGAAAAAAAGAAATGGAGGGCTGCTAACTTCGGAAGTCAAGGGGGTGTTGTTCTGTTTTTTCATTGTTTGTGGAGAACATGGCCAATCCTCAGGCTTAAATCCAGGCTCTGGCTTATGGCCAAATTGTATGATTTTTTTATGCCAGAGGCTTCTTTGATAAAAGGAGAGACCTTTAGATGTACTGAGATTGTACCCATTGCACACTAAACAGACCACATCGCCTTTCAAGAAGGTGCTCAGAGAACCCAGTCAGGTTGGTTTTCACAGCATTGAACACATTAACCGTCCCAGCGCTTCGAAGGCCTGAATCTCGTTCTTGCCTGTAATGTCAGTTGTTCAGCTGACGAAGATGGAGCCATCCGCTAAGACTTTACATTCCCCGCAGCAGCACGTACTCACTGTTCGTGCTTGTCCCGGGGGATGCTCTAAGTGGTTAGGTATTGTCACCTCTCTCCAGATCAATGCAAAATATGAATGGCTGCAGGACCATTGACAGGACTGAAAAAAGATAAAGGCAATAAATGGGCTATCTTCAAAGACCCAACATGTGTGTAACAAGTCACTCCATAGTGTCAATCTCCACATGTGCTCTTTGAGTTAACCTTTCAGAGGGTGCCAAATGGCGTGATATTGGATACAGTGTTAACTGTATCCAATACAATTCAAAGTAAATCAAAAACAAAACAAATTTTTTATTATAAACAAACATAAATACTGTTTGAAATCGTGAAACTGTGTGAGACAGGCTTCTTCTCCCCAGCTTGTGGCGTGTGCCGTGTTGTTAAATCACCACACTCAGTGGGCCGATAACGGGTCACCATTGAAACGGAATCGATGTTGGCCCATGTGTTGCACATGATTTCCATTCAATGATCTCCCGAATCAATCAACAGCGTGGTGCCTAGATTAAGGAAATGCAGAAGCATCTTTGCCTAAACTCCCTTCTATGCTTTTAATTGGCCCCATTACAGGTTGCGTTTCCGGGCCTAGTAGTTCTTGGTTAATGTATTGTCACATCCTTTACTTCAATGGAGGGATTACAAGACATTAGCAGTATTACATAAAGAGGAGTCGGGAGGCGTCGGGGGAGCGGAGTCGCGAAGAACTCTGAAAAATGAGGAGAGTCGGCGGAGTCGGGGAATTTATCGATCCCGACTCCACAGCGTCCTGCCTTCCTCTCACTTGGTTGCTCCAAACTCTTCATGCACTCAGGTCCCAGAAACCTTTCCCCGTTTCCCTATCTTACTTTTTTATTAAATGGGAGTTGCCAAATTTTTTAAAATGGAAGGACCAATAAGAGAAAAAACAGGTAAACCTAAACAACAAATTTTCTTCTGTGATCTAGGATCAGGCAGCCAGCAGTTTCTTGCGGGTCTTCTTCTTCTTTTTTTTTTTTTTTTTTTATAATCAATTTAGTAGGTTTTAAAAAGGATACACGCACCTAAACATACATAATCAGAGTCTTATATACAAAAAAGTATACATAATGGATGAATATAAAGAAGTTACTAAAGGAAAGAGGGAGAAGAAGAAAAAGAAATAACACATACAATGACACTCCCATTAAGCATCAGTTTCTTTATGTTTCTACTTAGGGAAGTTATTCAAAACTTACCTTTAGTTTTAGCTCACTACCGAGATGTCCAGCCAAGGAAGGTCAAATACAAGTACTTATACTCCTGTATCTTGATAGTTTTTTAAAGCGGATTCACATTCAGTGAATTGCAAAATGGGTTTGGTGGGTTAGACACTCTAAGCAAGGGTACACTACATGAGATATGGGCAGATCGAGGGCCAATCAATCCCGCTCAAAAAGAGCGATGAGTGCAGGAGAAGACGGAAAATGGTAATTCGGAACACGGCCCTTTTTGTGTAATTGATTCATACACAAGGATTCTTACTATCGTTACCGAAACCTTAGTCGGTTCTATCCCCATTTTAGCTCGTTCTTTTGCTCTCTGTTTCGCTCCCTTCTTTCCCGTCGTCTCTCAGCGCACCCCACTTTCACCTGCCCCACATTACGCATTTTCATCCGGAGTACCCAGTCCTCCAAATTCTACTCTGCAATCGTTGGCTCTCTCCGACTTATTCGCACATCTTTTGATCATTCTTATCCTATCATTCGTCTTGCCTGTTATTTTTCCCTTTCCCCTCTTTCACGGCTCTTTTCCTTTCCGGCCAGCCTATCCCCCACTCATCCCTGTTCTCCTCCTCCATTACCCCATTTCTAACATCTTTTTTTTTCGCCACTCTTCTTCCCTCCCCACCCTTCGACTCCTCCTTTTTTTCTAGTTCCCCTTCCCCTGGTTCGCCTCACTGGCCCCTTACGTTCTCTTACCTCTCCCCCTTTTTAAGGACTGTATTCTCCGTCCAATTCCTCGACTCCCGGGTTTTTTTCTCAAGTGTTCCCCCCCATTTCTCCTGTTCTTTTCTACGTCTCGCATTCCCTTCCCTTACCTCCCCCTAGTGTGCATCTAAACTCTTTTTCACCGCTCCTGTGGCTGGCCCTCTTATACCCATTTTTTGATTCCTTCCTTCTTTCCTAATTCACACTGAATTTGCTATGTGCGCCCGTATTACCTCACTTTTTCTTTTTCCGACCCTACTTTACTGTTACCCTCTTTTCTGCGACGTTTCTTCAACTAGTTCGGCGCTGCTTCTTTCCCCTTTTGTCGATCTCCGGTAGTCCTCGTTCGATTGTTTTTTCCCCCACATTTGCTGTGCATGGAACCGCGGGTCTCCATGTCAAGCATAGGCTGAGATGGAGAGAGAGCGAGCGGTCTCACCCAGCTCCACCGAGATTGACAGCAGGTGATGATGACCATCAACGCTGAAGGGAACATCGGACAGCAGATTTCTCTCTCCTTTAGATTCTTATTTGTTTCACCCCAAAACCCTGTAAGGGTGCCATACCCTTTAGATTTCTCGGCAGAATCCTTAAGTTTTACTTTTGTTTTACCAAAAAACCATGTAATATGAGGGACATTTAAACCATCAGTCTACCTGGTTCAATAGCAGAGGACCCTATACCACATAGTTGTGATAGATCTAAAGACTATCTGACAGAGAGATCCTAAATAGTGATGGGCACCTAATATGAGGGACTTACTAAACAATTAAGTCTTCTGTGTTCAATCGCAGAGGGACCCTATATACTCATAGTTGTGGTTAGATCTAAAGGGGTCTAGGCCAGCCTAAAAGGTTGATGGTTGGCTGTTGAATTCATGGATGGCACCTGTGAATAGGTTGGAGGTTTGATGAGGTCCACCAAAACAGCCCCTAAGATTCCATTAGAGTCTCTATTTTATGTGTTGTATGGAAAAAGGTAGAGAAATAAAAGGGAGTAAGGCTTACCAAATAGGTAGAGTTGTTTTTTAGGCATTGTTAAGACATTTGTATAGTTATATTATGGTTAATTTTTTTCTATATTCAAGATTTTTTTAAAAAAGCAATGAATTGAAGAGACCATAACATAGGGAACAAACACAAGAATAAACAGGAAGGACAAAATGTTGTTGTGACGGAGGGAAAGGGTTACAAAGGAGAGAGGGAATACAGTCAGAAGGCAGTGATAAGAGGCACATCCAACAATAATGTACATGAAACATACAGGTACTATCATATGCATCAAACCAGCAAAAGAATGAATGGCTGTCAGGTGATGGAATGGAGACAAAAACGACAAGGAATGAATGGAAGCCAATAGATGGTGGCCAGGAGAGGAACAATTGTGAATGTTGTTGAAGGAGACCAAAAGTAGTGGGAGGGAGCCGGTACCTTCTGAAACGGAGGAGAAGTCATAGCAGGAGGTGGGTATGGGGTCCCAAGTACAAAATAGGGGAAGCCTAGAATATCTAGATATTATTGGATTGTGGGTAATAATTTGATGAATCCGTACAGATGGCCCCAAAGAGCACTGTAATGAGGGCAAGGTGGGGTGGTAGATACCATGGGGAAGAAAGATTGAACATGACCTAAAGAATAAGAGGTCAATTTGGCCCTTTCGGGTTTTTCGTTTTCTGCTTGGCCGGAGTGTTTGGCCTCGGCTACCGGGGTGGATTTGTTGTGGGCGTGGTCGGTGGTGGCTTTTGAGTATGGGGGCGCGTGTCAGTTGACGGCGTGGCTGGGAGTGGAGGGAAGGGGCCATAGGTAATGGTTGGAGTAGCGTGCCGGCGGAGGCGCGATATGGGGGGAAGGGCGGGCGGGGGGGAGTGTGGGGTGTCGAGCGGGGCGCTGTGGGGCGGTGTGTTTGGTTGAGGTGTGTGGGCGCGTGTGGGGTGAAGCTCGAGGTGGCTGCGGGGAGGGGGGGTGGTTGGAGGGGGGGTGGGGAGGGGTGGAGGGGGCGGGGGAGGGAGTGGCGGGGGGTGGAGGGGGGAATGGGGGGGAGCGGTTGGGGTGGGGAGGGGGGAAGGAGGGAGGGGGGGGGGTTGGGGGGTGGGGTGGGGGTTTTTTTTTTTTTTTTGTGTTTTTTTTTTTTTTTGTTTTTATGCTGCATTCCCTAAGACAAAAGAAATCTAAAAACAACATCCAAAGACTTCTTGGAATAAAGGATTTAGACTACAAAACCATCTTCTTAAGATGTAAAACGTACTTGGTTGATTAAATCTAGCACAAGGGGAAATATAATTTTTTGATGGATTGGACCATTGATATCAGGTAGAAATAAAAAATTAATACAAGTTTTGTCTTGTGGTATCTAGCTAGAATAAAACATATATCCAAACTTATTAATATTTTAATGCCAAATTTATTAGATATTTTCTGCCTTGGTTCAAATAAGCCTTTTTATTAGGATATTATTTGTAGCACTAAGGATAAAATCAGTTGTTATCGTTTCATCTAGAAATATGTCTCAGGCAAAAGCATTATTCAAAGATATTGTCGTTTCATGCCTAAGGCTATTTTGTCTTTTTGTCAACGTACAGGAAACTAAAGCAAAGTTGTTAATGGAGAGGAGGGAGAGGAAGAAGGAAGTAGAAGAGTAGGCCTTTGTTTTTCATCGAAGACAAAATTCAGAAAGGGACGGCTAAAATACGTCAAATCATTGATAGTCTTGATTTGACCTGTTGTGTCAGTGCGTTAGATGATACAGTGGGTAGGATTGACAAAAAAAAGAGACACGGTTCCCATAGCTTAGAGAATGTTTGCAAAGTCACCTAGCTGTAGATGAGCTGATAACACGTTTTTAAGGTCCCTCACATTTGATTGGGTATTTAAAAAAATTTTGTTAGAATGAAATAGACGTTCTCCTTCCAAGCTTGGAATATCTATTAGTAAGTTATTATACTTTAAGATTGTAAGAAATTAAACGAAAAAAAATTTTTTCATTTACCGCCCTAGCGGTCAGGATGGCAGCATTCGTCCAGCGCTTGCTGCTGCTAGTAAGCACTGGACGAGATGATGCCGTCCAGCACACCAATAGGGGCTCCAGGGATAGTAGATCGGACAAATATTCGGATCCGAATATTAATCGCGAATATCGTCAATTCGGACATTGCGAAGACTGGTGAATATAGTGCAGAATATTCGCAAATTCCGGATATTCTGTTATTTTTTAGCAATACACGCCGCCTATCAGGCAGTGGACGAATGGGAAGGCTGCAACAAGAGCGTAGCAACACCATCAACAGTTTTTTAATGTAATATTGGGGTTATGCGATATTTTGCGAAAATCGTCCCCACTTTAAAATTCTCAATAAATTTGCGCCATGGTAAAAAAAATATGCGCCGTGCGAAAGTCGCAATAAAACTGCCGATTTCGCAATAACAAAAACCAGAATTTGACGTAGTAATGAGAATATTTCGAATGTTGCCATTAAAATTTTGCCGCATGCCTTGCGAAACGAATTTTGCCTTTGCCGATATCACTACTCCCGGGAGCAATTACTCACAGTTACTGCCGCTGTCCCGGTTGGTCCACGATGTCACAGGCAGGCTGGCAGCTCTCGGCTCCCCCCCCCTCCGAGCTGGAATGATGACGTCACATCGGGGGGGGGGGGGTTTGGGGGTGGGGT
>CM070032.1:139411067-139447249 GCA_036250615.1 Ptychadena robeensis | reverse complement strand
GGTAGGTGGTACCACTCTCCTGCTGCAGCCTCCTTGCTACATGAAGCCATGGGGACAGCACGAAATAGTAAGTATGCACTGACGGGGTTTCGATCTCCGCCGGACGGCCCCATCTTGTCCAGTGCAGTACTGACAGGACTGCGCTGGACGAGATGGTACCGCCAGGAACAGCAGGGGGGTTAAAGCAGACATAGGCATGAATAAAACATTTGTTAAAACATTTACTGATCTCTGAGCCAGCATGATAGGGTAAAAGTGACCAACAAGCCGAAATTATACTTTGCTGCATTACCTTTGAACTTTGGAAGCTGACATCTCTAGTCCTGGAAAAAAATATTTGCTTTTCTTGCTAGGGGCTATTCAAATGCAGGAAATTTGGATTTACTTGATACAGGTAAGGTTTTGTTTTGACTGATTGTCCATTGAATGGGGGTTTGATTGCAAGGGACACAGTAACTTTAACCTCCCGGGCATTCTCCTCGAGATATCTCGGATTGAGTTGCATCAATCATTAAACTCAATCTGAGATAACTACGCCAATGCTTCCTGGTCCGCCCCTAATCGCATCATTGGTGGTGCTAATGGAGATGGGTAGGTGGCGCCATAGACTTCCATGTTAATGAAGGGGCATCACTTTTTCCCAGCACGAATCGTGCAGGGAACCTCCAAGTGATCAAGAAAAAAAGCGTGCCATGTGCGCAACGCTCAGGAGGTAACTATAGGTCTGCTCTAAACAATCTTTCTCATTTCAATGTAAAATCATTATATTTATTACTATATATATATATACACATATATATATTGCTAGTGTCTCACTTTTTTTTTGTAAATTGGATCGTGTAATACAGCACACTATCTTCATGGCAAAAAACACATATATTTAAGCTGTAGAGATAATGGAATGGAATCACCACTGTAGCCGCTTGCAATAAACAAAACTCATTTCACCAAAACTTATTTCACTGAAAAAAAAAATCTTGTAGAACATAAATAATTTTATGTTTGCAGCACACCAAATTAAAATTTCTTGGTTTTAGATCTTGCTGCTCACCAATTAGGCTCAGTTTGCCTGTAGGTTCATAAGTAGGATAACTAGGATATCCAGGAGGAGAGAGATTAACGCCATACAGGGTAAACACCTGATCACAGCTCCTACAGTCCACACTCTCTCTGACCACTTGAGTTTTTGGTTTTTTCAGCCAGTGTTGCTGTCATAACTGAATCCTGGAGTGTACCCTGGGTGGAAAGGCTCATGCAAGTCCGGGACTGGGTCTGGGCATTAAAAAACCGGGGGACATACAGGAAATGACATCAGTAACATCACTTCCGGTATAGGGATCGTGGTTCTACCGCGTTCCATGTACCGGACGTGACTGACGACACATCCGGCGTCCGCCGGCATTTTAGCTGATCTAGCCGGGAGAGGGCGTTAATCTCCCTGCTAATGTCCCACCCGCTTGTACTGTTAATGTGCGGGGCTGGACATTAGCAGGGAGAGTAATGCCCTCTCCCTGCTAGATCAGCTCGATTTCAAGAATCCGGGAAAAATCCGGGATTTCTTGAAATCGGGATTTGGCCGGGAAAGCCACATAAAAACGTGACTTTCCCGGCCAAAACGGGAGGCTTGACAGGTCTGGTCCGGGACCCTGAGCAAACGAAGCTAACTGGCAACAATGGTTGTCCCTGGACTGTTTACATGGAATACACCTGGGACCACAACTCATAATATGGGGAAATAATATGGGGAAATATACTGCCCATCCGGGATCCACCCTTGGGATCCTCTAAAAGCCTATTTAGATTTTCATAGATCAAAATATAAAAATTCAACTTGATATAACTTACAATTCTGAAATAGTAATACTATTTGTGTTGTACACTTACAACAATATCAATTAATATTAACAATAATAATAAAAACATGCATATCTCCCACAATAAACATACAAATTATCATGAAAGCAGCATCAAAATTCAACAGGGAAGATATTGGCCTGCAATAGAGCTACATATACAGTATATCTCACCGTTTGACAATGCAAGTAATTGCATTGTTCTTGTAATCCGTACCTAAATAACATTATTCCATAAACTGAAAACATGTGTCCATCTGTCTATACACATACATAAGTCTTTAAAAAGGTGTAGCACTTTTATTGTAGAGTACCATGAAACGTATTACACTACATAAATAGTAATTATATAAATATTTTAATGAATTACAAGAATTCATTTAGAAAACAGGTTTGCTATTAGTTTTACATATTTAAGAGCTCCTTACCCAGTGGACTGTGTACCCAAGCAAGTATATCTGAATGCTTATTAAGCTAAATCCACTATTACAATTTTATAGTTGTAGCAGGCAATAAATCACATTCACACTTGTAACCCTAGTAGAGTAATTATTTTAGCTACATTATGGGGCTTGCTTACATTGCTTACTTTGCGCATTGCTGAGCACACCACAGCCTGTCCAATAAAAAGTGAGCCACAGTGCTAATGTACAGAGATGATACAGAGAAAAATGCATCAACAAGGGCCCCATGATTGCCGGTACGCCTGTTACTTAGATAAGTCATGTGACTCGTCCTTTAAATAGAGATTGTGCAACTCCCTATTAATTTATGTATTTTTTCATTTTTCACAAGTTGATGCAGCAAAGTGCAAACTTATAAAGCACATGGCTGTGTTTTGTATTTGTGATGTAGTCATAACACTACTTTATATATCAACCCCTATATGACCAAAATGTATAATTATATGAATATATGATGAATGAATAATTCATCAAATGATTAATGTCATGTGTATGCAATGAAAAGTACTGGTAATACTTCAGTGTATACTTGTGTGCTTTGAACTTTGTGGTACCAGTTTTGGTAAAGTATTTTTTCTCTTTTTGGCTATGTTCCCACGGCCATCCACCGCGTGATGTAATTGTGCCCATGTAATTGAATGGGGCTCTTCCCCCTGATCGACCGGGAGGGGCCCAGACCTAAAAACTCAGCTCACGCGATGTTGATTGTGGGCCGTGCCTCTGATTGCGGCTATAGACGTGAATGGATGTGGTTAAAAACCGCATCTCAAAAATTTAGATACGTTTTTTAACCGCGGCCATTCAATCATGCGGCAGGCACATAAAAGCACATGTGGGAACATGTGGATGGTGGCCAATGCACAGAAAGAAGTGAAGCAGCTTACACAAAACACTGGTGAACACGTAAGGATAACTTGAGCCTATACCTGAATTATTAAGTTTATCTGCAATAAGTTAAATGCTTTCTTATAGCAGTAGAAAGCTACATAGGAGGTCCAGCTCCATATTAATGCTTATGGTGTTGAGCTGTCTGTAGTGTAATGGTTGGGTATACACAAAGCTTTGGTTATATAGTCTATGAAAAACAGTTTTGAGTTTTTTTTATATAATTAAAAGATTCTGATACATATACTGTTAATATGGAGTAGTTGACAAAGGAATTACAAAGTAAGATAAGATAGTTAGATAGTCCAATGTAAGATATTTTAAAGGAATACCCCTTGTGGGACTAATACTATTACATTGATCCTTACTGTATATTTTTACTACTGAAACCATGTATCCTTACAAGTCAGTGGTTTCCTAGTAACATGTTCCTAAAGGAATGCAATTGATTAATTAAAATGAATTAAGTTGTTGTTAAAGAATGTTGAGCACCTGACACATTTCTGGGTATATTGTGTGCTTTTTCCCCCACTGTGGTCTGTGGTGTCTTCTGCCAACCAAGGGTGCTGTTTTGTTTTTTTTTGCATATCTCCTTTAATTAAGTATAACTGAATTTTTGTGATGCAATTAGCAATTTTTTTTACAGTATAACAAATAGTTTGTTTACCTTATGTAGAACAATTAGACCTTAAATATACATTCCTTACAAATAAAGCACTGGGCATTAGAAATAATAGCAGAAACAATTCATGTTATGGTTACTTCAAGCTTTTGTTCTGGTAAAACAAGAGTTAAAACCCTATGTTTTGTTATTCTACTCTGCAATTGTTGGACTATAAAGCAGAGCAGGTGGCTTTTCATGGGGGTAACTGCACAAGGAAATTGATGTTCATTTATCTGTTTTGAACTTGTAGACATGCAGATTTTTTGTCGGCAGCTTTTTCGGTTTAATAGCAAATGTGTTGCATTTATATCTTCTTATAAGTTATAAGCTTCAATCACTGCTGGCTTACATTGAAACAAAGATTTCTGCATTCTCTCGTTATAGTCAGGTTCATAAGTTGCAAGCAATATTTTCTATTGTAATAAATCCCATTTAATAATAATAAAGACCATGGCCCCAATTTACTGTCTGTTTGGAGTACATTGGTATTCAGGATCTTGGTATAAAAGCTTCCAATATGATCTGGGAATTGCCAGCTAGTGAATGAGATAAAGACAATTGGCCAAATATTTAAATGACCTTGATTCTCCTAGTAAAGTATCATTTTATGGAGAAACATTGCAGTCATTGTTGGCATAGTGAACCTGGAAATGACTCGTGAGGCTGAATTCCAAAATATGTCATCATGTTTTAAAACCCTGCGTGACTGCACATAGTTGTTGGTCAAAGGTAACTACTTGTCTTTTTTCTGCTGTGTGTAGGAGGCTAAGATCTGCTGGGCTCGCACACTGCATGGTAATACGCTTGGCTCCATTTGTGGCCCTAATCAACAGGTGAGGTAAATACATTTTCCATGTACCTGATCTAAAGAGTTTGTGGACTAAACATGAATTCTTCCTCTTCCTGCTATCTGCACTTGCCTTGTTTTGAATTATTTCACCTCATCTCCACCTGGTCCCTCCACTATCTCTCTTGGGTCGGGCAGATTAATGCAGTAAAGATGACAACTGCTCTACTTGTTTCGCCTTAATGAATGCATGAGTGGCAAAATATCTGGGAAACCAGTGTCTCCTGCTCCTCAGCAGGGCCTTTATAGAATCTGTCTTTAAGTTCCTCACCAGATGATAGATCTGATATAATTTGTGCTCTATGAAGTTTATTACCTGGCTGACGGGGCTAGACATCCCAGTCCCCCCCCCCCCCCCCCCCCCCCCCCCCCCCCCCCCCCCCCCAGTTTCATCCCCTCCTAAGTCATAAGGATTGTTTTGATGGTATTAAGAGTACTATGTTAGTAGGGGCAACTTGGCTGCTTCAGTTTCAGACCCAATCAGAAAATCGGTCATAGGCCAAGTGTTATGTCATGTCTTATGCTCTGACCATATTCTTGTGCCTAAATTGTAACAAAGAAACCTAAGACAGTATATGAGTGTTACAATACTTTTATACTATGTTTTGTATAAAATTTTTTGTTATTACAAATTTCAATAATAACAATTGAAAATTAATTATTTCCGCCACCCTGATTTTGTTTTACCTTACTTCCCTATCAGTGCTACACTTAAGGTGGCCATACATGGGTTCATTTGTCGTTTGATTGCCGTACAATCAATCACTATTGCTGATTGTTCAGAATCGAACAAGGCCATCTTTTTTTCAAGCAGGATCAATCAATAGCGCTCGAAGAAAGTTCAAAGGAGGGAACTAACATGTTTGTCAATTCCTGCTCAATTGCCATTACTGCGCAATAGATCCAGTTTTGACTTGAATGACCTTAAATGAGTCTGTCTTACCGTGGACACATGAACATCAAGGCTTTTGGAGATAATTTTGTAACCCTTTCCAACTTCATGCAAGTCAACAATTGCAGTTCTTCTAAAGGCTCTTTTCTGCGAGGCATGGTTCACAGCAGTGCTTCTTGAAACCAGTGAACCCCAAACTGGTGCGTGCTTTTAATGGACAGGACAGCTTTCAGCAACACATCCAATATCATCACACTGATTGGACTCAAGGTTAGATCACTCCTGTCTTCTATTTCATGACCAATTAATGCAAAACGCCACATAATCCCAAAGGGTTCAAATACTTTTTCTTGCAACTATAGAAGAAACTGCCAAGATAACAAAAGCAGGCAGATATCCAGCCCTTGTAATTAGTTTCGCTCCATTTAGATAGGGCTTCCTCAGGACAAAGGGCTAGAGACAAATGGGCAGATTCTGGAGCTGAACATTTCAAATGTTTTATCATGTGTACTTCTATTTAACTGCTTGACATTGTCTAGTTGTTCAAATAAAGTCCCAGACTAGAGGGTGTTCTTTTCGGGAATTAAATGCTTCCCATCTGGAGCCATTCGATCCAACTCCAAGAAAGTGTCAATCAAACAGGGATCTGACATGTTGGTAAATCCCTGATCAACATTAGTTTGAATGGGGATTGAAGGTCCCCATCCAAAGTGTCAACCAGGGATCGATTGCCAAATGTGGTGCGCATCTATTCAATGCATCACTGCATTGCTATCGATTGTTCATCGATCGCATGGGAATTGACCCGAGTGTAAAGAGCTTAAGGCTGTCTAAAGGTGTTGCTAGATCCAGGGCATAGAGCAGTATAATGAGACAAAACAGGCTGAGTCATTTCACTCAATACATTATGTGAATGTGTTGGGGGGGGTCAATCGTTTTATCTATATACGCAAGAACATATCCAAGCATCCAGACCTAATGTAAAAATGAAACTATTGCTGTGAGGAAGTCTTAAACAAACCTGCCCATTAGCTGTATGGATGCTGGATGGTTCTGGTGAGATAATATATGGTTGGATTCTTTTCGAATAATGCATTATTCAGTTTTGTTGCTATTTTTTCACATTCTGTTGGAAGTCCTTGGAAGTCAATATTTTATTGCTCGATGAGCTTTTTCCAGTTTACGTATGCTAAAACAATAATGCAATTTATATTTAGAATAGAGAACAAGGCAAATAAAAGCAGTCACACAAATCTGGAAAATGTATATTAAATGAACATTAATACCAGTCTAACTGACATTTGATTGATGGTATCAATCTATACGCTGCTGTTATAATAACATAACAATAAGAACTGAAACTGATGGAGTATAAATATATACTGAGCATGTGAAAGCAGTTCGGCATGGATAAAAGCATTAAGTATAATACATTCAAAAATACATTTTAAAAGTACAACATTCAGTCTCTTTTCTGCTTGTATTACTCCTGTGCTTATTGATCATCCATAGACATAGTACAGGATTTAAGCTAGAAATACCTAAGACAAGTACAGAAGGGTTCTTTTTGGCAACAAATATTAATATATAAATATCAAATAAGGTAAATGAAAATGTTAAAATGTCAAAGGATTTACACATTCCAGGAATTAAAGGTTGCGTCTACACTACAGCCGTCCCCAAATCTGTGCAGGCAGTTGGCTGAGAGCTGTTCATCACCTCAAACTGTCAGAATTCTATCCTTAAGTACAGTCATGGGGCATGCCACTGTTTTGGTTTGAATAAGCCTAAATTCGCACAGCTGGTTTCAGTGTGGCAGCAGTTGCACACATTGTGCTGGTGGTTGGCAATCACCCACCAACTGCCCCCTAAAGCTGGGCATACGATTCAAAATTTTTCCATTTGATTGACTTAAAAAACTATTGTTTTAAGTTGATTGTTTCAAAATCTATTCCTTTTTAGCTAAATTGATCAACCAAAAGTGATAAAAAAAATTGATTGAGCAGTATTGGATTGGACATGTTCCAATATGGAGGTAACATGCTCTAAACTGCAGGCAATCCACCTGCAAATATCTACCAATCCAGTATGACGCGTTCAGTCTGTACAATAGAAGCCCTTAGTCTAAAAGAAAAACAGCATAGCTTTCTTAATTGATGGTTTTATTGCTTATTGATCCTTATTGTAGAAATTTTAGGGAGAGGGGCCAATCAATGAAAAAAAGGTGAGAATAAACATACCGTACACTTAATCCACAAGAGGTAGTAAGGAAAGGACAATACTTGAATACGTGGAGCTCTCTATGGGAAAACATTAGTGTACTTACTAACTCTTACAATTTTCAGCATAAAACAGATTTAAGGAGTAGCCTGGCCACCACTAAATGATGTCACCTACTATATTTAGAGGTATCCATTTAATTAATTTAAGGCTTGCTTATGAGTCAATATTAGTCATCATTTTGTACTCTGTTTATTATAACTGCATATATTTTGTATGTCTACAGCTATTTTTTGTAGTTTCCTTAATTTATATGCTGACTACGAAGTTATTCAAATTATATATATATATATACACACACACACACACACACATACACACATATATATCCACACACACAGTATCTCACAAATGGGAGTACACCCCTCACATTGTGGTAAATAGTTTAGAATCTGTTTTGATGGGATAATACTGAAGATATTATACTTTGATAAAATGTAAAACAGTCAGTGTTCAGCTTGTGTAACAGTACAAATTTTCTGGCATGTGATTTGTTAGTGTTAAAAAGTATCAGGTTGGAAGAAGGTGTGTTAACTTTCAAAGAACTCTATGAGGATCCTAAAAAAAGAATTATTGGTATACTGGGTTCAAGAAGCACTATCTGATGTGAACTATGCCTCACAGAAAAGAGCTTTCAGTAGACCTACCATCAATAATTGTTGACTTGCATGAAGCTGGAAAGAGTTACAAAAGTATCTTGAAAAACCTTGATGTTCATGTGTCCATGGTAAGACAGACTGTCTACAAATGGAGAAAGTTTAGCACTGTTGCTACTCTCCCTAGACGTGGTCATTCTGTAAAGAGCACAGTGCAGAATGAGTGTCAGCTAAAGACTTACAAAAATTTCATAACATTTTGACACATCTACAACAAGGAAAACATGGGAAGACACCACACAGGAAGCCATTTCTGTCCAAAAAAATATTGCAGCACGTTTAAAGTTTGCAAAAGAGCACCTGGATGTTCCACATCACTACTAGCAAAATATTCTGTGAACAGATGAAACCAAAACTAAGTTGTTTGGAAAAAACACACAACACTATGTGTGGAGAAAAAAAGGCACAACACACCAACATCAAAACCTCATCCCCACTGTAAAACATGGCGGAGGGAGCATCATGGTTTGGGGCTGCCTTGCTGCCTCAGGGCCTGGACGGATTGTTGTCATTAATGGAAAAATTTATTCCAGAGTTTATCAAGACAATTTGGAGGAAAACGTAAGACCATCTGTCTGCCAACTGAAGCTCCGCAGAGTATGGAGGATGCAACAGGACAAAGACCCAAAGTCATTCAACAGAATGTCTTCTACAGAACAAAATACGCCTTCTGGAGTGGCCTAGTCACAGTCCAGACCTCAACCTGATTGAAATGCTGTGGCATGGCCTTAAGAGAGCAATTTACACCACACAACTCAAGAATATTATGAAGTCCAAAGGTTCACATAATTTTCCACCTTGCACTGTGAATGTTTACATGTTATTTTTAATACAAACATGAAAACATATTGTTTGTAAAGTATTATTTTAAGCAGACTGTGTTTTTCTATTGGTGTGACTTAGGTGAAGATCAGAGCACATTTTATGACCAATTCATGCAAAACTCCACATAATCCCAAAGGGTTCACATACGTTTTCTTGCAACTGTAGGATTTAGTTGTATGGTGGTGTAAGATAGTTTTAGGAGTATGGAAAAAAAAAGGAATTTTAGTCACAAGGATTTTAGTCACAATTCATGTTTTCTTGTTCACAAATCCCTGCTAAATGCATTACATTGTTGCTTAGATACAAAGGTAGAATAAATAAAGACAAAAGTCTATCAAGTTCCAAATGTAACCACTATGGGAGAAACAAAACCTTCCAGAAATCATATACAGCAATCAGATTAATTCCATGAGTAAATCAGTCCAGTAAAGCTGTCAACTAATTACAGCAGCTGAAACCATTTCCTAAAGGACAGTCATTGCATATGTTTTAAATTCAAGTCCTACTAACTTATAAATTCTTATACTAGTCTAGTGATTTAAACGCAACAATACTATAAAAGGGATAACCCTAGTTTATAAGGTTCAAGGTGTCAACAGATGGCCGAACTTCGACCAGGTCCTTTTGCGAACAGGCGGATCGGACTTTTAAAGAAAAAGTCAGACTTCCCTCTGTTCACAGGGAGATTTAAATTCCCGGCCTGTTCAGGAAATCTGGAAAACCGGAAGTGATGTTAGTGATGCGTAGTTCCTGGTTCAGATTGCCGGACTTGACCTCAATAGCGTCACGTTTTTCACTCGAAGACCGGGTACTCTAAGTGAAAAGATTCTTCCTCCTGCTCCAGATCCTGCCCATGGAAGAAAAATAAGCTTTTTCCTGCCAGTGAGCAGGGCAGGTCAAACACCTGTACTTTATACTGTACTGTATTTTATAATACACTGAATGAGAAAACACAAAAATCAGGGCACAAAGCTTTGCTGCTATGTACTAAATCTCGCCCAAATAAAGTCTCTGGTGCCCCAGATGTGCCCATTTGCAGTTAACCCTCTCTAACCTGGTGTGATGAATGTGGTAAAATCACACCAGGGAAGAGAGGGTTACTGCAAATGGGCACATCTGGGGCACCAGAGACTTTTCATTCTGGTGATATTTAGTACATAGAAGCACATTGAAAGCAGTTTTCTACATAGAAAACTGATTTCGTGCTATTCACTTTCAAATCTCCTGCCGCCTCCCCGATGTGATGTCATCACTTCTCTCGGAGGGGGGGATGAGCCAGCAGCCAGCATGTCACATCGGGTACACCGGGACAGCGCAAAACAGTAAGTATGCGCCGGCAGAGCCCCGATGTTCACTCGATTGCAATAGTGATGGTAGCAGCGCTGAACGAGATGGTGCCGTCCCTATCGCTAGGGTGGTTAATTTATGCAAAAACTACATGTGCTAGAGCAAAAATAATTTTTTCTAATGTTTGCACCACCCTTTTCTAAAATAAGTTTCAGAGGCTTTGCAATCAGTTTAGTCAGCTAGTTGAAAAATTTAACCATCTCTTCACAGTACAGACGGCCTACAGATTGAATACAATCTTAAAAGATATCATGATTTTATAATGACACAGAAGTGCAATCCCAATGCGTTTTGTGGGTCTCAGTTTCATCAGGAGATGCTTTTGTACATGTATAGTAATAACTTTGCAAAATATGTAGAAAAATACCCAAATTCATTTTACATTTTCATGTTGATAGACCAACTACAACACCAGGCAAATCAAGGGGTGGAACTCGCTGAGTTAATCACACAAGATTGCCATTTTATGATACCCTATATCAGAAGATTTTTTATGGAACTGCTACAAAACACAGCTGTAGATTATTTTTCTTAGATTATGCTCTACACCTCTATTCTGGGGGAATAAACCCCTATATGCTGCCTTTTGAGATTATCCATGATTTTTTCCCTGGAACTTTTATACGCCTAGCACCTCAGCGCCACACAGCATCCTAATGTGGAGACTATTGTTACATAGTTTGGAAGCCCAATTTGGGTAAAACATGTTGGAGTAAAGACCACTAAACATCACGTTTCCCACAATGAATGTATGGATGTAATGTGCTGTAATTATGTGTTGATGCAATTCAAGCTGCTAATTTTAAATGTAGTATATTTTAGAAAAATTTGTACTGGTCCTATATGTTGAATTAAGACCAAAAATTTTTTTTGATAACGGTTTGAATTCATCATGGCTTTACCACAAGAAATCCCCTTTAATTATCCCTGAATGGGAACTTCTCAGCATTAACTGAACTTTGGGGGTGTGGTTCAGTTACCATTCACCAGCTCTTCCATTTCCCTTTTCATGCTGGCGTTCATATATATGCTCGTATGATAACTCAGAAATTGGTAATAAATTAAGTGGATAAAGTTGACCTCTAGATAGAGGTCTGTATATATATATATATATGTATGTGTGTGTGTGTGTGTGTGTGTGTATGAATATGTCCATAAGGAAAATGTTAGTGCCCTATATGGAGATAAAGCCATTTTGACACTGTTAGAAACATAAGTCTCAAAAATCATTGTTTTCCATCTTTTAGAAGGTATATGAATATATGTTTTATCTGTCTATACATTGGTCTATAAATGTATGTATATTTATACTTTGTATCACATGGAGCTATCTTGTGTAATGTAGCAGTCCATATGTTGTTGTCAATCAAATAAGACATTTCCTCATGAATCTGTGTAAAGATTGACTGGGCCTACCCAGTGGGCATGACATATCTCTTTCTGTATTGATTTCCTTATATGTAATAGAAAAGTTTATAAATATAGGTGTGTCAGTCTAATCCTGAGTAGGATAAGACTGACGCACCCATACTGACACACACGCTCTGCAGAGCTTAGCTAGGGTAAGAATTTTTGTATGTCGTACGTTGCATTTTGTAACTTTTAGAGATAATACATATCTTCTTTAAGCAACAATTTTCTGTTCCTAAAATAAAAGAGTGATCCTTATGAAATGCGCTCTTTTACAGACACTTTTAAATAATAGAAAAATATGCAGGCTCAGCATCCATTTTTTCTGCTTGTATGGAGTAAATCTAACACCACCATCAATGAAATGCTCTTGGTGATGGATGCAAACAATTTGATCTCAGATCTGTACACACATTTTGTTTAGTAAACAAAATCAGTAAATGGCTTGCTTGGCAATAATATGTTGTATTTAAATTTTTAATAAGGAAGCTATTCCATGAAAAAATGCATATATAGTCTTAACCTTTCAAAGATAACAAAATATTAAAATAAAATATAAATGAATAATGCTGTAATAAATATGTCAATATTTGCTGAACTTTTTATACTTTATATTGTAACTTAGTATATTAATCAAGCTTACATTATTATATTATATAACATCAGGTGTATAGGAAATTAAACGGAGGATTTTTGAGGTTCTTTAAATCAGATGATGATGACTGAGTTTAAGAGGAGAGTAAAAAAGCATAATGAAGAAGCAAGTACAGAGTACAAAGGAAATGTCTAGCATCCTGGGTTGGCGCTTGACGTTTAGTACAAAAAGCCTAGAAAGGGTTAACACAAGACTTCTCTAGGAAGGACAAGGAGCAAACAGGGAGAAGAGAGCTGTAAGTAACACATTTGCACTTATTTTATGGAAAAGATACTTTTTGTTATATTCCCACAACCCAGTGATGATAACATGTTAAGGGGCTTTGCAATTAACTCCCAAAATCAGCTACTCGAAAAAATTAGACCATCTGTAATTATTAATTGTCAAGAGCCCAAGGAGTACCAAGCAGCATAAACTGATTAGTAACATAAATTAAACAATTCCAAGAGCAACACAATTTCAGCAACTACAGTTAGGCCCATAAAATTGTGGATAGAGACATTTTAAATGAAACCATTCAGATGCAATTGAACTGCAGACTTTCAGCTGGTTGAACAAAAAAGGTTACATAGAAATGTCTTAATTTTAGGGTCTCAAATGTGATGTAATAAAATGAACCAGGCCTTCAGTTAATTTAGGTGGTCAAATGATCCATCCTTAAGCT
This sequence comes from Ptychadena robeensis, assembly GCA_036250615.1. Taxonomy (NCBI): domain Eukaryota; kingdom Metazoa; phylum Chordata; class Amphibia; order Anura; family Ptychadenidae; genus Ptychadena; species Ptychadena robeensis. The sequence continues at coordinate 139,433,807 of CM070032.1, read as the reverse complement.
GCCAATAAACTCATCCAAAAAACTGCTATAATATTTGGAGTGCAAAAATCTACAGTTTGGTATATCCTGAGAGGGAAAGAAAGCGCCAGTGAATTCAGCAATGCAAAAAGAGCTGGATGTCTACAGAAAACAACAGTGATGGATAATCGCAGAATCATTTACATGATGAAGGGAAACCACATCACAGCAGCCAACCAACACTCTCCAGGAGGTAGGCGTATTGATATTCAAGTCTACCATATAGAGAAGACTGAATTTAAGTAATATTAGGGGAGGGGTTGCACTGGACAGGTGTAACCTTTAAGAATAGAAATAGGAGAGACAGAATGGGGGAAAAGAACCCAGAAAATCACATTATCTGATTTTTAAAGAACGTATTTGCAAATTATGGTGGAAAATAAGTATTTGGTCAATATCGAAAGTTTATCACAATACCTTTGTTGGCAATGACAGAGGTCAAACTTTTTCTGTTAGTCTTCACAAGGTTTTCACAGACTGTTGCTGGTATTTTGGCCTATTCCTCCAAGCAGATCTCCTCTAGATCAATGATGTTTTGGAGCCGTCGCTGGGCAACACAGACTTTCAACTCCCTCGAAAGTGGCTAGGCCACTCCAGGACCTTGGACTTCTTATGAAGCCACTCCTTCATTGCCTGGGTGGTGTGTTTAGAATCATTGTCATGCTGAAAGTCCCAGCCATGGTTCATTTCAATGACCTTGCTGATGGAAGCAGGTTTTTACAAAAAAGCTCATTATACATGGCGCCATTCTTTCCTTTACACGGATCAGTCTTCCTGGTCCCTTGCATAAAAACAGCCCTAAAGCACAATGTTTCCAACTCCATGCTTCACGGGAGGTATGGTGTTCTTTGGATGCAACTCAGAATTCTTTCTCCTCCAAACACAAGTTGAGGTTTCATCTGACCATAAGATATTCTCTTAATCCTCTTCTGCATCATCCCTGCTCTCTAGCAAACTTTAAATGGGCATGGACATGTACTGGCTTAATCAGGGGGACCTGTCTGGCACTGCAGGATTTGAGTCCCTAGTGGCATCATGTGTTAATGATGGTAGCCTTTGTTACTTATGATCCAAAGTATAGCACTGTATCATCTGTAAAACATGGTGGAGGCAGTGCATTGGCTTGGGCATGCATGGCTGCCAGTGGCACTGGGGCAGGAATGTTTATTGATGATCCGGCACAGGACAAAAGCAGCCAAATGAATTCTGAGGTTGTTAGAGCTAGGTCTGCTCAAATCCAGCTAAATACAGTAACATTGAGGTGTTGATCAATACAGATGGTCAATGGCCCAAAACATTTAGCCAGTTACCTGATCTAAACTCAATTGAGCTGTGTTCACTTGTTGTAGACTAAACTTTGTATTAAAGGGCCAACAAAACGCAGGGGGATGAGGCCGACTGCGCCGTACTGATGAATTTTAGGCCCAGTTTATGCATGCATAGTTGTGAATGGTGAATAGATACACTTCCATTTAAAAAGTGCCTTAAACTAGTTGTATGGCAAGAAAAAAAATATATACTCACCGGATCCTACACTCCCTCATTGCCTCCTCTTCAGGCTTCTATCTCGGAAAGCTTCTTCCGATGTTTTTATGGCAAATCAATAACTGGACTGGCAAATCAATAACTGAACAGGCAAATAAAAAGGTTCTGGCTAATGGCTAGATCTGTAGTCACACATAAGATGGCACTTTTCGTGTGCATATTGGCCATGTTAGTATTAGCTTACATTCATGAAAACTATTTTATTTTAAAATGAATTTTAGAATTTTGGTCTGCCATATAGAAAACATTGTTTCTACAGGTATTATATATTGTATCTTACATAAGACATTATGCCTGTTAATAGCTCCTTTAAGCCTTTAATACTGTTGTAGAAGGCATACTTTAATACTTTGCAGACCAGAATATAAAAATATCTCTCTTTGACACCATTGTTCCTCAAATAAATCCCTATTACATTTCACCTACAACAATCAGCATGTGAATCTAACTTCTAGCAACCTTCTTTATATTCAGTGATCCTAGAATCTCTATTTTCATGAAACTTGTGATGTTGTTTGCTGAATCTGTCTGTGTAAGCATTTTTACTAAAAACTGCATACTTTTTGGTAAAAGCCTATTACAGCACTTTTCTTCTGTGTGTGTACTCATTGATTTAAAAGGTGCTTCATTCTTTTGTGGCTACACCTAATGATTCTGGATATAAAGGTGCTTGATGGAGCGTTGGCTTTTCCCCACCATGTAACTGATGTTCCGGAGCTATACAAGACCTTCATTCTCCTTCACAGTTTATTGGTTTAGAGAGACGTCTAATTTGATGTCAGTGAGGTGCATCACCAGAAAGAGAAGGATTTTGTCTATAAAAGCACTAGTTTACAGCTTAGCACATTGATATAATTGCAATTTTTCCTTCTGAGTCTGTGCTATAGGACAGTTAAAAAGAAAGGAACAGGTTTCTCTGGAAAATGTTCACATTTATCACGTTTTTAATGTCCCCTTGTTACTTGGTAATTAAGCATTTGATTAGTCATTCCTCTCTCAAAGTGATAAATGTGAGGCTGAAAATCCTCCTTTGCTAAGTGCATTCTCATTCCCTGTCAAATCATTATTTATCACAGGGAATCGAAGAGAACAATGTTTGATGATATAGCTTCATTTAGACGAATGTCTAACTGTGTGTCAAATGATGGGCAAGGTTATTTGTCAAAAGGGACAAAGGGCATTGGCAAAAGAGCTGAGCAACCGGAACACTTTGCCGTATGCAGACTATTTTATTAGCAGCATGCAAATGATTTACGAACATTATAAGAAAATATTATAACACAAATAAAAAAGCATTGTGGAGCCCTGTGACTGGAGAAGGGATTTTGATGAACGATCATACTGCTGCTTTTACATACGTTGCTTGGTTTACCAGTGCAATATGTTTTATAAATAATTGCCATAATCAAATATTTATTTTTACACTTTTTCTCATTCTTTGTTGCATCTTTGTTCCATTGATCCTCTTTAGCCTCTCTGCAACCAAGTCAGGCCAGAATGTAGGCCCTTCAATCATAGCTGAACTTTTTAATGCAACAATATATAGAAATACGGGCCTAAAGGGTATGGATGCCAGTGTCCCCAGTCTATGTATACACTCATATGGTTAGAGTTATTTCAAAAAGGGATTGTGCTGTATATGGAGCTGGCAAGCCTCCAAGGATACCTTTGTAGGCACTACTCCTATACAGTTATTATTAAAATCAACAATTTATTACATATTTATGGAATAAAAACTCACAGCAACACATGATTACATTTTTTATAAATATGTAATAAATTGTTGCATTCCATTAACAACCACACTCATTTGCTACATACTCATAACTACTCAAGGGTTCTCAAACGGCGCGAAACTTAATTGCCAGCCCTGGGTATAAAGAGCAAAGGGAAGGAGACACAAGTGAAGGTAGGGCATGTGGCTGTGATGCCCATGCTATCACAGATCATTTCTTTTATTCACAATGCTTCACAAGCTCACTCTGAGCGATGGAATATGTAAGTAGATATGATACTTGTATATCTCTCTGATTGGTAAGTGTAACAACCCAGACCACAACCAGAGGATCTGTTAAAATCCCTGATGTGATCACCAACTCAACCTATTCATAGATTTTGATTGATCCTGGGAAGAAAGTAACTCTGAGGATCAATTAATCATAATTATATTGATATTTTAATAAGTACATCTCCATTAGCTGCTGTTTTAACTAGGAATACTTATAATCCAGTTGTGCTTGATGTACGCAACCTCTACCCAGTGGACTGCCATTACCATTTTTTCTGTTGGGGGACTTTTGTACAAAACAACCTCAATATACATTATAGTGGATACAAGATTAATTAAGTGACCGACTGGAGACAAGGCTGGTTATCAACCAGGTAAATGCTGATCACTTTGTTTGGTGTTATAGACGATTCCTTTGAAACACGTTGAGGGTAATTTGGACAGGACTAATTAAAAGCCAGAAAGCTATTATCTGGAGAGCTATATATTAATTATTCATTGCATACTGGTAGTCGTTTGTACTGGTTTCAGTTAAATGCCTATATTTGTATGATTGATAGTTTAATGAAATACATGTGTATATATGTTTAAATATATCCTACATGTGGTCATGGTTTGTCTCAAATTCCATTTACTTTTTATTTTTGTCCTATTATTTTGTCCTATATATATAAAATCATTAATGGGATATAGACCCTGACCCACTTACTCTTATATAAGTGAGCAACAACTGCTCCTCTCCCCTTTTTTATATACTCAAGGGTTTAGTCCAAGGGAAGGCAAACATTTTGGGCCACAATGGATATCGAACTTTGACAGAGAGTCCCGACCAAGAGTGTTTGTTAACCCTGTTGTAAAATACGCATTTTGCATTTGCGCATAACAGATGTTCTGCATTAGTGTTTCCCATATCATTTAAAATAGTAGATTAAAATACTAAAAAGGCCAGAAGGCTGCAGTTTGCCCATGCCTAGTTTAGTGCAACCTTTTAAGACTTTATTATGTAGTAGGGTTTCTCTATGACTCACAAGGAAAGAGAAGAGGGAAGAATGTTGCCATCCTATAAAATGTGTGCTTGAACCAGGTTCTTGATTTCCTGTGTCATCCAATATGTTCTCATTAAAATCTGAATAATTTTAAAATGTTGATTTTTGTTGAGGTCTAAAGATCACCATATTGCACAATCCATTCAAGTGTTTTTTAAAACCTGTTAATATGAAGAATTGTCTGCACTCAATAATGGAGGGCCCTGCACTACATTTGTATGTGTGGTGGACATAAGGGATGTCTGCCTCCGATTGCCTGATTTGGGTATGCCATTACTGTGCCGCTATATTTTCCCCTAGCTTGAGGCTCTGTCATAAGTAAAATAAGATACAGAATAAAAGAAGGTAAAACAGAATTTTACTTACACTTACTTATACATTCATAAACTGTGAAATAAGAAACAAAGGAAAAAAACGCTATATACAGGTACTATTATGTGCAATAGTTTGTATTTATTCTGATGAAATGGAGACTTAGATAAAACAATGATAGTAAACTCACACTTAAAGGGCCAGTATAATTTAAGCTGGTTATAGGTGACAAATCTTTCCCTTTGATTGATAGCAGATAAATAATGTGCATACCATGACTTTTAAAGTGATCCTGGGAATAATTATAATGGTAATATTTTAAGCATTTCACTTTCACAAATAAGAGAAATGTACTGGATTGAAAAATGTGAAAGAGTGGTGTTTATTACAAGACTATAATTTTAAGGATATTTCTCTTCTTGGATCCCTTAGGTACAGCAATAATTTTCTTTTTATGTGAAAAGATTTTGAACCTGTGGTTTAGAGGCTTATCTTAATCTAACAATATTACATACATTCTAATAGTTTCATTATAATACATTATGTGAGCTTAATTGAGACATCAAGTGAGGTCAATATCCCCCATAAGATCTTAATGTCAATATTTCCTCAAATACGCTTCAATTCAAAGGGACTACGTTGATTCAGCCTCGTATATACAATATAGTAATTGCAATAAAAAAAAATACTTATTATTTACTGATCCTCGTAACAATTAACTGATCAATATTTATTTGTACTGTAGTGAAGGTGTACTTACAAATTATTAGGTACTTTGTCCTCATCATTTACATACTGTACATTTTTCAGTTTTATCCCCTTAAAACATAAATATAAAAGCGTGTACTGTATACATAATTTATTTCGAATGCTACTTACATTTACAAGTTTCTGCATGTGCAGTAATCCAATTGGGCTGGGAGGGATCAGTTTCCTCTAAGAGAATTTTACCTCCACTCTTGTGAAAGTTACTAGCATAGGCGCCCATAGTGTGTCTTATTTTTACAAAATGCCTGAAATAAAAGTAGAAAAACACTAGCATTAAATATGAAAAACTACACATAAGTTTAAAAAATTTATAAAAGGCTTACGGATGAATGGTCATTTAAAAGTATTACAAGATACAGTGAGTGTATGAGAAATGCTACTGGTCAGTGCATTGCTATTGTCCACAAGCAAAATCATATACAGTGGATATAAACAACCCTAGCAAAATGTCAGGCTCCTGTGCTGTACAAAAATTAGACAAATATAAATCCTTTCCGAACTTTTTTCCACCATTAATGTGACCTATAAACTGTACCACTCAATTGAAAAACAAATTAAGTGGTACACTGATGGCACCAAAGACACAGCACTGGAAGGGATTAGCAAGCCTGCAGCAATGTAGAATGTAGAATGTAGAATGCCCAGGAGGTTAATCTATTTATACTGTCAACTCATTATTGCCTGGAACATAACCCCTTGTCTGAAGGAGAAAGAGGAATAATCCCTTAACAAAAAAAATATATAGGATTACTACATACATATTTTAACACAGTTTAAGAATACACGCAGACTTGAATTTCAGTCCACAAGACCTTTGTGGTGAATTTTGTATGGCAACTTTATGATATATCATGAAGTTACCTATTTTGCCTAGTAGGAATGATAAATTATTTTAAAATTAGCATGCAAATTTCTATGCAGACTGAAGTGGACCAATCACGTTCTGTAGCTGCTGTTCTTAATTAGTTCATCTTCAGTCTGCTTACTAATGTTGAATTTTATTAATCACCTCTATTGCCAAATAATAGAGTGTTGTACCATGTTAGCCATTGATGAATTCAGAAAGTTTGGAGTTCAAGTGATACCCTATACTGGCTAACTGAACTAATTAAAGCAATAGAAATTATATTGGTAAGTCAGCGATAGCTGATTAACACATGGGGTGGCCTGACCCAGGGAGGCAATAATCAAGTGTTATCCCAGTCAAGTTTTTTTATCCCAGTTTTTGGATAAATAAGATCATTAAAGAAGCAAGCTTTCAGGATATCTCAGATCCCTTATTCAGGCTATATTAAGCAAGGGGTCCAAGACATCCTGAAAGCTTGCTTCTTTAATTACTTCAGTTAGCCAATATAGGGTATCATTTCAACTACAAACTGTCTGTACCTTAAAAACACCCTTTCAACTAAGCCTATAGCTAAGCTTCACTCACAAATTGATTTTCATACAGATAGTTACTGTTGTCCTTGTGGACCAAGCTCAGACAACTGTGCTGATTGCTTGGAATGTCCCAACAAGGTTAAGAAAATGTTTTTTATCACAAAGGATACAACAGCAACCATTTAGGGCCAGAGAAAGTGTCATATTTAGCAATGCAAAGTCATTTTCAGAATTTGCAGAAAACAATATGGCAATCCCCTTAAAACAAAAAACAACACTTTGTGTATCTCTGGCCAATAAGAGGAGATGACACAGGAAACAAGTAATACAATGTTATGTAGGTGTGTAAAACATGAAAGAGCTGGGATCAAGTAAAGTTAAATTATACAGTGGCCTAAACTTATCAAAAAGAATTGAAAACATTGAAAATCGGAAGCCCCTAATACCAATAGACTCTGTTAACATATCCTGAGATACTCTTTCTGCCTCCGAGTTTGATATCAACAACAACCAGGCATCATGGGAGATGTAGTTTAACAACTACCAGAGGACTACAGCTTGTCTATCCATGCCAAAGGGATGGAGGACAAAAATCTATGTTGTTTTCCAAATTTTGCATTATAGCAGTAAACAAAGAGAATTAGCATTACATAATGCTGTGCCTTCACATCTTTCATTTTGCCTAAAAGGATATTTCTTTGTTATTAAAGGTTGTTTCAGTTTCTTTGTTTCTGTTGACGGAAAGTATTTTTCCAAAATGCAAGCAAACAGTTGAACCAGTCCCAAGAGAAATATCACTGGATCTGAGCAACTGGTAAAATCCCTAAAGCTGAAATTAATTAGGTTTAGCAGATTCTACAAGCTGTTTCTGTTTAGGACTGAAAGAGCATTTTGCATTATTTAAACAGCCAAATAACAAATGTTATGGGACAGTGGGGTTTTGTTTTGTTCACTTGGTGGCCGAACAGATATAATGAAGCATAATAATAAAATAAGAAATACATTTATTGTTTTACATTTAATGTCAAATATAAATTGAGGGTCATGAATATGCATTGAGTTGGTGGTCAACTGCTTGAGATTAATGCACAAATAGAAATTAAATGACCAGTTTGGCCGGCATCACTCTTATTTATATTTTGGAATTACCCATTAATATTGTACTAGTAGTACTAGTAGGATTGTAAGAGGACTTCCTGAACTTTAAGCCCCCCATAGACGGGCCAATTCCCAGCCATAGTTGTGGCCGGCCGAACGCTGTGCGGGCTCCCGCCGAACACATAAAGGTCGGTCGGCCGCAACTATAGGGGAGCTTACCTTGAGGATTCGACCAAAAGAGCCGGAAGGTCGGATCGCACATGGATCTGTCGCAGAGGACCCTATACTACATAGTTGTATCTGACAAAGAGATCTAAAGGTGTATGGCCAGCTTTACTTGCGAACTACAGAGGGACATTTTATAATAAACCAGACATATGACTTTTAAAAAGTAACATTTACATGTGCAAATCATGTGCAAAATGGGCTGCACATGGATTCTCACACTAAGTGCATTATACTGCATACATCTGCAGTTTGGAGCAGCGACATTTCAACATAAACACAAGATGGATTTCTTGTTCCTGTATAGTTTTGTTGCTTTTTTTTAATACAATCCGTCAAAAAACATTAGTATATGAAATAGTGGTACACCTGACTACAGGAACATCTATGACATCAGATAACAAATCCACAAGCAATATAGAATTGGTCACCCTTTTAAGCCACAACAGCTTTCCTCAAAAGCTTTGAGTTTATCTGGGAACTTTTGCCCATTTGTCCAGGTGAACAATTGGGAGGTTAGGCACTGATGTTAAATTAAAAGCCAAGTTCATTCAAATGGCGTTTGAAGAGGGTGATGTCAGATGCTCTGTAGAGGACAGTCATGTACATCTTACTGGTCAAGCTGACTAAGCCATTACTTTAAAGACATTTATTAATGACCTGACCTAAGGCACTGTCATGCTGAAAAAAAGAGCAGGGACTTCCTTAAAATGTTCGTACAAATTAAAAAATATAGCTTTGTCAAAAGCTTAGTATACTTATGGTGTCCCATCAATTGTATTTGGGGGAACAGCCTAACACTTTAAATCTCACCTTTACTTACAAATTTACAAACTAAACTTTACAAATGGAACAATTCAAAAAAAGTTGGCATTTAGCTTCTCTTTCTTGGAAACCTATTCAATGAAGCTCTTAATGCACATAGTTGAGGGTTTGCTGAGGTTACTGCCAAGTTAGAATTTTTTTTTGGTGTGCCTTAGATGTTCTAGAAGTTGACAATGAAACATATAAAGGAGAGATGGCATTTCATGATCTGACCAAATATGAAGAGGAATACATCTGGGTGTAAGACAATGATAAGTAGACAGATGATCTGACAAGGTCAGGTGCTATGCCATTTTCATTTTTACTGAGATTACATATTGTACAGGAGCAATTAAAATGTTTAAACCATATGTCTGCACACAAACAGCGCTTAACAAAATGTGTTAAATGTACTGTGAATCAGTTGCAGAATTACTTATGAAGTAAACTTTTTGTAGAAAAAAAATCTGTGAAATTGCTTTCATGTAGGCATATATGAATATTCATAATTGCATGAACAGTCCATTTACCAGCAATAATATTCGCTGCACGCATGGATTACCAGTAAGAACTTCAGAATAACTGTGAATAGTAATATGCAGTAATATGCAGCTCATTAGTTTGTGTCAGGCAGGGAAATTGAGGAGAATTTTACATTTAAAATAAGAGTTACATGGGCCATTAACTATACCCTGCAGTAACAGATAGACAGACACACAGAGATGCGCACACACACACAGTAGAAAAATATCTTATGCAAATATATTATTGTAACATTCTCACATTTATTGTAATATTTTTAAAAAAATCTTTACTATAGTAATATCCAAATAAAATAAACATTTTAACTACATAGCTTAATGCACGCACTTAACATGTGTAAATGTTTGAGTGTTATGTAAAAAATTATAGAGAGTACTTGAAGCCTTACAATTTAAAAAAAAAATATGTGTATATAAAAAAATAAATAAAAAAAAAGATCCTATACAAACAAATAGTGAATGAATAGTATATACAAACAAAAGATCCTGAGTTGATCAACTCAACTCAAGAAGGGGGTTTGGCCAGTCCCTTTAGGGACTTTTAAGGTGGAGAATGTTAGTTTAGGCTGTATGCTGTTGCAGTTAAAAGGAATACGTTTATTTACATAGGTTAAAAACAATAAATCACATGGCTAAAGATGAAATAAGTCATGAAATACACAATTCATTGTGTCTTTTAAGCTCCTCCAATAGAAACAGAATAGTAGACAGACTTAGAAATATACTATTAGCAATAATCATATTATAACCTTCAAAACAAGTAATCCGAGTGAGATATGTATCTTATTTAAATTCCACCTTACAACAAGGTATCAAGATATTATAAACTACATTTGACACAGCAAGTTTAATACAGCCTATTGACATACTCACAGTGGGGACAAGGGGTTTCTCCACTCAGTGGCACAAACCAGAGGAGCACTTCCATGGTGTGGTGGCAAGACTGGGTCCCCCATTGACGGCATACGAGGATATACTTAGGTAAGAAAGGTCCTGTCAAAGTGTTCCCTGAGATTGGCGTCTGAGGGCTACCCACCTGGGATTTGCCCTGGGTGCCAACTGCTCCTCACCCTCTGGGATAGCACAGAAGTGTGCTGCATCCTCCTCTGGCATCTGACTGGCATGTGGCGTGTGTCTGGCGTGTGGCGCTGAGTGGAGAAACCCCTTGTCCCCACTGTGAGTATGTCAATAGGCTGTAATTAACTTGCTGTGTCAAATGTAGTTTATAATATCTTGGTATGTTGTTGTAAAGTGGGATTTACGTAAGATACATGACTCACTCTGATTACACTATGTTTTGAAGGTTATAATATGATTATTACTGATAGTATATTCCTAATAAGTCTGGCTTCTATTCTGTTTCTATTGGAGGAACAGGCCCTATTATACCTTGAAGAAGCCCCCGACATAGGGTGTAACACATGCGTCATAGGAGCTTGAAAGACACATGCCGGAGGCAATTTTTATATTATGAACTTTCTAAACGTCTTTTTATATTATGTATTTCATGACTTCTTTCATCTTCAGTCATGTGATTTATTGTTTGATTGGTTTTTACCTATGTAAATAAACGTATTCCTTTTAACTGCAACACCATTCAGCCTAAACTATCATTCTCCACCGTAAAAGTCCCCGGGGGACTGACCAAACCCCCTGCTTGGGTTGAGTTGATCAACTCAGGATCTTTTGTTTGTATATACTATTCATTCACTATTTGTTTGTATATACTATTCATTGCTGGGGTGTGGTGCACATTTTTACAAATATAAGTGATGCCCTAATCTAAACTTTTCTTGCACAATATAAGTGCATATTATCTTATAAAACAGAAATACTCATATCTATTTTATTATTTTAGTGTATAAGCTGGATGCTAGTACACCATTTAATAAGGGGAGTATCAAAGAAGTATTCCTCAGTTAAAACCACCAGCCAGGGGAAACACTACTTGTTTTGGTCATCAACAAATTGATTTGTTTTTTTAAATAAACACTAAACCTAACAAAAAACACGTCAGGAATCATTACCATTAATTTTTGGTTGTTAGGGATGGAAAGCTCCTCCCCAACAAAATCCACACTATTGCATGCTGTGTGTAGCTAACTAAAGAATGAAAAGAAAGTAGCTTTCTGTAAAGATGTTTTAAATCTGTTTTTTTAAAATGTTTTTAGAGTCAGTCACTCATGCTTTATTTCCTCCCAGGCCTTATAGGTATAATTATATCTATCCAGCTTTCAATGATAGTAGAGTAGGCACATGATGGTGTAAAAATAGCAACAAATTAGTGAGTGAAAATGCATTCAGAAGTATGGGGAACTTTAATTTAGTCTGTTGCAGTCCAGTAACCCTAAATGACCTCAATGAATGCAACTGTAACAGGTAAATTACAAGATCTTTCCCTTTCCGGCATGCTGTCTGCTGGGTCTGCTAGCTGACGGCAGGAGCAGCTAGAGAGATCCGCTGGACAGCGCTGGCACACAAGGGGTGCCCGGGCCGATTGTGACCTGATGTTTCAGCAGATTGACCGCGTATAATGACGTCATCACACACAGTCAATCAGACAAAACACTGGGTCACAATCTATACGTGTATGGGTGGCTTTAAGCATTGTTGGAAACTTGGTCTTTACTCCTAACTTCTGATTCAATACATTAGCTCTGTTTGGGTGTACTAATCATAACTGGCCTACCAATGGACAGCCTTAACATAGACAAAAAGTTGCACTTATCTGAGTAGTGTGACCAACATCCCAAATATATATGCCTGTCGATCAGCTGTGATGGCGCGGGGGGCGGTGTGCCTCTGCCTGGGGGAGGAGACCTCTGAGTTAGGGGTTTTTACTCTTCTTGTTTGGCTCCTCCCCTGGCTGGGTGACGGCCTGCTCCCTGGCTGTTCCTATGGCGACTGGGACTCTCCGGATGTCCATACATCGCCACGTTGGGCGGGGGCTGCTGGCGCATGCGTGCTGAGGAAATTAGTCCGGGAGCACATGCGCCCGGCGTGGCGACGGCGGGGGGCCATAAAGTGCTGGTGGTGACGATGGCCGGACAGCGAGCACAGGGACGCCTGGACCTTACCTGCACACTTGACCCAGTTGATTTACCTTTACCTAACTACTACTTTAAAGTAAGATTTCTCACTACTATAGCTACGCTGGTGACTGCTTTGATTTCTGCTACAGCATACATATGTCTAATCTTTCTGCTTGTTAGGAAGTTTATCTTACCGATCTACCTACGACAATCTGCACCACTATATCCATGAATCATTTGAAGTTACAGGTACCATTTTTTTAACATGATCCTACACTCCTCACCATGATTACTGGCACTTCGACATTCAGTTTACCTAGCATTTTTATGTTTTATCTACTCCTAGGGGACCTATGGCTCTCTAAAATGCTCACATCTATTCCTTATATACACTTCACTGACCTAATTATCTCTCCCATCACTTTCACACCACTCATGGTTTTGGCAACTTTATTACTTTCCCTACTTGACTTTTTGCAAAATTTTTGTGTTATTTGACTGTTTGATTAATTATACACATTTTCCAATCGGACCTATTTATCCACATCAGTGGATGAGACTACCTATTTGCACAACTTTAAGGATTGCACCTCATCACGAATGACAATTTAGTGTTTTAGGACACCTATGTTATGCACTTACCACAAATTCACTTTTCGCCGGTCCCTACCAATATTCATTTTCAATCTAACCCATATATATTCATAAAACCTAAATAAGGTCCACTCCTTATGTGCAGGTCTGTTTGGGCTTGGCTCATGGCTGGGCCGCTTGTTCTGGCCTCCCGCTCTCCGCTCATGGTTGCCCCTTGATGGGAGCCTTGGCGGCTACCTGCCCCAGTGACTGGTCTCTCGGTGTTCCATTGTGACTAATATCACCGGCTAAATTTTGATTTTGGGACTGACTTATTGTATAGTAATTTTGAGATGCTGACCGGCCTTTCCCGATGTTTCATGTCTGTCCTCTGTTGGTGTTGTTGCTGCTGTCGTTTCAGATTTTACTTGGATAAAGACACACCCCCTGATGAAGTTCTACACGAAACGCGCGTTGGGGTTAATCCTGTTGATACAGGACTTTTTATCCTGACTGACTGATTATTGTATTTTTTATATTATTTAATTAACTACTTATACTATGTTATGTACCCACTAGATGCGGGAGTAACACCGACGAACACTGTAATGTCCAATGCTTTGAATTTTAACATCCAATAAATTGCTACTGTTCTGAACAAATTATCCACATTACCTCATTACACATTAGTGACCATTAAAGTCCCCTTGCTCCATAGATGTTCCCAGGGGGAATCCAATTAGTTGTGAGGTTCTCTCCTCCCATCTAATTTTACAATGAATGGACAGCCTTAAGGTAGCCATACATGGTTCAATTGGCAACAAATCGATCATCAATTCGATCAAAGTATTTGACTATTCAATCATATATTGATTGTAATTGAATTGAATGACACACCACATTGGGTGTTCGATCTTAAACATTTCCATTACTGCAACAGCAGCCTCAAGAGAACCTAACCTATGCAGAGTCATCATAGTGTTTTGACTACAGTCAAAAAGGCGACTGAACGGGGCGCGGCATTCGAATTTGGAGGGCTAGCATATTATCTCTACGCACTTTCACTACATGGTACGCTTAGTACGATCACATTGAAACAAAATTCCACTTATGTCCAAATGGGGTTTTTTCTGCAGAAAACTATTTACATTACTGCAAATTGGTTTATATAACCTATAGTTTATATCCTGTCATATTAAAAACAAAAAAAAATTCTATAAATATAGCATACATATAAACATCCTATTCTGCCGACCAGTAGATAGAAAGCCCTCACCCGGATGTAACAGTATGCTAATTGATTGGATCTAATCACAATTGGTTGGGACAAGGAATAGTATTAAAATTTAAACTCAATGTGGTAGCAAATAATTAAAATTTTCCAACTGGTCCGATCAAATTTCGATCGAGCAAATTGAGAATTTAAATAGAATATAAACTATCGTTCAATGTGGACATGATTCAATTTTCAATCCACGGACTAAAATAATTGGTCGAAATAAATCGATTAAACAGTCAATTGAACTGTGTATGGCTAGCTTCATCATCAGTGACATGCAGCACCAACTCAGCAGGTCGTTGCCCTTTGTTGCATGCCCAATCTATCCTGATTTGCCCCGTGTCATTGATTAAAGCCAAAAGTTAACTTCCCTCTCTATTTTTTTTCTTACTTTTAGATATGCAGAGCAGTGCACACTTTTGGCATGTATAAGATATTGTGTGGGAACCCTGAAGAATGTAACTTCAGAACATACAGTATATGAGCACTACATCACCAGTGGCCAGCCAAGCTGGGCTGAAGAAATCAATTTCTGTCTGCAGAAGAAATAGCTTGTCAATGACCAAAGAAGAGGCTTAGAGATGCAGAGAAAAAAGTGTTTTGTGGATTGGTTAGTTATTACTGGTGGGACAAATTTTCATTGTAAAATAAATCCATGCTTTCTTAGTACATATTCAATCCAATCATCAATAAATGTAAGTAAAAATCGTTTTACTTTTGCAAATTAGTAGATAAATTGAGTGAACAAGTAGATATTAAATCCAGCAGACAAATATAGTGTGAATAGATCTTCAATGATGGCTCCAAGATAACAATTCACAGTATGTGTCTCTTACAGATGAGAGGATTTATAGCCAAACAGCTTACAATTAATAAATAATGATACCACTGTTATATATATTTTTATCATTTATCATGAGGCTATTGAACAAATGTGTCTATATATATATATATAAATAGAAAGAAATATTAAGCTTACCTCTACCTGCCTAGGTGTTTGTACTGTTGGTTTGGTTGCTAAGCTCAGGTTACTTTCCAACAAAGCTGACTTGTCCAAGGCATAGACTGGGTGGAGACTCATGCAGGTGTCAACAATGTGGCTTACAATAAAAGGTGCAATAAAAATTTGTTAGAAAGAGAAAAAAAGGAGCGAGCGAGCGAGAGAAAGAAAGACTGATTTATATATATACTGTATATGTATATTAGATTAAAATAATACTTTTACTTGTTGTTAGTTACCAGGTTAGCACATTTTATTATGTGCAGCGTAAACAAAATTTGATTTGCAAATAAAGGAACAAAAATACATTACACAAGTTTTATTGTTAGAATGTATTTTTAAGCAAACACAGAATTCATGTTGCTTTGTATTTGTACACTTATTATGCTAAACTAAACTGCTATCTGTACACCTGTAAAAGTTTAAAACAAAAGGTCCCATACTCCTTACAATCTTACCATACAATTTCAAAACCATGTAATATAAGGACCTTTCTAACCCTTCCAAACACTATATATTCTATCAGGGAGGACCCGGCACTACATAGTTGTTGGTAGATCTAAGGAAATTGTATGGAGTAATATAACAGTACTAGAAAGTACTACAACAAAAACAAATTATAAATTGAAAAGAAAAACTTTTTTAAGCTTTTACAGTGGCGCCCCCATCCAAGTGCAATGTTTAAATGCTTGTTTAGGTCTAGTGGTTTCTAATTAAAGACATCTACTTACCTTATCCGTCATCAGCTCCCCCACTACTAGTCTGCCCCCCTCCTACTCCATGTGAAATATGGGTTAGCTGAACATCTTGACAAGAATAATTATTTACCCCATTTATTAAATTGTTCCATTAAATTGTATTCAGTGTTTTTGCTGTTTGGTAAGCAGAGTCATCATAGAATATAGCAGCCAAAGTTGCTTCCAGTTGCTTTTTTCAGGCTACTAGGGAATCCATTTTTGCACTTGCTGGAATTGGGGTTTAACTGGCTGGCTATCCATTTTCCATTGGATATCTAAACTAAATATAGATATAAGTCTGCAGAATTGCAATGAGCGTAAAGAAAAATTTAAATGTTTTGGTTTGGCACATATGCCAGAAGATCCAATGTTTAAACCCAGGAGCCTTTAAGGTAGCCATACACGGGTCGATTTGTCACCGATCGATTCCCCATCCGATAATACCAGGCGATCGTGGTATCGGCGATTAATCGGATATCGATGGAACACCACCTTGGGAATACAATTTGGGGTCGATTTGGACATGAGCTGATCTCATAAATGGCTGACTCCACAAAATCCATTGATCAGAAAGGCTGCTGCATAGGGAGCAATGGGTCCACCAATGTACTTTAATTGCTAAACGATCAACCAAAAAAAACAACATGTCGGTCCAATGTCCGATTCGATTTTGTTTGGTCGATATTAGGGTGAGCAGAACTCGATTGATCGCCCATCGATCTCGTAAATGCGTCTGGTGATCGATCGGTCAAAAATCTAGTGAAAAATTGACCAGTGTATGGGAGCCTTTAGACTAAGTGCCTCTGCTGTGCTAAACCAAATCTTCAATATAAATGAAGAACAAAAAGAAAAACCCTGAAGAATATCACAAGTGTGAACTGTGAAAAGTAGAATGCTTTCCAAGTGAACAAACATGTCAAACAGTAAACATGACATACAAAGTTGTATTAACATGACTGCTATGGGATTTATCCATTTTTTCTGAAACATTCTCCTTTCTTTCTTGACAGAAAACCTGGCAAAGATGTCTTCACATTTTAGGTGAGGAACATAGTCTCCCTTATTTCCAAAATGTGCATGTGGAAACTTTTTTTGAAAATAAAACAATCCCAGAGAAATGGCAAGACTTTAGCAATGGTGTTCTATAACTTTCCTTATTCAATAGCAGAAAATGTTTACCCATGCCATGTTTTTTTCTTATGCTTATTTCTTAAAAAGAGGGACTGAGTATTAAATTATAAAGTATGTTTCAATTTTCAAAGCAGAATGGAAGAACCCTTAAAACATCTAACAGTATTAGTCTTTGTTGGTGTGTATATAAAGTGCATCTGGAAAGTAGTCACAGCTCATCACTTTTTTAACATTTACCCCAAATAGATAAAATTCATAGTTTTTTTCTACACACAGTATCCCATGATAACATGATAACATGAAAAAGGTTACTTGAGGTGTCTTGAGACACAAATCTGTGGAAGGTTACATTTCTACTGCTTTGAAGGTCCTAACAAACACAGTGACTTCCATTATCTGTAAGTGGAAGAAGTTCAAAACCACCAGGACTCTTCCTGGACAAGAACCCAATGGTCACTCTGTCGGAGCTCCAAAGGTCCTCTGTGGAGAGAGTAGAACCTTAAAAAAGGAAAGAAATCTCTCCAGCAACCAGTCATGTATGGTAGAGTGACCTGATGACAGCCCTCTTTACTCTTTAGTAAAAGGCACATGGCAGTCCACCTGGAGTTTGCCAAAAGGCACCTGAAGGAATCTCAGACCATAAGAAACCAAATTCTTTGGTCTGATGAGACAAAGATCAAAGTCACGTTTGGAGGAAACCAGGCACTGCTCCTCACAAGGCCAATACCATCCCTACAGTGAAACATGGTGGTGGTGTCTTTCACCAGCAGGAACCTGGAGATTAGTCGGGATAAATGGAAAGATGACTGCAGCAATGTACAAAGACATACTGGACAAAACCTGCTCCAGAGCGATCTTGAACTCAGACAAAGTAATGGGATCAGCCAGGAATTTACCAACATGTCGGATCAGCATGTGGTCCGACATGCTGGTTGATCTCGCTAGGTGGACGCACCCGATTTTCAGCCGAGTGACCACTGGGCAATTGTTGATAACGCACAGCGGTCGATCAGCTGAAAAATTGGGCATGCTGAGTATGGCTACCTTTAGTGATAATACAAAATTTTACACGCCTGCTCCCCATTTATGCCTGAGACCTTGTAACACTTATAAGTTACATGACATCGGTGAGTGAAAATGAACATTTTGCACTTAGGGGTTGTTATTTTGAAGGCACAGAAAATGTACATGGTTATAGAAGCACTGTGCCATATGTTTGGTGTTTATATATCAGGGGTGTACTTACTTTTTGAGATGTTGTATGTGTATATATACATACACACACACACACTTTTTTCTACCAAATGTGTTGTAGCTCTGCTAGTCAGATAGTTGCACAAGCTTCCTTCTCTGATATGTACACCCTTTAGGCTGTCTACTGAAGTGTGCACATTCATCAGCACAACAGTCATCCAAACCATTATTACACTTCAATGAGAGCTTGGCAACAAAATACACAATATCAGGATGAGTAAGAGGATGTCATTTTTCAAGGAATGTGGACACATTCTGTTAGCCATACTTCTGTGCAGTTCCCCTTATAGACTTTCCAACAAATTAAAAACAACATAATGGGGTTTAGTTTTTTGCTCATTTTGGCATTAACAAAAATATTTTTGTTGCACAATGTTAAACTGCAAAAAAGGGAATCTATCAAGGGGTTTTTGATTACGCCGGTGAATAGACATAATCATATAACCATACCATATCAAAATATAACCATACCATAGTGAACCATACTGCTCAAGTATGGTTGGCTTTGAAAGATGGGAATGTGTTGGACACCAGAGGTTAGGGTGGGCTAAAGTACTGCTAAGCTACCCATACATGCAGCAATAGCTGCACGATTCTCGGGTGGTTGATTGCAGCACGATGATGTCTCGCTGCAGCCGGACATTCACAGAATAGGAGCACACCCTTTGTGAGCTGGCAGTTACTTTGGATGGCGACCCAGGTCCCTATCCAAAGTAATGTGATCTGCCAGGGAAAAAAATGGACACGGCCATTCTCTGGCAAAAGATTTGGCCCACATGGATCGGTTGCATGGATCGGCCACAAAACTGCCTGTGGATCTATGTGTGTATGAAGGACCCTAGTCTGTAGGCAACCCACGAACAAGGGTAGCTGAACTTTTCAGATAGGGATACAAAGAGATCACACCCTGGAATTGCACCTGGGGCATGGAAGGCAAAGTAAGATGTTGGAAATGGGTTTTAGGCTGAAGAAGATAGCTAAGAAGGAAGATAAAGAAAATCGTAAATGATGAAATATATGATGAGTAACGTTAGGACTAAAGTCAAAGTCGTTTAAGCAACACCAGAAGAAACAACGGTGATGGATGACTGAAGAATTATTTCCCTGCTGAAGAAAACACCCTTCACAACAGTTGGCCAGATTAAAAACACTCTCCAGGAGGTAGGTGTATGTGTGTCAAAGTCAACAATCAAACAAAGACTTCACCAGAGTGAGTGAATACAGACGGTTCACCACAAGATGTAAACCATTGGTGAGCCTTAAAAACAGGAAGGCCAGATTAGAGTTTTCCAAAAGACATCTAAAAAAGCCTTCACAGTTCTGGAACAACATCCTATGGACAGATGAGACCAAGATCAACTTGTACCGGGGTGATGGGAAGAGAAGAGCATGGAAAATGAAAGGAACTGTTTATGATCCTAAGCATACCACCTCATCAGTGAAGCATGCCGGTGGTAGTGTCATGACGTGGACATGTATGGCTGCCAATGAAACTGGTTCTCTTGTATTTATTGATGATGTGACTGCTGAAAAAAGCAGCAGGATGAATTCTGAAGTGTTTAGGGCAATATTATCTGATTCTCATATTCACACAAATGCTTAAGAACTCATTGGACGGCGCTTCACAGTGCAGATGGACAATGATCCAAAGCATACTGCAAAAGCAACCAAAAAGTTTTTGAAAGGAAAAGAAGTGGAATGTTATGTAATGGCCAAGTCAATCACCTGACCGGAATCTGATTGAGGATGCATTTCACTTGCTGAAGACAAAACTGAAGGAATATGCGAAGGAATCTACAAGTTGAAGTAGAGGCCTGGCAGAGCATCACCAGGGATGAAACGGAGCATCTGGGATGTCTATGCGTTCCTGACTTCAGGCTGTAATTGGCTGCAAAGCACTTGAAACTGAGTATTAAAAAAGGAATGTTTGATTTATGATCATTTCTCTGTCCCATTACTTTTGATCCCTTAACAAGTGGGAGGCACATATGCAAACTGTTGTAAAAGATATTTAGACACATTGCAAAAAAGAGGTGAGACTGCAGCATGTGTCATTTTGGAATAAGCAATGATACAAGTAATGTCAATGATTAAGTAATAATTCAATGAATAAGTAATGATTCAATGGTTAAAGCGGACCTACCACCAGGAATCGTGCTGCTGTGACGTGGTGCCGGGTTTTGCTGAGCCCATTAACCAGGAAGTGAAGAGGAATGGATGATTATATTCCTAAATTGCTCGTTTTTGGTTTTTGGTTTTTTTCACTGCATTCCTCCCTATTATTACTAAATTGCTCGTTTTTGGTTTTTGGTTTTTTTCACTGCATTCCTCCCTATTATTGGCACTTCTAGTGCCATTCATGAAAACATAGATTCCTGGTGGTAGGTCCGCTTTAAATAAGTAAAATTTCTGCCATTACTTTACAGACCGAGTGCCCAAACTGAAACCCAAACCCCACTTATTTATCTTAAAGTGTCGTCATGGCAATGTAACCTGAATTACACACACACAACTCATATACACACAGACATGAAAAATGTAAACACACACTCTGCTTTCTTATAAGATAGAATAGAAGAGGGTATGGGGCACAGTGTGCAATCAGAAGAGAGGGGAAGAGAACAGACTGCATTAAGAGCCAATAGGCTGCAGTTCTTTCCTCTGTGCTGGCTGATAGCTTGTGACACTTGTGAGACTTGAGTATGAGGTGCTTGTTCGAGTAGTGCCATGCTCGAGCCAAACACATGTTCGGCCGAGCATGCTTGCTCATCATTACCTATAAACTGTACAATAAATTTAAAAACAAAGTGGTAAGGTGAATAAATGTAAAAAAACAACAAAACTTACAATAAGCTGGTTGCATAAATGTGCATACCCTTGAATAATACTTTGTTAAAGCACCTATAATTTCATCACATCATGTACTGTTTTGTTAAACTCTGATTAACCCCAAAAAAATTCAGCTGTGCAAGTATGATTTTTTTTGATAATAACATTGTGGAAGGTTTTCAGTCAGGAGAGAAGCACACAAAGAATTCTGTAGCATTGGATATACCCTAAAAGACTGTGAGGAAAGAGTGACGTAGCAAAGAACCAAACATTCTGAACTCAATAATTTGGTGTTTTTCTTTGCCAAGACCTTTTTTAATGCCATGGGACAACAGCCAGATGAGCTGATAATGTATAAATTATATGATGATGATGGTGATAATATCTTTATTAAAGGTTGAAGAGAATAATATTGAAATATTAGGCAAAGAATGTCCAACTTTTTTAAAAAGCAAGAACAAGAAACCATATGTTTTGCCCTTTTGCTTAGATGCTTTGCTTTGGCTTAGACAGGGGGACACATAATATTTTTAGTAATCTATTTAGGTGCAGTCTTCCTCACAGTCTCCCCCACTATATATTTATATGGTGTAAGTGGTCCATGTGCAGCAGTGAAAGGGTCTGATGGTGTATCCTGGAGGGAGTCCATAATAGTGTTGGAGAGCAACAGTAGGTACCCAGTTTTGCTATGTTTTCGGTTACAGGGATCTGGACTCTGGAATGGGGATGGAAGGAACTGGGTGGGTCTTCCCACTCCACCAAGATACACCTGCTGGACCCTAATGAATCAGCCGGGTGTGTCTCCACAAAAGGAGCAGTCAGTCTGGGCTTCCTGATGAGGTGGGGAGACACTGTACTGCTGGAGATACCAGGCGGCACACAGGGAGTGTGTAGCCCAGGCTGTGATAGCTTTTCCCTGAGCTAAAGGGAAGAGCCTTTGTTGGACCTTGTACAAGCCAGGAGGCTTGGTATTTCCAAAGACATTTGTGTTGTGGGTTAACCTCTGCGAGGGTCATTTCTGTTGCATGTTGGACGTGTTGCATAAATATGGGCAGGAGCCCTAAAGAGAATGTATGGTTTGCTGTGATTGAAAGTGCCCATTTGAGGCAGATTCCCCACAATATATATATATATATATATATATATATATATATATATA
>CM070032.1:139394545-139410967 GCA_036250615.1 Ptychadena robeensis | reverse complement strand
GTAGCAGCTGCAGCGCTGGACGAGGTGCTGCCGTCCCGCACGCTAGGGTGGTTAAGGGAGCTGTTTCGGGTCACCATTACAGAGGGCTTGTTAGAAGACTCCATATCTGCTTTGTTCTGTTGCAATAATATTGTCTTGAGCAGACAGTTTTATAGATTCCACTGTTCTTAGCTCTTTATTTACATCATGCCCTAACGTTTTTTCAGCTGCCACTGCTCTAATCTCTCATATTAACAAACACAGCTGATAGATTCCTAGTTTTAAGAGCAAATGTGAGAATCCATAACCTTTACCACTAGGAAGGCTAATGCTTTGCTTTTAAACAAAACATTATTGGTCCTCTTAGTGTCAATATTCTGCATTTGGTTTCCCAAGGGATAATATACGATCTATTTGCTTATTCTAAATGTAACCTGAATGTGGTGAGCTTTGGGTTTTAGCTCTCTCTAATATAATCATAGGTGGTCTGCTTAATATAAATGAATGCTGTCAGGGATTATAAACATCTGAAATGAGATTAACTGCATAACAGGACCTATTACTGCCCTTAACTTGCCAAAACCTTCCTCCGGTGACCTGCCTTCTTGACTAAACCCACCTAATTGCCACCTTCCTGTCTGATAAGAACACTCCAATGGCTTGCTGGACCGATAGGGTGCAGATATGTTAATATTAATCTTTAAAAGAAATCTCCAGTGAGCAGTGTGATTTTTATTAAAGTAATGGCTATTCAGTTGAACGTCTTACAGGATTATTTTATTGACTATTATTACATTATGTGTATCCGCAAATTCATTTACTAGTCATGTTTATGCAACTCATTGTTCAAAATGTTTTGGATTGATCTGTACATGCTGTATAATACATATACATTTTCAAAAATGTATGGGCCTTTTTGGGCCTTTGTCATACTGCCCTAGAGAACTGGAAGAATAGACACACTTTTTTGTTTTAGGACACGGAACGCCCTACAATATCCCTATATACTATTTTATGTTGTGCTTTTAACATTTTGCCATTTTCTTTCTCATGTAGGAAGGGCCCATTTATTCCATCTTGGTAGATTGCATTAAACGCATGCTGGTTATATCATTATGTTGTCATGGAATGCATTAAGCAGTCCATTCAAATGAATAGGCTGCTGACATAAATACAGACAAAATGTTGACATGCCATCAAATTACCAACACAAAATGCTACAGTGTTGTCTTGCTAAAATCTATTCCATAGGGAAGGCACATTGTTGTTGCATTTCGAATGAATGAAACCATATTGCACCAGCACATTATAAATAAATTATCAACCATTGTTAATGTATGTGACCCCCCCCCCCCTGTGTAGGAACTTTATAAACGCAACAGTTTCCTTTATGAATAAACGCAACAGTTTCCTTTATGAATAAACACAACTTTCTACAAGTTATTCTGAACTAGTCACATGACCAAAGATCTTAAAAGAAAAAAAGCAAGTCAAGTTGCTTTGAATTACTTCTACAGATATTCTTAGATTGTTCACTTTGACCAGTATTTTGCATTGTTCATTGACTGGCTGTAATAATAGATCAGGCCACACTGACTAAACAGGGGGGCTTTAGCATCATCTTATAGGCAGTTTCACATATGGGCAGTATTTCCTTACATGGTTGCCCCGACACACGCTTGACACCATCTGAACCAAATATGTTTATCTTTAGACTACGGGACATGCCTTATAATCCATGTCTATTTTCTCCTTCAGCAAACTGTTTGCAGGCTTACTTGTGCATCATCTTTAGAAAGAGGAGTGGAAAATTATCTATATGTCCAGGATACATGCAGAGTCCTGTGTAGCACTCCTCTGTGAGGTTATCTCATATGCATCTTAAGTGTACGTGCTGAGAAAAACCTGACTAAATCAATGTCACATGTTCAGTATTGTAGGGTCACTGGTTTTCAGCATCCTCCAAGGGTTCTCACTACCCATGACTTGGGTTAGCCAAGCTATTGCAATTAAGAAGGGGACAATCTTTCTTTTTTATAATTTCCAATTTTGTAGTTGCAGGACATGCTTCTAGTTCTTATCTACAGTGTCCCCAATGGGCTACTGAAAATAGGAATTCTAGAGAAAAAAAAAAGTCTGTAGAAGCTGTTTTTACATATGGCTGACACCAATTGGGGGGGTTTACTCACCATATTGTATCTTATTGTAATGAAATAGCAGTAAAGTTTAAAACCAAGTGGGTTCTCCACATATATATACATGACCACTTAGGTTATTATATATTATTATATTTTATTGTAAAAAAATGTTTAACTACATATGTATGTTGCTTAATGGGGGGATACTTCTCCTATATACTGACTTTGAACAATACATGGTTTCTATTTCCCTCCTCCCGTTCTCCTGCAGTCCCAAATTCTATTTACCACTCATTACTATGGCCAATGGCCGATTGACTAGGACTTCTTTTATGATACGATTATGATTCGATTAACTTAAAGTGAGTAAATGCAAGATTCATGTACATACTACAACTAATTAACTATAACTTGTGGACCATGGTGTTGATTTTTTGCTTATGTATTCTGAACTTTATATAGATACTATACAATGCACGGATACCCCCTGAGGAAGCGGATTGCCGCGAAACGCGTCGGGCTGGTGCAATGTGCCTTTTACCTGGACACACTTAAAAATGTTTTTATATGGATGTGTAACAAACATGGATGTTTATATTGTATCATTTTTGTGAAATATACATAATAGGATAAACTGTGTTATGATATTTGTGGTTGCTTTTCTACTCTTAATAAAAAGAATTATATAATTATACTCATATACTTGTGCCTTTAAAGTCCCCTTGTCCCTCTCCTAGGGAGATATCTCTGTAAATTTTGCCTAAGTTTAAAACCAAAATTGCTTATTTCCATATGTTCTCCATATGTTGTAGGCTTCCTTATAGTGTCCATTATAAGCTGTAAATATTTTATCAATATAGCTTAATTATCATTTAGAATTAGGCATGTCCTTCAGACATCTATCCTTTTTTATCAGTCCTTTGGAGTCAAGGAGAGAAGAATAATATCTCTGTTGTCCTTGTTGACTTTCAAAGAATTTATATTTATTGTGCTGGTGGTAATTTCCATCTGTGATCTAAAACACTCCAAATGACAGGCCCATGCCGTGCATATTGGCAGCAGTTACTTCACTTTCATTTACTTGGATAACCTTTTCTTAGTCTTAAATACATATATTCCTGCCAACTCTCTAAGCTTTTAAACCAATTATCAAAATAAGGTTGGCATTTTCTGGCATTGCTCAATTAATAAAATAAAATCATTTTAAACTGTGAAAGTGTAATTTATTTCACCTGATGAATAATTTCAGAAACATATAAAAAATACAAATTCTATAACACTATTTGATAAATTGCTTTAGAAATGTATATTATACCATTAATTGAAATTTTAGAGCTTAATGGATTACAAATGATTCAAGCTTTAAACAGATGGGAAGTTGTTTCTTGAATTATACTATAAAGGAAGTTAGAAAACAGGACAACAAAAACACATCACAATGGCATGAATGTTAGTGTTTTGAAACACTAAAAATCTAAAAGCATCTCCAAGCAAAGCAGCTTATTCTACTATGTACTTTTAAAATCCTGTTAAAAAGAATGTGACTTTGAAATCATTTGAACCGTTTATTTATTTGCCAACAGTAGAAAGGCAATCTGCCAAATTTATATGTCAAACAAAGAAATATAACCCACAAACAACAGGATCCACACATACCTCCTCTCAGTGCCAAATTTGGATGCACCTTTGCTGAACCAACCAAAGCCCATCTCGAAAGGCCCAATTATATCCTACATCACAAGAACGTCCGCACTCTGAAGTAAAATCCAATTTCTTTATTGTTTAATCGACAAGGGTAGAGTACAACATCAACTCTCCAGGGCGTCTCCTCATACTGGTTTCACTCACTTGTATGAGGGGCTAGTCCACATATATACACAATTCCCCGCATCAATCACATTAACCCTTTCTTGCAAAAATGATCACCACTTTCCAAGACACATAGGCAATATATGTTAAATGGGAGGACATAACATGACATAAATGTAATAACAATAAGGTTTACAATATGGTACCAGTTCTATGGTACCAGTGTATACTTCTTGGCAGAGTTTCAGGGTGGAATGCTACCTTCCTTTTCCTCCTTCTTCTTCCTAACCCTTCTTCCTAACCTTCTTCGAGGTACTGACATGTTTTTTTCTCCTTGGGCTTTCTCAGGGTGCAAAAGTTGCAGAAAAAAAGGAAGGAAGTGTTAACAAAGAAACATAATATTAGTAAACAAGTGTGAGTGAATGATAATAGTACAGAGCCAACTAGTTACCTGCTAGTAGTTAGCAGAGTAGGAGCTACAGTCATGGGAAAGTTGGACAGCCATATAAGCAGATGCACCAACAGGCTTACCCTCAGAGGTGTGATGTATAGAGAGAGATCTGTAGAAGTAATACGAATTTGAAATTGATTAAACATTTTTTAAAATAATGAGAATTAAAAGAGGCAGTTCAAAATGGGAATAGAAGTTGTAAGGTGAAAGTCTATGATATTTATGTAAAGGCATTTTTGGCCAGAAACTAACATTTAGCAAATTTTGCTCTCGATACTGTGTAAT
The DNA here is from genome assembly GCA_036250615.1 of Ptychadena robeensis. Taxonomy (NCBI): domain Eukaryota; kingdom Metazoa; phylum Chordata; class Amphibia; order Anura; family Ptychadenidae; genus Ptychadena; species Ptychadena robeensis. Next base: position 139,406,305 of record CM070032.1, on the reverse strand, counting down.
ATATCTATGTGTTTTCTTTTTTTGATTTTAATTGTATAGTAATAAAATATTGTAACTTGTATGCCTTAGTTGTGATATATATAAGTTGCAAGAAAAAGTATGTGAACCCTTTGGGATTACATGGAGTTTTGCATGAATTGGTCATAAAATGTGCTCTGATCTTCACAGCAATAGAAAAACACAGTCTGCTTAAAATAATACTACACAAATATTATATGTTTTTATGGATTCATTTTCTGTTAAAGCCATTCTTTTGTTGAATGACTTGCTTTGGGTAATTGTCCTATTGCATCACCCATCCTCTGCCGAACTTCAGTTGGCAGACATATGCTTATGTTTTCCTGCAAAATGTCTTAATAAACTCTGGAATTCATTTTTCCATCAATAACAACAATCTGTCCAGGCCCTAAAGCAGCCCCAAACCATGATGCTCCCTCTCCATGTATTACAGTGGGGATGAGGTTTTGATGTTGGTGTGCTGTGCCTAGTGTTGTGTGTGCTTTTTTCCAAAACAACTCAATTGTTTTCCTTATTGTTAAATGTTTAAACAAAAATGTTAGCATGTGCCAGAGATTTCTGTAAGTCTTTAGCTGACACTCTAGGATTCTTCTTTACCTCATTAGGCATTCTGCTTAATGACTCTTGAAGTCATCATTACAGGATGACCATGCTTAGGGAGAGTAGCAACAGTGCTGAACTTTCTCCATTTGTAGACAGTCTTACCATGGACACATGGACATCAAGGCTTTTGGAGGTACTTTTGTAACCCTTTCCAGCTTCATGCAAGTCAACAATTCTTGATCGTAGGTCTTCTGAGAGCTCTTTTCTGTGAGGGATGGTTCACATCACACAGTGCTTCTTGAAATCAGTAAACCCAAAACAGGTGTGTGTTTTTCAAAGGGTAGGACAGCTTTCAGCAACACATCCAATATCATCACACTATTCGGACTCAAGGTTGGATCACTCCTGGCTCCAATTAGCTCATGGAGAAGTCATAAGTCTTGGGGTTTACATACTTATTCCACCCTGCACTGGGAATGTTTACATGTTATGTTCAGTGAAAATGTAGTATTATTTTAAGAAGACTGTGGTTTTATATTTTATATTGGTGTGACCGATGAAGATCAGAGCACACTTTATGACCAATTCATGCAAAACCCAACGTAATGACAAAGGGTTCACATACTTTTTCTGTATGCTCTAATACCCAATACCTGGAAAGTTTGAGTGGCATACAGTATATTTCATGGGAATGTTAATGATATTATATTTCTCTACAGTGAATGGCCTTACCTAGGGTAGTGTAAGGGAAAACACAGGTATTTTGTTTAAGCTTGGCCTGTTGTTTGTAGAGGTGAAATACTGTTCCAAGGTGTTTGGGACTATTGCAACCATCTGTGACCAGCAGGGATAATTTAGGCTTGACCTTCTGAGGGTCACATGACTGGTCAACTAACATAGCGAACAGATGTTAGGAGAGGGGTAGAACACCCCATTGATTTTAAGAGTACCAAAAGCCTGCTCCTGAAGGTACATGATTGCTTTTATTCAGATATGTGATGAGCTATTGTACATTATTTGGTTTGCCTATTTCAGATCCCCTGAGAAAGCCCTGGTACAGGACAAAATGTGTCAGTCTCCAGTGGAATTCATGAACATGAGACTTGAGGGCATAGGTTGTATGTAATGTTTTAAAAATTTGATGATTTGCAATGTGTATATAATTTTGTAATTAGCCTCTGTAATTAGGTATATTGTTCGTATAATTGCTGCTAGGTTGTAACTGCCATTAAAGCCTAGTTAAAGTTAGTTTTGTGTTTTGTAGTTGTCTAGAATATGGGTGTGGCACAATTTTCAAAGTATAAGGGGTTAACCATAAACTTATTGATTTATGATATTACTCACCCATAACAAAAGTTAAACTTTAAGTACTTAGTCATATGTTGAATGGGCCTAGTTCTTAGATCCCTCTACACTGGCATGTAATCCAACCCCTTTTGTACAGTGGAGGAAATAATTATTTGACCCCTCACTGATTTTGTAAGTTTGTCCAATGACAAAGAAATGAAAGTCTCAGAACAGTATCATTTCAATGGTAGGTTTATTGTAACAGTGGCATATAGCCCATCAAAAGAAAATCGAAAAAAAACTTTAAATAAAGATAGCAACTGATTTGCATTTCCTTGAGTGAAATAAGTTTTTGAACCCTCTAACAAAAAAGACTTAATACTTGGTGAAAAACTCTTTGTTTGCAAGCACAGAGTCAAACGTTTCTTGTAATTGATGACCAAGTTTGCGCACATTTTAGGAGGAATGTTGGTCCACTCCTCTTTGCAGATCATCTCTAAATCCCTAGGTTTTCGAGGTTTTCTCTGTGCAACTCTGAGCTTGAGCTCCCTCCAAGGTTTTTTCTATTGGATTAAGGTCCGGAGACTGACTAGGTCCACTCCATGACCTTAATTTGCTTCTTCTTGAGCCACTCCCTCCTTGTTGCCTTTGCTGTATGTTTTGGGTAATTGTCGTGCTGGAACACCCATCCACGACACATTTTCAGTTTTCCTGGCAGAGGGAAGGAGGTTGTCCTCAGGATTTCACGATACATGGCTCCGTCCATTTTCCCGTAAATCGATTAAGTTGTCCTGTGCCCTTAGCAGAAAAACACCCCCAAAGCAAAGTGTTTCCACCCCCATGCTGATGGTGGGACGGTGTTTTGGGGGTCATAGGCAGCATTTTTCTTCTCTTCCTCCAAACACAGCGAGTTGAGTCAATGCCAAAGAGCTTTATTTTGGTCTCTCACATTCAACTCACGCACCTTCTCCCAGTCACTCTCTCTCTGAATCATTCAGGTGTCATTGGCAAACTTAAGACGGACCTGCCACTGTGCCTTCCTTTTAATCCATTGCGGTGTATGTGTTTTTCCAATGGTTTCTTCTTGGTGACTGTGGTCCCTGCTAATTTGAGGTCATTAACTAACTCCTCCCGTGTAGTTCTAGGATGCTTTTTTACCTTTCTCAGAACCATTGACACCCCCGAGGTGGAGCCCCAGAGCGAGGTCGTTTGTGTCATTTTGTGCTCCTTCCTTTTCGAACAATCGCCCACACTTCACCTTACTCTCTCTCCCAGTTCTTCTTGCTAATGGTTTTGTAGCCCATTCCAGCCTTGTGCAGGTCTCAATTTTGTCTCTGACATCCTTGGACAGCTTCTCTGGTCTTTCCCATGTTGGAGAGTTTGGAGTCTGCTTGTGTTAGCCTGATCCCTGGGGGTTATGAATGACGTTGTATAACCGACCAAAGAGGGAGGAATCTAATCCGTTGACCTGGTCTTCTACCCAGAGCCCCCTAATGGAGATGGGCCGATGTCCCAGGAGGGGGCACCGGTGGTGTTTTTGCGGCAGGCAGGACAGGTCTCCCTAAATGGTCGGTCACCCCCTGGGGAGGAGGCGTTATGGTGACTGTCCCAATGCAAGGTCTCACAAATAACCAGATAGTTGTCAATAAACGTAGCCGAAGTCACAAGGGTAGGAGAAGTCGGGATGGTCAATTCAAGCCAGGTCGGGGCAGGCAGCAATCAATAGGTACGTATAACGAGCTAGAGTCAGGGTTCCGGAAGTCGGGAAATCGAGTAAACAATCCAAAGGTCGGTGCACGGGAGGTCTATCAGAATGGGGAAAGGGTATAAGCACCTACTCTCACGATCACTGGTATACTGCAATTCAACAGCACCTACTTGGTGCTGTGCTGCAGCTTATATGCAACTACTGATTGATCACCCCTCCCCTCTGCAGGAAGTGCCTGCAGACAGGAGGGGTATGTGTCTTTAAATATGTGCACTTCTCGTGCGCCCGCCCGCCTAGCAGCGCCGGCCCGCGCATGCGCATTACGCCACACAGCGGGCGCCATTGCTCTGCACGCAGGCATCGCATAGCCCATAGGAGGACCGGGGTACCCCATGGCAGGGGTATCCCCAACATCCCAAGGTTAGTCCCCTCCTGGGGGAGACACTGTGACGCCCGGGGACCCACTGCCATACTGGGGACCCCGATGGCGCCGCGTGTCCCCCAGGGGATACGGAGGGCTGACAAGGCCCCCCCCTCAAGGGCGGGCTCCGACCGCCCGCAGGCCCGGGCTTCAGGGTGACCGCGAATGAAACGCGGACACCAACGCCAGAGCCCCAGCCCCGCAGCCGGCTCCCACGAACATCCTCCAACGATACCCTCCCACAACACCAAGTACTGGAGCCGACCGCGGAACCAACGAGAATCCAAAACGTCCCTCACCACATACTCCAACGCACCCTCCACCAACTCCGGGGGCGGAGGACCAGGGCACGGGCGGGACGGCAACCACGGCCCACCGGCTTGACCATTGACACATGAAAAACCGGGTGCACCCTCCAGGATTCAGGAGGCGCAGGCGGACCGCGCGGGACCCACCAGCGCCTCCACAGGAAAAGGCCCAAAAAACCGGGGCCCCAACTTCCTGGACGGGCACCTCAACTTCAGAGTAGCGGTGGACACCCATACCTCTCTCCCCCACCACAACAGGGGAAAAGGTCGGCGGCTCCGATCTGCCCTCGCTTTCATCGCCTCCTGTGAAACCTCCAACACTCTACGGGAGCCCCCAGGTTGGCAGTCAACACCCTAGCCCGATTTAGAGCCGCCGGAACTCAGAGGATGAAGGCGGGACGGCGCCCACTGCCGGATGAAAACCGTAATTAGCGTAAAACGGACTAACCTTGGTTGACGAGTTCGCCGAGTTGTTGAATGCGAACTCCGCCAACGGAAGGAGCGAGAACCAGCCGTCTCTGCGACTCAGAGATATAACACCGAGGTACTCTGCTCGAGGGTTTGGTTAGTCCGTTCCACCGGCCGTTCTTCTGAGGGGATACCCAGATGTGAAGTGGGTCTCCATCCCCAAGATCCTGCAGAATTCCCTCCAGAACCTAGACGTAAACTGGGTTCCTCGGTCAGACGTACGAGGAGGGAACCCCATTCAGTCTGACCACTTCTCGAACAAAAGCTTCTGTTTTTCCGAGGCTGAGGGAAGACTTAAAGGGGAGAAAATGGGCCATCTTAGAGAGGCGGTCGACAACCACCAATAACCGTGTGCACCCTGCCCCCCCCCTCATCAGCGCGGGGAACATCATCCGTTTTTTGAAGCTTCCTTGCGCCTCCCGGCTTGCCACTATGGCCCGTGCGCGCACGGGGCAGCGGTTGCCGAAGACCGTATCGGGAGTGCTCGGGTGCGACTTGGCCCGACAACAACCGACACAGACGAGATGTTTTCTTACAGTCCTTACCCCTAAGTTGGGCCCCCAAAGGTCCTTTGAATGAGGTCCTTGGTTCGCTCGTTACCCAAATGACCTGCCAACGGAGAATCATGACAGGTTTTTTAATGGTCGGCAGTGTTTCTAGAGGTACGTATTGCAGTTTCCCTTCCATAGTCCGATCCCTGACGGACAGTTGTCTTCCTCGGCTTTCCCGCCTTGAGAGGATATGGTTTGCGGCGTCGTCCCGTCTCTCGTTCCCGGTAGCTGCTACCTCCGTCGTTTAACTCTGTTCTTAGCAACCTGCTGCTGTTCCATGCTTACTCATACACCTGGCTGCCATTTGCCCCCTTCCCCCCCTCTCTCGCTCCCCTGCCTCTTCGGTCCTCTTTACACTTTTCCTTCTTAATCTTCCTTTTGCTTCTCCGTCCTGCCCTAATGTCCACCTCTTTCTGATTCGTCTTTTTGCTTTCTTATTCGATTTTTTTCCCGTGAAGCCGTAAACGGATGTTCTGCGCCTTCCAGTAGGTTGTCTCTCCCCATTCCTCCATGGCAGCTTTCATCGCCAATACCCTCCCTCTCTCTACGTCATAATGTCGTTCAGCATCCGTACCTTTCTTTTCGTGAGTAAAGGAGACGGGATGTAGTGTTCTTTTGTGGCCCACTCTTTGGGAGAGGATAGCCCCCGATGGCGTCCTCAGATGCCATCCACCTCCAATACGAAAGGCAAGAAGGCTATCCGGGTGTTTTTCAAGATGGAGCTGAAGTGAACAGATACTTTAACGTTCAACGAGGTTTGTGCTGCCAGGAGACCATTTCATCATCCTTCTAGGTTTTTGCTGCTTACTTAGCTTGTTGTGGAGGCTAACTACCGATCTCTTCGACAACCCCTCGAATAAATTCTCCTGCTTAGTATAATTTCGCGTAAGCCTAAACCTCTTTTGTACACACACGCTTTTCTTGAGGTTGGTATCGGCCATCCTTGACGGCGGTAACCTTTGGGGTCCATAGAGACTCTCTTCCGGACTGAGGATTAAACCCAGAATTTTGTGGTAGTCCTTCTCCCATTCCACATTTTGAGGGTTTCCGTCAATAAGAATGGGTACCTGGAGCCGTTCTAACACCATCCTCACATGTCCCTATGTGAAGGTAGATCGGGGAAAAATCAAGATGTCATCTAGATAGACGATCACAACATGGGTCGAGGACATCACGGAAGACATCGTTAAAATATGAACGCCTGGAAGACGGCGGGGATTACGAGTCCGAATGGCAATGACAAGGTACTCGTAATGCCCCGAAGGTTGGGTACGAAAAGCCTCTTCCATTCGTCCTCCAGGGCGTATGCGGTATAGGGTTGTAGGCTCCTTGTAGATTCCAATTTTGTAAAGATCTTGGCGTTGGGTCAGTTTTTTGCAATCAGATCTGGCATTAGGGGTAACGTATACCGGTTTCTTTATCGTGATCAAATTTACATCTTTAATCCACAATGGGTCGAATGGTTTTAAATCTTTATTACCACGACGAACAGACCTCTCCTGCAGGTGAGGTTGGAACGTCTGATGAAGCCTTTTGTAGTTGGTCTCAAGATACCCCTCCTTTTAGGGTACCTTGTTCGGGACCTGACAATGGGATATGGTGCCTACCATAAACCATACGGAATCTTCCGCACCCGGGGAGGAGATCTAGCACATCATAGGGGCCGATGAGGAGGTAGCTGTTCCCCGGCCTTATGGTCAAAACCGTCCAGAAAATCCCTGTATGCAGATGGGACCTCTTTCACTCCTCCGAGATAGGGACGTCTATGAGGTTAAGGTACTAAAGCAAGGGCACCCGGCAGTAGAAGATGGAAAACTGACAGCACCAGAACCAGTTGATTTGGGGATTATGGGTTCCGGTAACCAAGGGAGTCGCCAGGCTGATGGGGAACAGTGGGGAGTGGTATCAGGCAAACTCAGGAGTCCGAATGCCAGTCTGCAAATAGGTAGGTACCGGGCAGGGTTTCCATGAGGACAGGCCCGAGTCAAAGGTGACCCGTCAGCAAGGGAGATGGTCAGATGGATATCCAGAGGTCTGACTTGGAGTTTTAGAGGAGGTGGCCAGCGAGGTTTCCATTAGACGTACAGGCTCTCAGAGTCTATCATGGCAAGGAATTTTAATGTTGTTTCCATGAACCTGTAAGATCAAGAGGAAAGAAAGGTGAGTATCCTGCGGAGCGATCTGGGCGGAGCTACCTGTGAGATTGAGGTTCACAGTCCCTGATGGTTTCAAGGACAGGAGGCAGGAAATGTCCCTGGATTTGCCACATGTAATACGAGGTTCTTCCGCAAAACGTCTCATCCTTTCCTCCGCTTAGGTAAACCTAGGAGGTCGGCAACTCCAAGTTGCAATTGGCTCTGTTGGTGCCTCCATGTCCAAAGGGGCTGGTGAAAGTATGAGCTAGCGAGGAAAGCCGCGTTGCGGGTAACCTTTGGGGACCTCCTGGGGGGTCCTTGGAAAGGGGTCGAAGAGGGTGGAGTGCTTGGACGGTCTGCATCGGGCACTCCGCTCCGCGGCCGCCTGGCGATGGGTCCTCCTTCACGGCTCGGTCTGTCAAGTCCCTGATGTTACCCTAGGCGAGCTGCGGACATCGGTGCTCACTGGAGAGCTCAGGGCACTCCAACTCTCGGTGCCCACGGCCTCATCTGTTGTGCATACGTTCAGGGAGAGGCCCTTGTGCTAAATAGCGAGCTTCAGATGGGCAGTCGGCCTAGTCCATGTACGAGGCGAGCGGGCTGGAAAAAAAAAACAGGGTGAACAAAGTGACGACTCTTTCTATTATTTCGTCTCCTTTAACTTTTTCTTGATTCTTGGTAGTCTGCTTTTTCTTCTTTCCTTTGTATTATTAGAAGGAGGGTATGAAGAAACACTGTGAGTAAGTATAGGGTGGCGCAATTACCAAGGGCGAAAGTGAATGAGGAGTAATGATGTACAGATGGGAGATCGCATAGAATGTGAGTCAGAAAGAGTGCGGAGGCGGGCAGGGGTGAGCGCAGTGGTTTACTAGGGGGGTTGCGGGCCGGGTGATCTAGGCAGTAACAGAAGGGGAGTGATATGGATGTTGGTAAAGATGCTAAGAAGGTAAGAAAAGAAAAGACACTGGGGAGTTAGGTAATGCTAGTACATAGGAGGGGGGTGGGATAAGGAAGAGGGAAGGGTAGAGAGAATGGGGGTGGGACGGGATAGGTTGTGTAAGCGTGCACGGGATAATGGGTTGCATAAGAGGCCGGCATTAGCAGGATGTCGTTAAGGGAGTGACCGGGTGGAACGGACTCTGTCTTTCGTTTTTTTTATTTATGAATATTCTGTGTCTTCAAGCTCGTCTCTTCGGCCTCTTTCTAGCGATCACAGCATAGTGGCGGCGGACTCCCGGATATACTCCTCTACAGTCCTTTTTCCTGTTGATGGAAATGGAGAGCCTCTTCGGCGGTATCCACCTGACAAGGTCTGCATATAATTGTCCCAACTATTTCTTGAAAACAGAGAGGGATGCCAGGCATGGATCTTCATTCTCCATGGAGCTGAAGGCCCAGTCTGTCCTCTCCCTGTAGAAGAGTAATGGTTTACCCTACCGAGTACGTTCCGAAGGGGATGTGAGCGGCAAGTATGAAAAATGCATACTCACAATGCATTGTTTGCTGAAGGTCCTGAAGGTATTAGGTACACCAGGTGAAAGCACTTTGTTCCGGTAGTGGGATCTTCGGTTCTCTTGAAATATCCCGGATGGAGGTACCTGGCCGAAGCTTGAGAGTTCCACTAGTGCTTGTGTGGTCTGCTGAATGTTCGCCATGGAGACTCGCAAATCCTCAGTTGTTTGCAAAGCAATGTCTATCGGGGATCGCCTCCAGGGACAATCTAGTGGCTGTTGACTTTTTGTTCGCCGATCCCTTGGGTTATGGAATGAACGTTGTATGAACCGACCAAAGAGTGAGAATCTAATCCGTTGCGCCTGGTCTCTACCCAGAGCCCCCCTAATGGGAGATGGGCCGATGTCCCAGGAGGTGCACCGGTGTGTTTTTGCGGCCGGCGGACAGGTCTCCCTAAATGGTCGGTCACCCCCCTGGGGAGGAGCGTTATTGGGTGAACTTTCCCAATGCAGAGGCTCACAAATAACCAGAGAGTTGTCAATATAAACTAGCCGAGTTCACACAAGGGTAGGAGAAGTCGGATGGTCAATTCAGCCAGGGTCGGGGCAGGCAGCATCAATAGAGTAATCGTATAACGAGCTAGAGTTCAGGGTTCCGAAGTCGGGAAATCGAGTAAACAATCCAAGGTCGGTGGCACGGGAGGTTCTATCAGAATTGGAAAGGGTATAATCAGCTAAACTCACTATCACTGGGTATAACTGGCAATTCAACAGCAGCACCTACTTGGTGCTGTCTGCAGCTTATAGGACAACTACTGATTGATCAACCCCTCCCCTCTGCAGGAAGTGCCTCAGACAGAGGGGTATGTGTCTTTAAATATGTGCACTTCTCGTGCGCCGCGCCCGCCTAGCAGCGCCGGCCCGCGCATGCCGCATGTAGCCCACACAAGCGGGCGCCGATTGCTCTGCAACGCAGGCAGCGTGCAGAGCCCAAGGAGGACCGGGACCCCCATGGCAGGGGTATCCCCAACATCCCCAAGGTTAGTCCCCTCCTGGGGGAGACAACTGTGACGCCCGGTATCCCGGCACTGTAGCCCACTACTGCGTGTGACCCGCGGCCACTGGGTCCTGGCCGCATGTCCCCCAGGGGAATACTGAGGGCTGACAGCTGATTGATTGATTCTGTGGACAGGTGTCCCCTTTATACAGGTGACTAAGTTTAAGACAGGTGTCCTAATGATGGTGGACAATTGAGTAAAGAAGTGTCTAACCACTCTGTGGGAGCCAGAACTCTTAATGGATTGGAGAGGGGTTCAAATAGCTTCTTCCTCACTTCATGAACGTGCGCATAATCAGGGGCTTTCTGCCGTCGCTGCGGCGTCTCTCTTCGCTGGTTTTTTGCTATCTTTTATTTAAAGTTATTTTTTTATTTTTGATTTTCCTTTTGATGTGCTACTGCCACTGTTACAATAACCTAACCATTGAAATGATAACGTTCTGAGACTTTTCATTCTTTGTCCTCTTTGTCATTGGACCAACTTACAAAATCAGTGAGGGGTCAAATAATTATTTCCTCCACTGTATAAGAGTAAAATCTGAAGTAACAGTTTATCTAAAATATTGAGAAAGCAGGGGCTATTGCGAGTGAATCCTTTGACTACTATAGGTCTACTTGGGAACCATGGGCTACAATTATAACCATGGGCTACAATTATAAAATCTGATTGTACTAATTGACCGGTTTTATCTTTATTAAGATTGTAGTTTTTTTATTTCTGTAGCTTTACACTGACTAAAGTATTTATATATACCATCCCAGTAAGATCTAAAGGATTCAGTCAAAAGGCCAAACCTCTAATTTGTAATAAAAAAAAACAAGAAGAAGATCCCCTAAATCCCTAACTGGGGTTTTAGTGGCCTAAGAGGTGGTCACAAAAATAGTAAAGATCATGTATATAGTATCTTTTATTAAGTATCATGCCAAGACCAATCACCCATTATAGGGCTTGTTCATTTAGGAAAACATAAAAGACTTTTTCAACATTAAAAATTTAAATTACATAATATGATATTCAGACCATATAACCATATGAAGGGTCTGTGCAGTCCGAAGTGTTTAGTTAAATATGAACTTCCTCAGGGACATATCATATTGGCTGGAATGATAACATCAAGTATCAGTACATTGGGGAACACACACATGAATATGATATCAACAATGTATTTAAATTTCACCAAATAGTCATGTTGTGTACATAGGTAGTTAAGTTACATAGTTACATAGTAGTTACATTTCAATGCAATAATATTCCGAATCATAATAATAAGGAACAAAATACAACCTGTTACTTAGTTACATGCTATACCACGATGACTCCCTATGTAGGGATGCATTAAATGTGCACCATACAGACAAGAACTATGTTGCCAAATCATTATATACTCACATAAAGGTTTTATCTTTTGTATATAAAATGATACATCAAAACACATGTGCCTCCATGTGTGATGCCGATGCATATAGAATGCTGCGTCGTCAGGAAAAGTACCCAGGTGTGTGTGAGTGGTGTCAAACATGCGGCGAAAATATCACTGGTGGTACCCAAACACCTCTAAACAGAGGGATGAGTGAGTGGGTGTAGGAGGATAATCGCGACTGTGAAGTAAAATAGGGAGACTGAGACTACATGTACTTAAACCAGTTACTGGACCGCACCAGTGTCCTGATAGGACATTGCTGTCCCCTCCGGATAGCAATGTCGGTCATCTCAGTCTGTAATAGGAGTCAAAGATAAGGAACAATCATAAATAAAATGGAGAAAAAGAGGAGAAGGTTTCCTAAGTTTATCCAGTGAAATATTACTGGTGTA
>CM070032.1:139383774-139394445 GCA_036250615.1 Ptychadena robeensis | reverse complement strand
GCACAATACCTTAAGGTAACACACCTTCTTTGGGCTCTCCAACCCGACTTTTTCAAATCATAAATAAAAGTTTTGGCTTACCTCCCCTGGGTGAGAAAAAAATCCCTTATCCCGATGGGGCCAGTCAAAAGCCAAGGGCTCTTCAGAAAGTCATATGTCTAGAAAAGTCAATAATCAGATGGATTTCTAAATTATTCTTAGTCAGCGGTGCAAACTCCCCTGTATATGTCAGATGAGGTGTATCGTAGATTACCTGTTACCTGGGAGTCTCAGGGGACGACAGCCACATGAGTGCCCTCCCCTGTGTCAATGGTGGCGGAACGCTGATGTGCGTTCCACCGCCGCCCCAACTTCCCTCCCTAACCGACATCGGGGAGCAACAAACAGAGTGTCACTTCCAGTTATAGGTGTGTATGCACCAGAGGCAGCCGATCCCCGGGTTTTTATTACTGTAGCTTTACACTGACTAAAGTATTTATATATTCACTTACGAACATATTTGTTTGTGCATTATAGTTTTTTTTCTTGCAAAAGGAAGTGAAATATTACTGATAACACAATTTGTTTGATGTTGTAACTGCCTTTTCTTCTGTACTAAACTGTACTTAAAAAAAAATAATAATAAAAAAAGGAAAAAAAGTGTCATATGATACAGTAGACCATTAAGATACGACCAGCTCAAGATACAACCAACTCAAAATATGACCAAACTTTCTACATACGACCAAAGTTTTGGCTTACAACCAGATTTCCATCCCAAAGCCAGTTTTTTATTATGTAATTTTGGAGCTCCGGAATAGATTATTGTCATTTTCATTATTTCCATGGGAGAAATGGTTTTGCGTTACAAACAATTTGACTTACAACCAACCCTTCAGAACAAATTAAGTTTGTAAGTCAAGGGTCCAATCTATATACACCTTGTCAGTATTTAGCAAACTTCTGTATAAATAGACAGGTTTGCTCACCATTTTTCCAAAAATAGAAGGTAACTCTCCAACAAGCCTTTTCTGTGGCGATAGCATATTTTCATATGTATACAGAAAGTTTTTTGAGTAGATGAACGATTTTTCTTTTCTTGAATATGCACTCAAGACAAGAGAAAATAGAAAAGGAATAAACAGAGCCATAGTCATAAAAATGCCAGTGTCAAAGGGTATAAAGTTTGCAGTAAGGTCGCAGGTAACATGCAACGCTGGGTTAGTATCGACTAAACAGGACAAAGCAAATGCAGACAGCTTAGTTTTATGTCATGACTAGGTCAGATTAAGAGCAAATCAAGCAAGCTAAGTCAAGTCAGGTTGTTAAATAAACCAACACAAGATGGTATGTCAAAAGACAACATGGTGAGACAAGTGCAGAAATAAAGTCAGAAAAAAACCCCAATTTATCTGATGAGTTGTTTGAGCTCATTTTAGTTAATACATTTCTAGTAAAAATGAGCTGACACTCATTACATGACAGTGTCTGCAGATGAGAAGACACTGTAAAACATTAGATGTGAGTGCACGCTGTTCAGTGTATTAAAAAAATAAGGGTAAAGGGAATATATACATTCTGGATGGAAAGCCTAGACACCCAGTAGTTGTACAGCACTGAGGGATCATTTAAGATGGTGACACAGTCTGCAATGTATTCCTTCACCATCTTTCAAAATGTGTTCCTCCTTGTACCACCTGGCTGCCCCTCTGGGTGAGGTTGCTAGCTGGGTGTCATAAAACTGTCCTATGCCTTGAATAATGTTGCCCTGTTCTTGTTAGAACTGCAGTGTGTTCCACTTGTCTCCCTTCCTTGGTTGCCTAAGGATGTACGAACTGGGCCGGCCTCATTGTCAGACATAACATTTTGGAGCAATCTCTCCACAAGTACCTTCTGGTATTGCACCATTTTACTAGTCCTTTTCCTGCCACAGGAATGAGAGATGAAAAGTTCTCTTTGTAGCAGGGGGTCGAGCAGGGTGAACAATCGGTAATCCATATTATTTAATCTGTACAATGCAAGGGTTACGGAAAAGTCAGCCTAACATGAACTCAGCCATACAGAATACCAACAGGCAAGATGTCAAAGTCGACATCTGAATGACTCTCCATCTCCTCCTCCTCATCCCATCCACGCTAAAGTGCTGGAATTACAGTTAGATGGGTACTATTACCTCCTGTAACAGAAACAACAGTCTCTAGCAGCTCCTCCTCTTCATGCTCCAGGTCGTAATGTTAGGCCAAACTGTGGGTGGTCTCAATATCACCCTGTGTCATCTCCTCCTTTGCCACATTCAGAGTGTCCTCCTGAATTGTGAGAAGTGGTTGTTTGACACAGTGGTATGGTTAGACTGATGATAGTGTTATCACCACTAACCATCTTTGTGGATTCATCAAAGTTTGTACAAATTTCACATAGGTCTGACATTAATTCCCACTCCTCGCGATGACCATGTTGCAGATGGTATTCCACAATTGCCCTCTGCTGCTCACAAAGCCTGGACAACATGTAGAACATGGAGTTCCAGCACGTTTTCTGGTGAGCAAAAGTGAGCAGGAAGCCGCAAGCGCTGCTGCAGGTTAGACAGCCCGGCTGAAGCGGTGTGCCATGACTAGTAGATCTTGCAAATTGGGGTAGGTTTTGAGAAAACGCTGAACTAAATTTAATACATGGGCTAGGCATGGAACGTGGGTCAGGTTGCCGAGCTCCAAAGCCACAGTCAAGTTAGGTATATTGTCAGCCACAACCATGCCTGTCAGCCACAACCATGCTACACTGCTTCCAGCTAGTGAGTGATGACGTACTGATGTTTGAGGTGGAAGTGGAGGAGGAGGTGGCGGAGCAGGAGAAGTGGAGGTTGCAGCCAGTAGCAAAGCTGCTGACGGAGACCCTGATGGACGTAGGGCCCGCAATCCTGGGCGTGGGTAGCACCTGTGCCATCCCAGGGAACTACTCACTCCCTGCCTCTACAACACCCACTGTGCCATGAGGGGAATGTAGCGTCCCTGGCCACCAGCACTTGTCCATGTGTCCATGTGGGACCTTCTCAGTTACTGTGCTGGTGTAAAGCGGGCACGGCACACCAGGAAAAATAGTGGTGGCTGGGGACTGCATACCTAGGGACAGCTGCTGACATCAAGCTGCGGAAGGCCTCAGTCTCCACAAGCCTAATGGCACCATTTCAAAGGGCAGCAATTTTGAAAGTTGGGCATTTAGGGCTATGGCCTGAGGGTGGGTATTTGCGCTTGCGTTCAATATTTGGTTCGATATTTGGACGCTGCACTGGGACAGGTAAATGGTCATAGATGCTGCTGGTCCAGGTGCTTTGGCAGGGGATTGGCCACCAGTGCGTAACACAAGGGAGGATGAGGCAGTGGTGTGACATGCAGATACAGATTGTGGACCCAGGAATTTGGCCCACTTATTAGGGTGTTTGGATGCCATGTAGCGGATCATGCTGGTGGTGGTGAGGTTGCTACACACCCTGTCTCATTTTTGTACACAGGTTTGGGTCTGTGTGGATGAATGCTGAATGCGTTTAAAACCATGCGCTAACTTCAATTGGTTGGATGTCTCTGACCCACAAAGTTGCAGGGCGGACACTTGAGCATGGTGCCCGAACACACATGGTGCTCGGACGCATGAAATTTTTAGCCCAGGAGTCACACCGAGAGGCTGCAGGATTTTTTTTATATAAACTGCTTAGAAAACTGTATTTAGTGCAGTTAAATTTAAATAAACACAAAACAAACATATTGTATTGGGTACAAACTGTATCCAATACAATTCAAAGTAAAAAAACAGAAAAAAAAGTGCATAAAAAGTGACTAGTTGAACTAATCATGCTAATCATGATTTATTAAGTATCAAAAGGTAAGAATGACTAAAAAGATGGTGACAACAAATATTATTGCCACCACCCTACAGCCACAGAATGTCCTCTGCATAAACAGAGGCTGGGGGACTTTAGCGGCCAAAGTGTGTTATAAAAATATCAAAGGTAAATGCAAGTCAAAAACGTGTATTAAAACAAAATCATTTTATCATTTGAAAAAAGTCCATCAGAATCAAAAAGTATCAGTGAGCGCTTGACACCTTTGGAGCATCTCTAACACCTATCCATAGACTTAACGGGCGGCCAAACAATGTGACCAAAAACGTCACCCGACTTACGTTTCGTCCTGAGCAAACTTCTTCAGGGGGTGAGGAAAAATAGCGCAGAGATGGATAAAGATAATGTGCCAAGAGGATAGATTCACAACGTAAAAAGCCGACCAAGTAGGGGATTAGATCAAAGAACGGAGAGCCCATCCACACACAGACCGAGTACCATGCCCCTCAGGCACCCATATGTAAGGCAGTAATAAAGTGACTCGACGGCATGCAAAACTGCGTCCAGAGGTATGAGTAGGTAGTCTGAATGGAGCCTCTCGATATACGTCCGCACTGGTCAGGGCTGTAATGATTTATTAAGTATTTAAAACTTTTGCAAGCAAGAGAAAGGGCATATGCACTTTATTGAATGTTGGATAAATAGAACTAACACATATAGGTAGTGATTTTTGTGTTTTCTCATTCATTTTATTACGAAATGTCATTTTTTTTTACATAATTGTGAGTGTTTTAACCATTATTATATTCAAGATATTTTGGGAAGTTACAGGCCTACAACATAATTGTTTTTTCCGTTAAAGTCTATGGTGTGCTTTTGGTACAGAAATTTGGACCTCAGCAGTGCGCTAGGGAGGCTAATGATATATTCCAGTCCTCTGGATATTGATGAAAATGACCCCTGGAACACCAAGTGCTGCTTCCAGAAACTAATTACATTTGTTTTTAAGCAGAATAGAATTGGATGTAAATTATAACTTTAAAGCCCCCCATACACATTTCTAATTCCATCAATCTCCTGGCAGATCGACTGTGCATCATCACGCACAGCCGCTCATTCCAAGAATCGGCCACGCACCCTTTGTGTACCTGATTTACTTTGGATTAGAACAATGGTCCCCATCCGAAGATCGATCAAAACATTACGGACATGTCCATTATGTTTTAGATCGATTTGTGTGTGGATTTATGGCCTGATTTTAGGAGTGCGTACAATGGTCGATCAGCCACTAAATCGGCCAAGGTTCTAAGCCCATATAGGGGCTTAACTTGATACCACAAGCTAATGTGGTAAAGCAATTAAAACCTCTGGTGTATGTTGTAACTCTCTCAACACTCTAGCATTAGTTATACTTAATAATATAATAATTTAATGCCACCTTATCCAATAATTTTGCTTTCATTTAATATTTTCCACCTCAAAATTTAAAGTTTTACATAAATATATAAAAAAGATGCTAGCATGAATAATGTGACTGCATTTAATTGGAAATAAAATCACAGTATAAGGTTTTGTGGCATAATAATCAGGTTTTATAGATTGCATTGTTTCTCATTAGAAATGTTTTCTGTCATTAAAAGTTGCTTTGAGGAGGCTGAATAAGCCCTAAAGTGGAAACAGCTGTTAGCAAGTGGATTTTCTGGCCCTGCAATGTCACCTGGGCTTTGATTCATGAGCTGTTTTTAAACAGCTTTCATACGCCTAGGGGATCCAGCACAAGCTGAGAGATGCTAAAGCTCAGTTTAGTTAGGCCAAGTATATAGGTCTTTTACAGATCCTGATGGAAAATTATTCAAAATGCCTATGTCTTCACAAATTGGGTGTAGACATTATAGAAATAGACATTAATTTATTAAATTATTGTTTGTTAGCAAAGTAACAATTTGCTAATATTTGTCTTCTTTATTTGCTTACACCAATCTTGTAAATATACTAATTACTTTTGGGGACAAAAAATAGTTTTCGTTGCATATTTAATTTTATCCCCAGTGGTCCGTTCTTTAGGAGGGTCATAACTGGCTATAGGGGCTGACACATTTAATTCTGAACCTCCGTCATTGAAAGTTAATGAAATGCAATTAATGAGATGGGAGGTGGACAGTCCGGCTAGGAAAAGAAAAAAATGATGGTTTTGGATGTCTTCCAACCAGGAACTTGCTGTGGCTTCTAAAGGTAACCATACATGGGCTGATTCCAGTTTCTGGTTGATCGATTGGTTAAAGTTGATCGAACAGGAAAATTGAAACGTGTATGGGAGCCTTAAGGCTATCTGCATATTGCTAAATTCTTTTGAACTATTCTCCTGTTTAAAAGTTCTTTGGTGTGGTTTCTTCTGACTCACTACTCCATAACTGCCCTGTGTTGCAAAAATAACTGTAATACTTTTATATGTTTTTAAGTTTTGCTAAATGAATCAGGCAACACACATAGATTAACCGCCCTAGTGGTCGGGACGGCACCATCTCGTCCAGCGCTGCTACTGCTACTATGGCACTTGACGAGATGGTGCCGTCCAGTGAACATCGGGGCTCCGGCAGCGCATACTTACAGTTTTGCGCTGTTCCAGTGTCCCCAATGTGACATGCTGGCTGGATCCTCTGGCATCTTCTTCCCCCCCTCCGAGTGACGTGATGATTGCACGAAAGCAGTTTTCTTTCTTTGATTTGAATGTGCTTCTATGTACTAAAAATAGCCAAAAAAAAAAGTCTCTGGTGCACCAGATGTGCCCATTTGCAGTTACCCTCTCTTCCCTGGTGTGATTTTACCACATCCATCACACCAGGTTAGAGAGGGTTAACTGCAAATGGGCACATCTGGGGCACCAGAGACTTTATTTGGGCGAGATTTAGTACATAGCAGCATAGCTTTGTGCCCTGTTTTTTGTGTTTTCTCATTAATTTTATTGAATTTTTTTTATTTTATTTTACATAATTGTGTGTTTCAAACATTATTATATTTAGGATGTCTATTAGACCCTTGTATGGACATATTTTGGGAAGTTACAGGCCTACAACATAAAGAACAATTTATCATTGAAGTCTATGGTGCACTTTTGGTACAGCAATCTGGACCTCAGCAGTGCGCTAGGGAGGTTAAGCAGATATAATATTGTTTCTGGTCTTCTTATGTTCTTATAAATAATGTGTACACATGAAGTCATGTATAATGTTTAAGCATGAAACCAACTGTAACATGCTTGTTGATGCTTTTATTTCTCTCAATGTTTTTAATATGTATTTTAATGAGGATAAATAATGTAATGTTATATATTTGATTGTGATGGCCTTAAAGCACCCCTTGTCCTGTTCTTTTTGTTCAGGAAACATTTCAGGCTTTAGCGCTCTATTAAATAAACTGCTCATTTTCTTTCCCACAAAAGTGCAGGTTTATTGAACTGAGTTTAGAGAAAATGTGAAATGTTTTGTAAAATCAGACCTATTATTTCAGAAAAGCATCTTTTTTTATTATCCAGAGCTTGGAAATAAACAGTCAGCTCCTGGGACTGAAAGAGCAAGGTATTCTGTCAAAATGAATCTTTTTTCTTCTGAATAAAATGCAGCTTTTTGTAAACGGATTTTAGAAATAAATGGACATCTCCAGGGACTAGAACAGTAATGTATGTGGACAAACAAACCTTTATGTTTTTCTCTAGAAAAATGTACCGTCATTTTTTTGAGCATTGGATAAGGAACAGATAGTTGGCTTATTAAACCACAACAGCTATTTTTTTTCTCAAGGTGTTTTTATTTTTAGACACAATCAGCAACTTTATATACAACTGAATTAATTGTAATAGATCAAGATGTAGATCAACAATTTCAACTAGAGCTAACAATGAATGAAGATACATGTATATTTGATCAAGCAGAACTTAATCAAGAAGTCTGAAAAATCCATGAGATTTATTGTATAATCAATTAATTATGCAAATCAATGTTCTTTTAATTCGATACTAGAAGGTGAACCCATCTGATCCTGGGTTCAGGATTTTTTTTATTTTGTTGAACAACATTTTATAAGAGTGTGTACAGCAGTATGGAAGCTGCATCAAAACTGTTAGGGCTTGTCCCTACTTGAGCGATCAGTTGCTGATTTTAAGCTTGTGCCAAGTTTGCAGGTGTTCGCTTCCATTCAGTTGAATGGGCTTGTCCCCACTTCAACTAAAGGCCATAGATATGAATTGATTCACTCTCTATGGGCGTGATAAGGCAGGGTGGGGCAAGATGTTCTGTCCCACCGCCCACACCGGAACATTTGCCAGGCGCATTCCTCGTTGCCTGCTATTGATGAGGAAAGATGTGTAAAAACAGTGCCCCAGAAGCATTGGGCACGGTCTTCCTGTGTCTTGAAGACACCTCCATTGATTTTTAATGATGGAACCGTGCAGTGTTGCTATGATGATGCAGCAGTCCAAAGCTTCCAAACAGCCCCAACCGGCACACCGCTTAGATTACGCAAAGTGGACACTGTCCCATTCATTTGAAGCAGCAGTGAACTTAAGCCCTCTAGTCCTCAATGGAAGGGAGTCATTTCCAAGCTTAAAGAACACATAAAGTAATCTCATGTACTAAAGACAATCTGTGAAAAAAAAACACCTGTAACAACGTATTTCTGAATGTCCCACATGCCCCCACTCTCTTCACTAAACGCTGGGGATGTTTTGCAAAGTAAGCAGTCAAATTACCACGTCTGTATTCAAGCCTATTAAGTTACGCTTTTCCTATTGAAAACCGTTATATATATTGGATGTACGCATTATACGCACAAGAATAAACATAGCAACTGACTAGAGCAGAGTAGGTGCATTTATTTTATTTTATTTTTTCTCTTGTGGATTAAGTTGCATTTTAAAGTGGATGTATACTCAAAATCTAAAAAATATATATGTAAAATGTTTGACTTACCTCTGAGCTGGTATGATGGTGGCGTAGGTCTCCACATTCCTAAAAATATAAAGGATTCCAGGGTGCGATATTGTGAGTGGCCACTGGGGGTGTTTATAATAGTTTTCTATAGGAAAATTCGTCTGTGTACATTTTGATGCAGAGCAGAGATTAGGGACTTAGGGACCCGGCTGTCACCTTATTCAGAGATGTCGGACTCTTCTGGGGGGCACTGTAGCGAGAGTCATAAGAGCCAGAGAGGAGGGACCGTCCTATATTACTCATTACAGTTAAGGTTTTTTTTTATGCCATCCTAATATCGGCCACTTCTAGTGCCATTCATGCAAACTTGAACTTCTGGTGGTAGGTCTGCTTTAAATTACAGAACAAATACAATTCTCTTGCAGTAAAACAAATGTAGCCACCATGTCACACCACTCCACTAGGGATGCAATATATTACTTTTAAAAAAGTATTATTTTATTACTATGTAACACAACAATGTTGTATTTTTAAACTGTTGCTTGCCTACTATATCACAGGTGTGGACAGTGGGTTTAACCATAGGCCTCACTATTATTTAGTGCTAGCCCAGACAGATAGAAGCAGCATAAGTATTGAGGATGAAAGCAGGATTAACTTTCCATTAATAAAATGTAAAAAGGGAAACTGCAAAGGTAATACTATGTAATTTTAATAAACATAACTTCCAGCACTTTCCCAGTGCAAAATTAATCTAAATTGAAAGTCAGATTGGAAACTTAGAGTGATAAATATTTTATTTGGCAACGTATTCATTTTCATTTAATCATTGACACTTTGTTAGATGAAAAAAGTGAACATTTCAATTAAAAGTTAACTTATTCTGTGATTTGCTTTAGCATGGCCTGTCTGATGTTTTAAACTGGCAGATAGACATATATTGCCTTCTAATTAATCCTGTGCTGCGAGCGCTTGGAGCATTGCCTTCTGTCTCCCACAACAATCTGCTGCTTGATCAGAATGCTTCTGTACAACTAAATGTCTGTCACAGCCGTGTTAGAGATGTTGACAATCACACAAAAATCCAATTAAGCAAGCCTATCATTGCTAATTACTGTATTAGGTTGCTTGTAAATCTGCCTTGCACTAAACATCTTGTCCTCTTCCAAATCCTACATATTGCTTTTTCGCAGTGCCATACCTTTCCACAGAATATCAGCTAGTTATGGTTGGTTGACATTTAAGTGCTTAAGGAAGACCTTGGAATGACCTTGCAATGGGGACTATTGCCTGGATTTGATAAAGACATTCTGCAATCTTTCTGGTATGGTCATCCATAAAAGCTATGTACTGTATTTTTTCGACTAAAGGACACACCTGACCATAAGAAACACCCAGCTTTTAGATCAGGAAATCCAAAAAAAAAAGATTTCATGTGTTTTAACCTCCCTAGCGCACTGCTGAGGTACAGATTTCTGTACCAAAAGCGCACCATGGGACGAGCGGGGATAGAAACGCCATTCGGGTTTGTGAAATTGAAAAAATCCCGCCGCCATCCATCACACCTGGATGGGTGGGGAATTTTTGAAATGAGACCGCAGGGCGGGAATTTCAAATCGTTCTGGATACAGCTTTCTCCTTTAGGAAAGCTGTATCCAGCGCGATTTCAAAATAAACCTTGTTGGTCCTCTCCCTCCCGGTGTGAGGACCTGGTGACTTCACACAGGGGGGGGGGGGCGGGGGGCACCAAATTTAAGGGGAATTGTACTGGGTACAGTGATAACTGTACCCAGTACAATTTAAGTAAAAAAACACACACACATTTACATTAAATAGAATTGTATTATATACAACAAACAAAATTCTAATTATACTTTAAATAACTTTTTTTTTATGTAAATGTATTTTTTACAAAAAAAACATACTTCACATTAC
>CM070032.1:139366459-139380128 GCA_036250615.1 Ptychadena robeensis | reverse complement strand
CCCCCCCCCCCCCCCCCGTTGTGTATAGTAGTGGCTGTTGTGCTTGTCTGGACTTATAGTAGCTGTACCCTTAAAAGATAGCACTACATTTCTAGCAGTCTGCAACATCATATTCTGAAAAAAATATGGTAAACCTATTTGAAAAGTTATGGTAAGTTATTGCTTAAAATAATTTCCTAAAAAATATATATTTTAGGTGCCATTCCTAATATGCAGATATGCAAAGCAAGCAATATAAACTCAATGCTTGCTTTGGAGAACCTATTTAGGTGAACCATATGGAAAAAAATTATGTGCAGTTGGGTTGAGAGTATTTTGATAGCGGACTTCTGTTCCTTGTCTCTAGTCTCCTGAGAGGGAAATCATGAAGTATAAGGAAGGTTTGTATACTTGGAGGAAAGAAACCACTCTGGTTTATTTGAAGTTTTCCCTATGACACTACAAATCATTATGCAAAAAGGACATGCATACACACATATTATGTTTGTGAATGTGCTACTACGGTATTTACAAGCAAGTGAAAAGGCTGCTATTTACAACAAAGTAACTACAAACATTGGGACATGCTACAGAGCTTAGAAATTTAAGGTTAACCCTAATCACTAAACGGTTCTCAAAACACACAGTCATGAAGCAAGGGGAAAGTGTTACAGTATACGGAGAGAGACGCACACCCAAACACTCAACTAAATCACACATTAAATATATATTACTTATTGTAACAGGTCTAGGGTCTGGTTCAGAGTCCATCGCACACAGCAAGCAGACAAAGTTACATGCAGTCCAGGATCTACAGTCAGGTCCATATATATTGAACATCAACACAATTCTAACATTTTAGGCTCTAGACACCACCATAATAAATTTGGAATGAAACAATGTGCTTTAACTGCAGACTGTCAGCTTTAATTTGATGATATTTACATCCAAATCAGGTGAACGGTGTAGGAATTACAACAGTTTGCATATGTGCCTCCCACTTGTTAAGGGACCAAAAGTAATGGGGCAATTGGCTTCTCAGCTGCTCCATGGGCAGGTGTGTGATATTCCCTCATTATCCCAATTATAATGTGGAGAAAAAGGTCCAGAGTTTATTTCAAGCGTGCTATTTGGAATCATTAGTCTGAAAAAACAAAACAGACCTATCAGAGAAATAGCAAAAACATTAGCGTGGCAAAAACAACTGTCTGGAACATTCTTTAAAATAACGAGCCCCCCGAAGAATTCTGTCACTGGTAAAGAAAACACCCTTCACAAGAACACTCTCCAGGAGGTAGGTGTATGTGTGTCGAAGTCAACAATCAAAAGAAGACTTCACCAGAGTGAATACAGAGGGTTCACCACAAAATGTAAAACCATTGGTTTGCCTCAAAAACAGGAAGGCCAGATTACAGTTTGCCAAACGACATCTAAAAAATCAACTTGTACCAGAGTGATGGGAAGAGAAGAGTATGGAGAAGGAGAGGAACTGCTCATGATCCTAAGCCTACCACCTCATCAGAAAAGCATGGTTGTGGTAGTGTCATGGTGTGGGCATGTATGGCTGCCAATGGAACTCTCTTGTATTTGAATGAACGAATGAATGAACATAAAGTTGCACTGCTCAATGTGGTATGGCCAACATCCCAAATAAATATTATCTGTTGAATTAGAGGGAAGAGAAGCCCAAAGGCCCCCACCACTAATTAAATTCCCCCTGGGAAACCCCAGGGGCAAGGGGACTTTAACGGCCAAAGGTATATGACAAGATGAATTCTGAATAGTTTCACAATAGCCACAATTTAATAAGATAACAAGTTTTTGTAAAAACAAAGGACATTTCAATGTTGGTCGATGTTACAGTGTTAACCAACAGGTGTTTAAGATATTATTGTATATAACAGGTACAGAAAGACATAGAAATATAAAAATATAAACGTAAAATAGTATCGATCAATATGTTAGGATAAAAGTCCTGTTTCGACAGGATTGACCCCAACGCGCGTTTCGTGTAGAACTTCATCAGGGGGTGTGTCTTTATCCAAGTCAAGTCTGTAGAAATAACAACAGCAACAGCACCAACAAAGGACAGAAGAAGAACAACAGAAAGAATCGATAAGCATCTCAAGATCTCAATGTATATATTAGTTCAATCCAATCATGAGTTCTCAAGTGATTCAGGCAATATCTTCTGATTCTAATATTCAGCCAAATGCTTCAGATGGACAATGACCAGAGTTTATTTTTTTAAGGGAAAGAAGTGGAATGTTATGCAATTGCCAAGTCACCTAACCTGAATCTGATTGAGCATGCATTTCACTTTCTGAAGATAAAACTGAGGGGGTAATGCCCCAAGAACAAGCAGGAACTGAATACAGTTGCAGTAAAGGCCTGGCAGAGCATCATTAGGGATGAATCCCAGTGCCTGTTGATGTCAATGCGATGTTCCAGACTTCAAGCTGTAACTGACTGCAAAGGATTATTAAAAAGGGAAAGTTTGATTTATGATTATTATTCTGTCCCATTACTTTTGGTCCCTTTACAAGTGGGAGGCCCATATGCAAACTGATTACATTTCTACACCGTTGAGGAGGCACCGACAAACAATGTCTCCAACATCTACTCTATGCTCATTCAGGGGGAATTGCCCTCATATCCATCTTATGTAAACAGGTGGGAGAAGGAATTGGGTATGTCTTTTGATCCTAGTGACTGGACCAGAGCCTTCTCTTTGACTTTTGGTACGTCTACAACCAGTAGAGCCCAGGAGACTAATTTCAAAATTCTCACATGGTGGTATCAATGTCCAGATGTTTTACTTCATTTTGCCCCAGAACGGTCTGAAAGATGCTGGCGTTGTTAAACTCATAGGGGGATATGACCCATATTTGGTGGGGCTGTCCGGTTCTTCAGCCCTTTTGGGATAAGGTCTCTGACATATACAACACCATGCACTCCATCTCTCTGGTTAATTCTCCAGATATTGCCCTTCTCTCCATATTACCCGGCTCTTTTAAATCATTTTTTCTCAGTGCAGCACGAGCAGTGATACCGAGACATTGGCTTTTTATTAACCCGCCTACAGTTTTCGAGTGGCTAGTGGAGCTAGATGAGTTGGAACGCCTTGAGCGCTTGGTGGCGGAGGATAGCGGTCAACTGGAGATCTTTCAGAACAACTGGGGCCCATGGCAGTACTTTCGTACTACGCCTACATTCTAGGCCTTGTGCTAGCCGGGGTCCGTTGTTAGGGAGCCTTTATGTTTGGTGTTTCTTTAGCCTTTTTATTTTTGTTTGATACTTTTTAGTCTTATTTTATCCTCTCCATGGAGGTGGTCTAGCCTTAAAGTGGGACCGCAACAGGGTTGTAGTGCTGACGGTTTCGTCTTTTTCAGTTTTTTTATTTTTCCTTTTTCCTTCTATTCTTTTCTTTTCTCTTTTTAACTCTCTATCCCCTCAGTGGGTTTTCCCTTTATGTACAGATTTCTTGTGTTTGTGTGTGTTTAGTTAGTTGTTTTATTTTTTGGTTTATTAGTAAATATCTAGATTTGTTAAGTGGCAGGTGTTGGCAGGGTTATTTGCTAGGACACTATGAACTTGGTTAAAGTGCTTTATTATAATGTTCTAGGGAGTGTCTTACAATATATTTCTAGGTATTTGCACTTTAACCTTCCTGCCTTCCTGCCACATCATCAATACATTTAAGAGAACACAGAATTATTATTATTACAGGATGGGTTTTGCAAGGCAATTCTTATTTTTTAATCATAGGCCGTGGAGTGTTGTATCTGTACTAGTAACTGGCCGCTAGGTGGCAGTGTGGAGTTTGTTGATATCTATCAGCTGTTAGTCAGGAAGCCGGTCTGAAGCATTCAGCATGGAAATTCAGGTGAGGTGAGTGGACCCCCCTCAGCTGACTCGAGCATAAGCCGATGGGAGCACATTCTGCCCATTTTTTGGGGCTGAAAAACTCAGCTTATACTCGAGTATATATGGTATTTAAGCTCAAACATATAACATAGTTCCAGTGAGCGAAGGATATCACAAGTATAGTCAGTCTTTGCTCATTGTACAGGAAAAATAAGCACCATGTCCTTTTTTCAGCTAGTGTCTACTTGTTGAAGAGCTTGTTGAACAGAACCAAATCTGATGACTTAATTATCTCAGCAAGCTATAAAGCAGAATAACAGTTAAACTTCCTTTGAAATATGCACTGTTGCTACTGTACACGCTGTGTAGATTGTGCTATTGTGCACGCTTTTCATGCCTAGACTTGGAAATAATTACAACAGCTGTCTTTATAGTATTTCTTACATCTGCTCTGGAGCTCCAAGTGGAATAAAACATTGCATGGGCCGCACTGAATTTGCAGTAACCAAATGACGCACTCCTAGAAGTCATTAAATATTAACTTGAGTTGAAAATAAAAATAGGTGTTCATGGTAAGCTGCTAAAACATATGGTTTTTGGAGATGTTTTGTTCTTTGTCTGCTAACTAGAGTTAACACTTTAAATGTTAGAAATAGAGTAATGCTTAGCTTGGAAACCAAAAATTACAATACGAAACTTCATTATTCCACATTGTTGTGCTACATATTCAAAGTCTGCCTTGTGGCTCGTCCTTCCAATAAACATGAGAACTTCATAAGAAGAACACATATGGAGGTTCCAATTAAAATTTTAACACTTAACATGATTGATTGCACAAGCAATAAAAATAAAATAGAAATATCAGATTGCATTTCCACATTGTAGCCTCACAACTCAGGACTTTAGAGTAGAATTATACTTTTAGTAGTAAAATAGATGCTGAAGTGGTCCAACCACTGTAAGTTAATTTTCCTTATATGTGTCGACCCACTGGGTCTGCCACCTGCGCCTCTTCGGCCTCTTTGTTAATGCTCCATGGTCATCAGCAGGCCTCTTCCTTCCCACCAGCACATACATGGTGGAAGGAAGGAAAAGTGTGCCAACAGCCAAGATCACTGCTTCTTCCTTCCTCTTTCTCCAGTAGCCATGAATATGCAACAACTTCAGTGTATAAAAAAAAACAGGGCCACCCTATCCTGTCTTTGGGCTCTTTCACTTTCTATGCTCTTTCTCTTTCTATGCACTTTGTTTTGTTTGTTTTTGTATTGGCAATGCATGTGTATAGGAAGCGCTGGCATTGAATGATATGCATTAACTCACTGCAAAGTATGCATGCATTACGTTTTGTGCCTCCAGACTATTTTTCTATGAAAGAAGGGCATAGTGGGTCATTTGATTGAGTAAAGGTTCTATTTGTCTGTATCAGGGTGAACAGTTGTCACAAAACACATAAAATCTTCACCTGGAGCAAAAAAATCCAATTAAACCAACTGTTGACAGTTCAGCCATAAAAGGCTCAAGAAAGATGAGCTTATCACATGTTTTAAATTGGTTAACCATATATATTATACAATAAAAATATTAGATAATGTGACTAAACTTCTAAAATGCATAATGAGGTATCAGCAATCTCTATCAGCTTCATTCATTAGAGCAGAAGTGAGTACTGGTTGCTCAGAGGAGTGGCTTAACCCTGCTTTAGGGCTTGTTTCTACTAAAGCGATTGACCGCGGATGGACGCAAGCAATCGTTCCCATTGAAATTAGGCAATTTCCATGTAGCGATCGCTTGCGGATGGGTGCAGAGGCCCCCAACCCCCTAGTGTAAAATCGCAGGAGAAAATTGGTGTGCTTAGACCGCGGGGAAAATCGTGCGCAAACGCGGGGGGAGTGATTGGATGCGGCGAAGCGATTAAAAACATGTCTATATGCGGCCGATGGCTCTAGTGAAAACAAGCTCTTAAAGACAGGTTATCACTCTCGAGAGACAATAGTCAAGAAGTTTCCCTATCAGACAGTAATTGTGTCTAGATTGTTTACATTAAAAGTTAAGGTGAATTAATTTTTAACTGATGAACTATCTTAATTGGCTTTAAATTATTTACATCAATGGTACCAACGTCACAATCAGGTATCATTAGTGATGGCCGAACTTCGGCCATATCCCTCCGCGAACGGGCGGATCGGACTTTTAAAAAAGTGCGCTGTCCGCCCGACCGCGGGCGGGGAATTTGAATCTGAAAACCTGGATGTGACGCCAGTGACGTCACATCCGGCACCTGGAACGCATAGTTCCTGGTTTTGCTAACCGGATGTGACGTCACTGATGTCACATCCAGGTTTGCAAGCCGGTTTTTCACTGAAAGTCCGGTCTTCAGTGAAAACATTCGTCCTGCAGCGGGATCTCGTTGCTTATGATCCCACCGGAGGAAGAATAGAGGGCTCCTTCTCGCCGGCGAACAGGGCTGGTCGAACACCCATACTGTCTGCTGGCGAGAAGGAGGGCGAACATGCTTGTTCGCGGCCGAACTGTCCGCCTTGCCACCGGGGAAGATATTTTTAATTTGATGGATAGCTTTTTCAGAGTAAATTAAATTGACTGGGCGCGCTGCGTTGGAATTTGTACAGACAGGGCGAAATCAATGACAGGGAGCCAAAAAGGAGCAGTAGCTTTCATCCGAAAAGTTGCACCATCGGTTTCCTGGGTACACTGCAGCATCCACCAAGAAGCTCTAGCTACAAAAAACATGCCAGATGAACTTTTGTCTGTACTAAATGACGTTGTGAAAATCGTCAACTCAAGCTTGTCCATTAAATTCATGTATTTTCCAAACAATATGCAACGAAATGGGCAGCGAACACGAAACCCTTCTGTTGCACACAGAAGAGCGCTGGTTATCGCGTGGAAAGGTCTTGTCAAGAATTTTTGAGCTCTGATGTGAAGTGCAAGAATTTTTTGTTCATAACCCCTTTCACCTGTCTTCATTCTTGAAAGATGACATCTGGCTTCAGAAGCTGGCGTTTCTGCCAGACATATTTTCTACTCTTAATGAACTTAATTTAAGTCTGCAGGGCCTTAGTACTACAGTTTTTAACACCCAGGACAATGTTGAAGCACTTATTAAAAAGCTAGTCTTCTGGGCTAACTGGATAAATGGAAACTCCACTGAGTGCTTTCCACTGTTGTCTGAATTTTTGCAATCCCGGGAAGCTGCACTAAGTACTCATGTCTAAGGCCTCATAACTGAACATCTCAACCAGCTTAGCCAAAATCTAAGGACTTACTTCCCCCCTATGGAGACCAGTCTAAAATATGGATTCAGAATCCTTTTGATGTCACTCCTCCAATCCCACATCTCTCATTTCAAGAGCAAGAACAATTACTGGAGTTATCATCTGATGGGAGACACAACATACTTTTTAAAAATAAGTCACTTGTGGATTTCTGGGCTTCAGCAGTGGTGGAGTATCCAGGATTGTCAAAGCAGGCACTGAAAGTGTTTATGCCCTTTGCAACCTCATACTTATGTGAGGCAGGCTTTTCTGCACTGACATTGTTGAAAACCAAACATCGACAAAGACTAGATGCTGAGAATGATTTGAGAGTAGAACTGTCATCCATTGAACCACATTTTGATGATCTGTGTGCAAAAATGTAGTCCCATCAATCTCACTAAAAAGGTAGGAAGCAATGTTTTTATTAAAAACTGAAATGTTGATATTTTCTAATATACAGAAAATATGTGTATTTAGTTATTGTAGTTGGAAAATGTGGAGTTAAATCGAAGGAGTGCTTGAACGGTGTCAAATATTAGAAAGGGGTGCACACAGCAAAAAGTTTGGGAACCACTGATCTATCTGGCCCATATCAAATGCAGCCATCCCTGTTTTCTAATGGGACCAATCAATTCTGCTTGAAAACAGGGATATCGGACTTGACAGTAAACCCCGGATGATGTCCATTGCTTTGCATGGAGAGCGTGGGGTTTATGCGGTCCCGATGTCTTAGTAACACCTTGAATGTTGAAGTTTATTTCTTATATTGCATACCAGTGGTTCAAGAGTAAGGATGAAAATGAGTGGCGAGAGAGGGCAACCCTGGCGAGTGCCATTAGAGATTGAGAAATAGTCAGACCTAGTTTAATTAGCTCTCACTACTGCGGAGGGGTCGGATTGTTGGTTGTGTGGTGGTATTTTCCCTATTTATATTTTCACGAAGACAAATAGTTGTAAGTAATCAAGATGCAATGAAGAATTGGTGGCACTAAATTCCAAGCTTGATCAACTTTCATTGCTGCAAAACAACTTTAAACTGATATACACTGCTCAAAGAAATAAGGGGAACACAAAAATAAACATCCTAGATCTAAATGAATGAAATATTATTATTTAATACTTTGTTCTTTACATAGTTGTGTGTGCTGACAACAATATCACACAAAAATGGAAATTATTATTATGATTTATTTATAAAGCTCCAACATATTATGCCGCGCTGTACAATACATTGGAGTGGAGATACAACACAGTATAGTACACACAGGAGCAGGTTATGACACAGGAGGAGTAAAGGACCCTGCCCAGACGGGCTTACAATGTAATTTATCAACCCATGGACTTCTGGATTTGAGTCCCACTCAAAATTAAAGTGGAAAAAAAACACTACAGGCTGATCCAACAGCTGATGTAATGTCCTTAAAACAAGACAAAATGAGGCTCCATAGTGTGGCCTCCACATGCCTGTCAGATCTCCTCCTAAACCTCAACTAAAGCATCCCTTAACTCATGGAAAATCTGTGGTGCAACATGGCATTGGTGGATGGAGCGAGACATGATGTCCCAGATGTGCTCAATTGGATTTAGATCTGGGGAACAGGCAGGTCAGTCCATAGCATGAATGCCTTCATCTTGCATGAACTGCAAAAACACTCCAGCCACATGGAGTCTAGCATTGCCTTGCATTAGGAGGAACCAAGGGCCAACTGCACCAGCAAATGGTCTCACAAGAGGTCTGAGGATCTCATTGCGGTATCTAATGGTGGTAAGGCTACCTCTGACATCAAAGTTGGATTAGCCTGTAGTGTTTTTTTTTTAGTGTAACCCCAAATCCAGACCACCATGGGTTGAAACATTTTGTTGCCAGCACATTCAACTATTTGAAGAACAAAGTATTTAATAAGAATTTAATAAGAATATGTCATTCATTCAGATGTAGGATGTCTTATTTTTTTGAGCACAGTATATTATATGTGGTGAGTATTTTTTATTATCTTATCTAAACTTGAAATTATTACTTTCAAAGATGTTTTCTTTCTGTACATATGCTTGGTAAATCATTCCTTTGATTTTCTACCATAAACCTCAGCTTTGGATTTGCATTTACATAAATAAAACAAGACCTTAGGACAGTAAAGCTTAAACTAAAGCGACTAAATTAAAGATGTTCTAATTCTGGCAAACCATGGAAGAGCTGCACATATATTTCTTAAAAGCAAAGGAAAAGGGGAAGTAGAGAGCTTAGCTGGGAATATTAGTAAAATGCTGAACTAAGCCTGTGGTATAGAATGTAGGTCAGGCATTGTGAATTAATTCTAATACTTGCAACAAATTGCAAGAGGTTTACTTTTTGCCTTTGCTTTTCTTTAAAACAGCAGGCCATTCTGAATAAAGCAGATTCTAAACACTATTAACTGTAAGGCCTGATCAAATGTTAAACGTGATGAATTGTAAAACCCTTCTTTTTGCTATGCAATGGCCAAATTGGCATGTTTTATTCCATCTATATAGGGGAATATTTAAATGTTAGGATGTAAATACCAAACACGCTTTTATGATATAATAAATCTTAAAGGTTTATTCTATATCATTATATGTTGTTTATTTAAAGGGGGTTCCAATGCACAAGGTAGGACAAACTGAAGATTGTCTGAGAGAATGTGGACGAGTTCTGGAATAAAGTTCTTAAGACAATTTAGTCTAAAATGTTATAATTTGGACACCAGAAGAGAGGACATGTTTGATGTAAACTAAGTACAACAAACCAACTAAAGAAAACAAAGGAATGGAGAGTCAAAGGCCAGTTCAATCCATTGAAATGCTGTGAGATGTGATGACATGCTAAAAAAAAAACTAAAATAGCTCAAACAAAGGGATTCTATGTTGAATATGTCTAACTTTCCCTGGACACATGTTAAAGACTAGTAGATGGCTACAAAAAGCTTTTGACTTGAGTTATTACAGCCAAATGGGTAATACTAACTTTCAGTGGGTGGAATGTCCTAACTTTTTTATCAATTACAATACAATTGTGGTGATTTATTTCGTTTGATTGGTAAACCAATTTTCTTTTTGCATCTGCAATTAAAACACTTTCTCTTCCAGATACAAATAAAAAGAAGGTTGTACATTAATATGTGAAAATGTATTTCTTTAGCTGGGCATACACGTCACAATTTTCCTGCGTTCGTTTTTTAATCTGATCGCCCATCCGATTCCAGAATCGATTTTAATTTGCGAAAACTATCGCAAACTGCAACATACCATGCATTGAAAGTCTTAAATGCACACATTTATGGGTTTTGAGTGCTGTTAGCTGAAGAACTGGACAGTGACCAACAGCACACAAACAAAGGTAATTTCCACAAGAATCATAGATTGATCGCTTAAAACGATCGCATGAGACAACTAACAGCACTCGATTTCTTTGCTTTTTATTAAAATTATCAATCAGAACGGATCCGTGAACGATCGTTTTTCTGTCCAATTTGTGACAAAATCGATCACTCTGACACTTTTGGCATGCTTTGGCATGCTTCAATTTTTATTCAATCTGTGATCGCTTTTGTTAAACGATCGCACTAAAATTGAACAAAAAATCGTGGCGTGTATGCCCAGCTTAAGAAACTTACTATAGGGGGTGTGGCCTGGCAGGCAAGGGAGAAGCAGCTCCATTAGAGAGCTCCGTGCTTCCTCCCAAACTAAGGTGTTTTCTCAGCACCCTCATCACTCCTACGTCACCCAGAGGATCCCCCACCAACACCTACCTCCGCTGCTACCCGCTGATCGCATCTGTGCCGCGCGCCGCACTCCCGGACGCCAAGCTACGTGGCAACTTTGGCCTAGCGCGATTCGGTGAGGTCTGCTCCCAGCCGATTGAGGGCTTCAGACCCCCTCCAAGTGATCTCCGGTGGCTGCCTATGCCCTTGGAAGCGGGCTGGGACCGTTCATCTGCCCTACGATCGTGCCGGAGCACGCCAAGGATCGCGGAGGCCTCAAAATTTAGTCCGCGTCTGCGGCCTACACAGCGCGCACAAGAACACAATCTGCTGCTTATCTCTGCAATCTACCACTCCTAAGATAGGACAGACGTTCATCCTCCTTCCGGAGCCACATACCCAACAAAGTTGGCCGATATTGGAGAGATTTATGCGGGCATTTTGAGCTTGGCCTAACTATAACACATATTGAGGCCCACCGGCGCATGGACATTTACGCCTGACTCTGGAAGACCCACTTCCTCTCTCATCTACTTTACTGATTTCCTGGCCATTCCTGCAAGCTTTATTACAGCATCCATTGGTGGAATAGATTTCATTTAGCTGCTTCCATTAGTTGGAATTCATTATCCACTAACTTCCAGGCCAAGCCAGCAGTTTTGAGGATCGTAATCGGCTACGGGCGAAGGGTATTGCGTACAGATGGCACTTTCGCCTCTCGGCTTCTCACAATGGCAGAGCTGCTCATCTCATATTTGCTATCCCGTGGATGTCGCCCACTTCTGCTCCGTACTGGACCTCCCACTGGTGACCTTAGCAGAATGGCCTACGCACCCTTCAGAACGTCGAGCTGACCCGATTCCAGGCTCCCCGACACGACACCCCAGACGAGACCCGGTGGACCGCCCCCCACAGGCATCTTCCTCTCACTATCCTGCAGCTAAGAAGCAACGCACAACTCGACCCCGGGGTCGTGCCCCGTGTCGGTATGCTGATGACCCTGCCCGCATCTCGAGTGGTTCCAGCCACGGCTCGGACTGACCCCCATGGACTGGTATGCATATTTTTTATTTTTGATTGTTATTGAATATTCTGGACTGGCCCTCTTGGGGCCTTTGGCCTGCAGGTGGGGGGAACGTCTTGCTACCTCACTAGCTGTTGGGGTTGTTTTGCTTGTTTTCCCATGATCTGATTATTACTGGTCATAAGTAGCACTAGTTTTTCTGTAGTACCTTGTTTCCCCATCTGCAGGGCTTCCGAGCTCATGTGAATCTGCACTATGTTATAACCACTTATTACAGTTGGTCTTACGTCTTACGTCTTCTATTTATCTGCATAGCATTTATTCTCGCTTTCTTAGAGATTCGGGTGTGGGGGGTAGGGCTCTCCACCTTATTGTTGCGATCCACGCTTCCTCGCGGTAGGTCACTACGGGGCCTGACTGTGACTGAGAGTGGGGAGTGACAGCTTCCTGCGTGCCCACCCCGCGTGCGGATCCCGGAGTACTGACTGGGTAGTCTCCATTGACCTACCCCTCAGGGACTCCTCCGCCTACTGACCCTCAGGCACTTTTGGAGTACAGTGGTGAGGACTCACCCTGTCGATAACGGTCTCATTGTATTTCTGGGTTTGTTGTGTAATTGGTTATAGTTTGTCTGTTTGTTCTCCCCCTTGTTACCCCCTCCCGCCCTACCCCCCTGTCCCTCCGGAGAGATGACGAACGCATCTACCCAGCCCCTACGGGTAATAACTTACAATGTTAAAGGTCTTAACGCACCGACGAAATGTAGTATGGTCCTCGGCGACCTCAAGCACCGGCGTGCTGATATTGCTCTCCTACAGGCGACGCATTTTAAAGCGGACCAGATCCCTAAGTTGTATGATCGATACTATCCCACCGCTTATCACTCCGCTTCCTCCACCTGTAAGTCGAAAGAGGTCTCGATTTTGATACACAAGGACACACCCTTTGAGGTTTCCGAGGTGATCCCGGACACGGACGGTCGTCTCTTGATCCTTATACCGTATACTGTGGTTAACATCTATGCCCCCAATAAATGTCATGCTTCTTTTTTAGAATCTGTCACCAATAAGGTCTTGGACTGCATGAAAGGAATTTTAATACTTGGGGGGGATTTCAGCGGCAGGTCGACGCTCCCGTACCGCACGTAAAAATTTTTGAAGAAAAAACTAGCCCAACTGAACGTGTTTGACTGCTGGCGAACGCTCCACCCGGACGCTAAAGACTATACATTTTACTCTGCGGTTCATGACAAATACACCAGGATCGACTATCTGTTTGTGACCCAACGGGACTTGACTAGACTACTGGACTCTGACATAGGACAGATAGCCCTCTCGGACCATGCCCCGGTGGCCGTGACCCTGGACACTGGCCATCAGGCCGATAGACAGTGGTCGTGGCGGCTGAACTCTAGTTTGCTGGCGGACAAACAGGTCCTCTCTCAACTGGAGGCACAGCTCTCCACCTACTTTGACTTAAACGCGACTGACGACACCCCGGCCCCAGTGGTCTGGGAGGCCCACAAATGTGTCATTAGGGGGATCTTGATCCCCCTAATGGAGAGACAGGCTCGCATAGTGTCCCTGCAGCGGCAAGTAGCAAACTTGGAACTTCAGCACAAGCGGAGCATGGCGCAACGGACGCTGCTCGAACTCACGGCTGCGCGGAAGGACCTTCTGGCGGAATTGGATTTTTCTGTTCGGAGGGCCTACGCACTACGCCACAGCCGCTACTACGAAGAGGGTAACAAAAGTGGGAGGATGCTGGCTCGGGCGACCAGGGTCCAACGGGCCTTGGGCGCTGTG
>CM070032.1:139344271-139357850 GCA_036250615.1 Ptychadena robeensis | reverse complement strand
TTCTTTTTTTTCTGCCCAAAATTACCCAATTTATTTACATTTGAGCAAAAAAAGTGCCAATGTCCAAAAAAATCTATTCAGACCCATTCTCAATAATCAATACAAACAAAGTCTTATATGGCTGTTACAAGCTTCTTAAGTACCAGGCTGTTTTTGCACGTCATCCAACAGGATTGTGCCCAATCACTTAAGCAATGAACTCCAAATCTTCAGGTTGGAGGGGGTCTTCTACCAATCCACCCCGATCTTAGCCTCCCTCCCACAGATTCATCAAATTGGATCAAGCCAAGGACTCGAGAGGGCCAACTATAAAACATTACTTAGGAGTGAACTTATGATGAGAGACTTATTTTTTTGATTACTTATTATTTATGATTATCTAATATTGTTTGACACGTTTATGCCTAAAAACCCCAATCATTTTTTTATTCACATGATATATATATCTAATTAGGGAATTTCAAGATTAGGGAATCTCGTCCCTGCACTTTCATGTCAGTGTTGCAGCTGACGAGAGCCGTCCAGTTAATACTTACTGTTCTGTGCTGTCCTGGGGGACATGCTCTAAGCTGGCTTCGCCGATGTCACTCCTCTCCCAGCCCACTTTGCATATGAATGGGGGTCCACGTGACATTCATATGCAAACTGGGCTATCTTCAAAGACCACATCTGCAAAGTCACCCCCAGTGTCATCTCCACATGTGCTCTTTGAAGTTAACCCTTTTAGAGAATGCCAAATGCCATTGTATTGGATACAGTGATAACTGTATCCAATACAATTCAAAGTAAAACAAAACACATTTCAAATTGTAATAAAATTTTTATTATAAACAAACATAAATACTGTTTTGAAATCTTTCATACTAAATAAGCATTCAAGAGATTTTATCATTCAAATGATACATTTTATAATTTTTTTAATGTACTTTTTTTTTTAATAATAATTGTGTGTTTCAAACATTATTATAGTCAGGATTTTAGACCCTTGTATGGACATATTTTTGGAAGTTACAAGTCTACAACACAAAAAAATTCCATTAGAGTCTATGGTGCGCTTTTGGTACAGAAATCTGGACCTTGCAAGAGCGCTAGGGAGGTTAATGCAGAATCTTCTGTATTTTATTTTTGTTTAGAACAATTACGGGTTAAACTTCAACGCGTTTCGTGGCAACTCCCGCCACTTCTTTAGGACAATGTATGTCAGACAGATGTCAGGCGATATTTCCCCAGTTTTTCAGAAGTTCAGCTTTCCTCAGCCACAAAAAGAAGCAGAACTTCTTAAAAACCTCTTGACAAGGTGTTGCGGGGGAATATCCCCTGAAAGGACATCTGAAACTATTATAATATACATTGTCCTGAAGAACGGGTGCTTCTTCTTAGCCTTTTTTTCTCCTGGAAGATACTCACCTCCCGATACAAACTATTTTATCAAGGAAAAAAAGAAAGAAAAACAACCTTATCAACCTTGGTAGTCCAGAGGCACTAAAGAGCAACCAGAAGCCATTAAATAAACTACTAACTGACAAAGAATTCTTAAGAGGATATCCACAAGAGAACATAGATCCCAATATTTCTGACCAATTTGGGGCTCCCCAAAATAGCTTAAGATCTGGGGCACTTACCCCTCATCTTTCTTTCCTTTTTTTCCTCTCTCATGTAGCCACCCTCTGGATATTTAAGAACCCTGTAGGAACAAAAGACAAGGACCATCCCTCTTCAAGATGATGTAAGAGGCATTTTTGTGCAAAATTACACTTTGTTAGTAACAATGTGAGCAAAAAGGCAATGTCCAAAATTATTCATACCCTTCTCAATAATCAATACAAACGTCTTATGGCTGTTACAGACTCCTATTAACTACCAGCTTTTGCACGTTTCTTACACAGGTATTTTTGCCCATTCATCTTTAGCAATGAACTCACAAATCTTCAGGTTGGAGGGTTCTTCTTACCATCACCCTGATCTGAGCTAACTCCACCGATTCTCAATTGGATTCAAAGCCAAGGACCTAGCTGGGCCACTCTAAACATTACTTTTTTGATTACTTATTATTTATGATTATCTAATATTGTTTGACACGTTTATGCCTAAAAAACCCAATCATTTTTTTATTCACATGATATATATATCTAATTAGGGAATTTCAAGAGTTAACCAAGGAGTGTGTCATATGTATGATTTGCCACCAGTAGCAGGTACAAGTCTAGGTTTTATACACACTTAGTGTATATAAATATTACAGTCATCAGTGTTATAACAAATACATTAAACACACACAAATAGTGAGAGTTGAAAATTCTGATCAAGATGTTGAGGCATTGGAAAAATTTAACAAAGCATTCTTGTGGGTGATTAATATAAATTGGGGTAAAAATCACCATTCTATTAGTAATAATTTCTAATCTATCAATAAACCTCAATAGGCTCCGGACAGATTAAGTCAGATCTGTAGTCCTCTTAGCTGCTTCTGTCATTGTGGTTTTGTAAGTTTGGAAAAGGTTCACACCTATTAGACATCTAGAATCATTATTTTGAGTTTCAACTGTGACGAAATTAGGGTACCTGTGGGAATTATTTTACTTTTATCTTGAATTTTGTGTTAGGGGTTCTATTAAAGTTCTGTTGGCTCCCACAATATAGGTGGGGTTTTGATTATTTCTAAAAATGTTCCGAATGATGTTCAAACATGCAAATGGTGTATGGATAAAAAAAAATAAACCTCTCCCAATATGGTCTCCCCCAAATAAAGTTGAGATGTAAAATTGAATTGTGTTGTGTTATCTTCCCATCCTTTTATTTGTGTCAATTAAATGTTCTACTGTCACAATCCTGCTTTCATTATGACTTTGTGGTTGTGTATTTCCATCTATCCATGCTGTAAATAATATGTACATGGCCACCAATGTAGACCAGAATATTGAGTATTGCGTTTAATGAGCCTTTTTTCAGACTTAAGTGTTTTTAAAATGAGCAAATCAAGTTCATCAGTGCAAAACAAATACAAATCAGTCTATTCACAATAACTTTGCAAGGCAAAAAGTATTTGTAGGATAAACTAAAATGATTTCAATTACATTTTTCTGCTCATGCATAAATGTACATGGTTTGTTGTGGAAGACAAGGTCAAGTTGGTGACATTGCTTCTGGTATCCTTCTGTAACATTTCCGGTTTGTCACTTCTGGTTTCATTAAACATTGTATTATGACTGGGAATACCTCTATGCTCTACATCTGGCATCTGTTTTTGAACAAAGGGTTGGTAGTTACATTTATGCTGCCCACAACACAGCTAACATTTCAGGTGCTTTGTATACTTTTTTTATGACGAGCATCCACAAAAACTTCTTCAAACTTTTATCTAAATATTGTATATTAAAGATAGCCAAGATAATACAAATTGTAAGTATTGTATATGAAGGAACATAAAAGGTCATATGAAATGGAGATCCTTAAGAAAACCCAGTAAAATTACTTTAATCTTATTAAATTTACACCTTTCATGAGTTGAATAATGTGAAAGACATTTAGGGCATTTGTTATAAAGATATAACAATTTTGCCTGATATTCCAAACTGATTACTTTTCTGTGTCTTATTGGTGCCTTCTTCTTCTTATACTAGTACAATACAGGATATCTAGGAGAGGGTACTGCTGATCTCCCGGCAGATCGACCGTGCGTGATGACGTAATTTATGCAAAAAATATTTGTCTTTGAGCAACACTCCACTTATTGTTTTCTAGTTTACCATCAACCCTTCTCTACATCTGCAGTAAGTTTGGTAACAATACCATGTTCAGGGACATTGCAATTAAATCACAAAAGAGAACTGGTAAATTGGTAAAAAAAAATTCAACCATCTCTAGCCATCATTACATTCAAAGCTTTTAAATCTGCGACTGGACAATGTGCATTACATAATAATGATACCTTTAATATACTTTAGTCATTAACTATGCAGATACACAATACATGGTTAGAACCCTAAATGTATGGCAATATTTTAAACAAAAGCCTACATTTGAAATGATCCTGCCCTGAAGTTATGATGCTTGGAAAATATAGTTTTTTTCCATCCATATCATTCTGTAACAAATACACATTGCTGTATAAACCCCAAAAAAGCAGAAAATTAAAAAAAACTGTGTATGTAACTGTAATCTTCCAGTATTATTCTAACATGCTAGCATGCTTCTCCAAAGCTGATGATATTATGATACACTACAGACATATGATCAATGATAAGAACTCTACATTCACAATATATTTCCTCTGTAAGACCATCCACCCCAACCCTCACTGTGGTTCATGTGCCAGCCTCTAAAGCCAATGTACACTTATTATAAAGTGACTATAAAAATACAGGTGAACATGAAATACTTTCAATTTGTTTATAATATCTAGTATCAGAGATGTAAGAATGTTGAACACAGTCTAAAGCCCCCCCCCACACCTTCAGATCACTCCATACAATTTCCTTTAGATCTACCAACAACTATGTAGTGTTGGGTCCTCCCTGATAGAATACATAATGATTGGAAGGTTTAGAAAGGTCCTCATATTACATGGTTTTGTTAAAACAAAAGTTGGTTGTATGGAAATTGTATGGTAACAATATTATGTGTATGGGGGGCTTTAGCTTTGGGAATAATATTTTACACTAAGAATGCAGACAATTTTTCCATTATATCTTTCCATATAACAATGGTTAGATGGCCTTGTTAGACCTTAATTTAATCTTAATTTAATCTATAATAACCTGTATTCTATCAAACACTACCTGCTCCATAGGCTGACACTGGCAATAACTAAGGGTGGGCACGTTTATCCTCAAGATATGCAGACCTGACCTCGGTCAGCCCACGGTCCTAGGTGTTTTAGGCAAGATCAACAGGTGGAATGAGAAAAAAAGAATGAATGTGTAAACCTGCAGTTCATGACTGGTAAACTGCAATATGTTCATTATTTCTTCTTGTCTACCTGACAACACATTTGCCAAGTTTGTTAAACTTGGTTATGTGACCATTCTAATCATTTTGAATTTGATTAACAACAAACAGCCATGAACAAGTGCAATAGGTTGTAAAAATAAACAACCCTTCAAATACATATCTTATAATTAAACATCGCTAAAACCAACTTCATTCAGCCAGCAGGTAAATTAAAAAGATCACAGATGCTCACCTAACACCAAGCTATGACTACCCTATTATTTTTGACAGGGTTTATTGGCTTATTGTATTTATTAGTACTCTTTTTAAATAAAAAATGTATAAAATTTATAATAAACATTAAACAATTATTACAAATGTAGGTATTCTAAAATGTAAGCATAAAATTAATTATCAATATATATGATCATGTGAATTGTCAAAAAAACTCAAAGCATGGAGTAATATTTTAAAAAGAGTAAATCCCCCTTAGGGTGATATAATTAATAACTTGCTACAGAGAAGCAAGCAGCAGCTGCCAACATTGTGTTTGTATGTGCCTGTGTTTAATGAACTACAAGGACTGCAGATGCCACTCTTTATCTTCTATAATCCTACATCTTAATGCGGAATTTATTACTGGAAAGAAAAAAACAAATGACATCTGAATAGTCTGAAGTAGAGTGATCCACGGTATATATGCATTGTTTATTGTTACTTATCCTTTTTCTTACAGATATATTATGGTTTAATGGACCTCAGCTTGTTGGGATCAGAGCAGTGAAGAAATTATTGCCTTTGCCAGAAAACTTAGCTGGACTACAACAGCTACAGAGCTCAAACATCAAAAGAGAAAATGATTGTTAATTATAATGCTCCTGGGTGATTTAGAACAACTTAGATGTTATTTAGGATAAAGTGCAGGACACAGAACAATTTGTAAGTTGCAAATTCCTAAATATTGTAATCATACCTGTCAACCCTCCTGTTTTGGCCGTAAAGTTATTTCTGTGACTTTTTTGGGCAAAATCCTTATTTCAATAATTCCTGGATATTTCCCGGGACTTTGAATTTGTTGTAACTTTAGAGAGACAATGTGCTTGTGGAGATGATGTGTGGGGTGAGTAACACCCCTTCTCTCCTAAGTGAGCAAGCTATCAAGTAGGTGGGAGGGGATGCCATAAGTTACTCCATGAACGTCACTTCTTGTATTTGTAACACAGATATGGCACTTGGCCTCGGCATTCGTTTCAAATACCAGAAGTGACATCCGTCATGTAATTTCCTATAAGTTTTCCTTTTTTAGAACTGTGGCATCAAGTGGAAGGGTTTACTTTCCTGTCAGGGTTTTTAACCCCCCTAGCGCTTCTGACGGCACCATCTTATCCAGCGCTGTCCTATCAGTACTGCTCTCGACGAGATGGTGCCATCCGGCAAAGATCGGAGCCCCGGCAGCGCATACTCCCCTGTGCTGTCCCGGTGGCTCCGATCATCTGTACAGGCTTCTTTACTGATGCAGATGCCCCCCCCGAGTAATGTGATAACATCACATGGGGGGGGGGGCGGTGGGAGATTAAATTCTAAATCACACAAGAAACAGTTTTCTATGCAGAACATTCTGTGTGATTCCCCAGATGTTCCCTTTGAAGTTAACCCTCTCTCCCCTGGTGTGTTCATCACACCAGAGGAGAGAGGGTGCCAAAGGAAATTGTACTGGATACAGTGATAACTGTATCCAATACAATTCCAAGTAAAAAAAAAATAAAAAAAAAATTTCAATTGTAATAAAAAATTTATTATAAACAAAACATACCGTATTTTTCAGACCATAAGATGCACTTCTTCACCCCCAAATTTGGGGGGCAAAAAGTGCCTGCGTCTTATGGTCCAAATGCGTGACCCCCGCGGCCACTACCAACACGGAAATAAGCTGCGGAGCTGGAGAAGCTGTCAGTTGAGAGATGCCGGCCGGTGTCCGGCTCTCCCATCTGAATTGTATAATTGCCTATGCCAGCAGAGCTCAAAGCCCTGCTGGCATAGGCAATAAAGAGAGAGGCATAGATGAACTGGCATCTTTCCCTCTCTTTATCCGTGGAAACTGCAATCACTCTGCAGTTCCCCCTGACAGCGTAACAACAGGATCTGCAGAGGAGAGGAGAGACTCTGCAGCTGTTGTCCCCCCCCCTCTTCTCCCGGTCAGTGTGGAGAATGACGTTGTGCTGAGAGTGTACTGCTGCTAGTGACATTTACTGGCTGAATTGAATATTGCATTCATTGAATTCATTCCATTAACCCGATTGATGTGAAAACGTATTAAATCATTTTTTCTGGTTTTCCAGCCCTAAAACTGGGTGCGTCTTATGGTCCAGTGCGTTTTATAGTCCGAAAAATACAGATAAGTATTTTAGAGATTTTATCATTCAGATGATACCTTTTATTATTATTTTTTTATTTAACCTCCCTGGCGGTTCACTGATGTGCAGATTTCTGTACCAAAAGTGATACAGTGTTTTGCCTTTCCGCACCCATCGGACGTCACCGGTGACGACGCGATGGGGGCGGAAAGGGCTTTGTGTCCTGAGCTTGTACGAAATGCTTGCAGGCACAACAGAGAGCCAGCGGTTTGCGCATGATTCCGGCACGGGCGCAGTTTGATTTAGATCAGACTGCGCCAGTACTTGCTCCAGTGGGCGCGTTTTCATTTTGCATTGATCACCAAGCGATTACCCCCCGAATGCGCATGGTGAAATTCGCAAAATCGGCACAGATAAAGCGCTATGGACGGCTTTAGAGGTACAGAAAAAAAAAAAAAATTTTGAGGGAAAAAAAATTAATATTTTTTTGTAGAAGTTTACACTTGTTCTTTTTGATTTGGATTGAATAAACATGATCCAATCCATCAAAAAAATGAAAAAATGAAAAAAAAAAATCTAAAAAAAACACGTTCTGTACCTTTAAATCTCCCGCCGCGGATGACGTCATCGGCAGACGAGAGCTGTTCACGGAGATCGCCGGAGACCTCGGCTATTTCCGGAACGGCTCGTGTGCAGCTGAAGATCCTCCCACTATCAGGAACGCTCAGCGCGAGTTTCTGATAGCGGGGCCACTGTGAGCTGGATATAGAAAGGACATTTTCTATAATCCAGCTCAAAAGTAAAAAAAAGATTTACAAAAGACCGGCGGACGGGTCCCGCCTCGTGACGTACAACGTCACTCCGGGACCCGTTAAGAAGACGGCGATGGACGGGGGGAAGGATGGCGGAGAAGGGAGCAGGTGAGCTCCACGATGTGCCCGAACCAGTTCGGGCGTATGGTGCAGTGTGCCTTTGCCCGAACTGGGTTCGGGCATATCGCTAGGGAGGTTAATTTTCTTTTTTACATAATTGTGTGTTTTAAACATTATTATATTCAGGATGTCTATCAGATCCTTGTAAGGACAGATTTAGGAAGTTACAGGCCTACAACAATGAAAAAAATTCTATTCTATGGTCTATAAGTCTATGGTGCACTTTTGGTACAGAAATCTGGAAAAGCACTAGGGAGGTTAAGCAAGAGCTTTATAAACCTTTAGTGATCAGTTTTGGA
The DNA here is from genome assembly GCA_036250615.1 of Ptychadena robeensis. Classification (NCBI taxonomy): domain Eukaryota; kingdom Metazoa; phylum Chordata; class Amphibia; order Anura; family Ptychadenidae; genus Ptychadena; species Ptychadena robeensis. Next base: position 139,349,336 of record CM070032.1, on the reverse strand, counting down.
TCCCAGAGATATCCAAATAAATAAAATCGGTAACATGGTCATATTATGCAATCAACAAAACAAAGTACGGACACTTGTTACAAAATATAATATATTTTTATTTAATACAAGGATAAATACAATATTTACAGAATTGCTAAAGATTTAAATGGTAAAATCGCCACAGCGCCAAATCACTTCAACGCCTATTATATTTAATGTTTTTAATAAAATTCAATACTGTTGTCATGAAAGTCTAGGAAAACGCAATTTTCCCTTTTCATTTTGATCAGGAAATGGCAGTGATCATTAATAAAGATATATGTGCAGGAGACAAGGCAAATCTGACTGAATTTTATATGAATAAAACCTCTACCTATAAAATAAATAATAACCTCTATTTTTCAATAAAACAGATTTTTACCATATGAGAAACTAAAATGCTGTTCTACCTTCAGTCTATACTCAAGGTTAGAGTCTGAGCCTTAATATACAAGCAGGGGAGTAGGCGGAAACCTCAGCCATCCTTCAATGGAGTGTATCTGCTGGCTGAACTCTTTGGAAAATATACTTGTAGTGAGTCAACTGTGTAACTGTAAGTGTTAAGTACTTGTTTTGTCTAGGACAGGGTTTCAAACTCAAACACAAAGAGGGCCAAATTTAAAAAGTAATGGGCCATTGTGAAAGTTTTCCCTTCCCATCAGATATTACAATAATTCTTTTTATATGGAAACCAATTGATTAGTTTTGCTTAAACATTGACTCAACAAGCCAGTGTAATACTATAACACATGTGAGCTCAAATGTCAAACATACATCTGTAGCAAACAAAGTAATGGGCCATTGTGAAAGTTTTCCCTTCCGATCAGATATTACAATTATACTTTTTATATGGAAACAAATTGCTTAGTTTTGCTTAAACATTGACTCAACACATGTGAGCTCAAATGTCAAACATACGGTACATCTGTGGCATTTCTTATAATAAAAAACAATCTCAAGAAAAATATAATTACATTGTGGGCCAGATTAGATCCGGAATCAGACACCCTTGGTTTAGGGTATTTAAACTTCCCCTCTTTCTTGCTATGTGCACTTCTTCAGTACAATGTTAGGGCTGCTGTTCTTGCATTGTAGGGGTTGGATTCAACACTAGAATGGCCAGGCAGAAGAGCATCTAAAGAGACTAGAACATCTTCAAGAATTTTGAGGAACATTCATTGTTTAAATCTCAGATATCAGATTTTCTACTTTGCAACAGGGTAGAAGATTTAGATCCACTACAGATCTTGGAGGTTTACAAATGCTTTATAAGGGGCCTCTTTATTTCTCAGCTCTTCATACTGAAGAACGTCCTAGTCACCTAGCAAACCTGCTCACACATATGCAACAGCTTGAACTGAGCTAACGAAATTATGCTTTTATCTTCAGACCCTCTTATTTCAAGATTAAACAACAGGCAGTCAGGGCAAAATGGGGAAAGAGGAATGGTTTGGAGGCTTTCATAACAGACCTAGAATCAGCACTTAAGTAACCAAAACCTCACAAGGCCCCTGGCCTGGCTAGTTTTACCCTACAATATCTTAAGGTTTTCCAATCCTTATTACAAAAGGCCTTCATAAAAGTCTATGTGGGAGGGGTTGGGGGTGCTTCTAGTAAATTCTCAGAGAGCTTTAATTCATGTTATCCCCCAAGGAAAGTAAAGACTCCTCAAACTATGGGAGTTATATACCCATATCTCTTGACTTGAAATTGTTTTGTAAAATTCTTGTGAATCACGTTTTATTCTGTCTCTCTAGTAATACACACCCAGATCAACGATTCCTCCTGGGGTAGGAAGCTAACTATAACACGGTCAGAGCTTTAAACCCAAACCAACACTCTAACATGCCTCCATCCCTAATCGTTTAGCCCAAATGAACACCTACAGTTCTTTGTCCAATCTCAAAATCAACTTTCAGATGCAATGCCTCTGAACATGCCCCCGTCCATGGCTCGGGGCATTCAATCTATGTTTTCTAAAATAGCATCCCATATGCTGAAATATCTAGGAGTCTGGTTAACCCCCTCTTGATCAAATATATGAGAGAAAGTTCTGTGAGTTCCTCTGGGCCCTCTCCCCCAAGTCCAACTAAAAAACCTGACCTACCCAAAATTTTTGGGTTTTATGGGTTTCTCATATCCAATTTTATACTTTAAAGCAGTACATACATCTAGCGTCCTGTATGACCAATAAAGGTTCCTTGATGAACTCTTGCTGGCTCGCCATGATCTTTGACAATCTGCCTGTTGCTGTTAAACTGCAGCCAACAGTATGCATATTTATTAGAGACAAAGCCATACTACCAGGTTTATTTGATCAAACCACCCAGCCACCCCTGTAATTTACTTACCTCCATTTCTCCCTGGCCTTCAAATTAGCAATTCAAACGACTTTTCCATTTTCTTACTTTGTTCATAGTAGGTTCATTCATTGAACAGTCGATCACCCCCTTTGAAGGCAACTGTTTATCTTTAGACCCAGTGACACACTCTCTCTATCATTTAAAATACTCTCCACTCCTCCAGACCAGTTTGTCCCTCAGTACTTATGGAAATGGGAAGAGTACCTGAGAAAGGCTCAAAAAGAAAATCTTGCTCTTTGCTCTAGGTTCCTATTTGTCCATCACAATTCAGAATTCTGGCTACACAATCTCAATCCAATGATACCTCATGCCCAAATTACTACATATCTACTACCCTCTGTGTTTCCAACTATGCTGGTACTGTAACTCAGACATGGGTTAATTACTACATATCTTTTGGGAGTGCCCAGCCATCAGGACTTTTTGGGACTAATGACTATGCAAAGAAATTTGTAATGTGATTATTTAAGTTGAAATTTCGCTGGGGCCATTTTGTCTTTCCGATGAAAGAGTCAAAAAGCGACCCGAAATGAGACTATTAAAGAAATTTCTACTTAAAAATATGTTATAGTGTTGATAGCAAATTTTTATTGCAAATATTATATAATATAAGTGGAAAATCCGCAATTGAAAATTCCCAATCAAATTCAAATCTTATTTACTAAATTTCAACCATCTCAACTAATGACCATAAACTCAGTGACGCAGATTTATGCCTGGCATACACACGCCGATTAGCGGCGCGCTCGCGCCATCGGTCGGCGGCAGATCCCTGTCGCCCCACAGCTCGGCCGGCCAGAGAACGGACATGTCCGATGTTCTCTGGCCGATGCCATTTACTTCAATGAAGACCGGCGTCTTCATTGAAGCTAATGGCCGGCACACAAAGGGTGCCCGGCCGATTAAAGCAGCCCCAGAATGCAACGTGATAAGATCTGACACCCACCCTCTGACACAAGGAAAAGCAGTTTCACAAAATGCGGTTCTATTGGCATGATTTTAAATTCAGTGATGATTACTTAAATGTGCTGAACAGTCCTCCTGCCTGACCCCAATCCCCCTTCCCCCATTTCTCGCCTTTAACCCCATTTTTTCCTTCCTTATTTCTTTTTCTTCTTATTTTCTTTTTTCTTCTCTTACTACCTTAGCTTTTTACATTTAGCATAGATGGCTCCCTTGTTTCTGTTTGTACCTATGTTTTTTATTAAAGATTCACCCATCTCTTTATGTGTGAAGTTGGCTCGGGTTCCAGTTTGTCATTTGTTATTCTCTGCTATTTGATATGTATATTTATGCAAGATATTTTCTGTACCCTGTGACCCTTGCCAATTTATATTTGTTTTTTTTACTGTATAGTTCGAAAATGTATATACTTGTTAAATAAAGAACTGTAAAAGAAAAAAATAAATAAACCTCAGATATCTAGGATCTGGTGTTCTCTTTACTATCGATGTGTGATGTATAGTCATGCCAAGATCAGAGAAACTTTCCAATGCCCTCAGATAATTGGTGTGTTTGGGAATATCATTTGATCAGGTTGATCTTATTGGTTTCACTGGTTGGCATTATTCTATCTAATCTAATCTATTCTAATCTTGATCCACCAATCAGTGCATGATCAACATAGGACAGTTCTTCTTATGTACACCACTAGATGTAAACACAAATCTAACCTTGCAATATTGCAATGTAATGAGGGGTAATAAAAATTTGTTAAATCATAGTTATTAAAGAGTGTTTTGTTTTGTAAATATTTTTTATATGTAAAGTCCTGAATTACAGCTATTAAATATTTTTCTTTAGGTGCAATAACAAGAACATTTACATATTAATTGAGTAGTCTTCTATCTGACAAGCTATAGTTTCACTTTCACATGTATAACATGATGACTTATCAGCTGTGCTGAAAGAAGGATATTTGTATTCTGTACATTTGAATTTGCAGGTTTCTACTAGGCAAAAGAAGTTGTAGAGTATGCTGATCTTCTGTGCTTATGCTGACTCATTACTAAGTACTATTGCTCCTGCATTGGAACTTACTCTGTTTAAATGTAACATACCTTTCAGTATAAATGAAACAACAGCATGTCATACTATAAAATGCAAGCAAATAGTCAAAATCAAAAGATAGGAGTGAGGTGAAGATGTCTACTGCATCGACACCATCAACACCCAGTTTGGAGCCTAGAGACTCCAGGGGACTTTTAAGGCACCAAATTCACTCACTTAAGCATAATAGTTTATTATAACACTGATGTATATCCGATAAATACTGTACAAAATGACTGGAAAAAAATAAATAAAAAGCATTTCAGTACATATATCACACACCCGATTATTAATGTACATAAACAAGATTATTAAAAAGTTTTCCATGATACTAAACAAACACTTTCTCGACGCGTTTCACACTATGGCTTCCTCAGGAGATTTCTGTGCTTGTTGTTTGCTGGTAATATCATAAATACATACATCAAATCAATTTATAATCATTAATTAACAATATATTTAATCCAACTATCTATGGACAAAGGAAATAGATCCCCTCAAGTATGGGACTCTAAGTGGAATGTGGGGATGCTCGTGAATAGTATTCGGGTATATTCTACTATAAACAATAGTATGTATGTTTTCTATAAAATCAAATTATTTATTAGGGACCCGTAGTCCATATAAAATGA
>CM070032.1:139307326-139323692 GCA_036250615.1 Ptychadena robeensis | reverse complement strand
CCCAATTTCAAGAAATCCCAGATTTTTCCCGGATCATTGAATACGCCCTAATAAGCAGGGAGAGGGTGTTAGTCTCCCTGCTAATGTCCCACACATTATCGGCACAAGCGAGGTGGGACACTAGCAGAGAGAGTGAGAGGTAAGCCCGGTACTGGAAGTAATGTCGCTACCCATACTTGAAACGCGGAAAACCCATGATCTGCATCCCAGAAGTGACATCACTTCTTGTATGTCCCCCGTGTGTTTTTTTTTTGTGTTGTTTTTTTGTGTTGACAGCTATGGCCCTACATTGGATTAAAATTGCCATATATGCATTATTATTATATTGTAAAACGTTTCAAGAGGATTGAAACTATTGATTTAGTACAGTGCCATCTTTTTTTTTGCTGTGGAGCGGCCCATCATAGAGAAGTTCTCCTAACATGTAAAACAGAATATCCCTTCCAGTCTTCCATAAAAGATATTTGGGGCAAAGAGTGGATGAAATGAAGTCAACCCCCAAATGTAAACAGCAGTGGAAGTACACATGGCTTTGGGAAGCAATAATGAGCCTCCCAGCTCCTCCTCTTGTGCATGTGTGTGAGTGTGTGTGCCTGTCTCTCAGTCTGTAGCAGCATCCTCAGCCGCAGCATCCTTTCACTCCACACAGGAGGTTTGGTCTATATAAACCATTCAGCAACAGAGGCTGCCTCTCCTCCTCCATGCAGACACGCCAGGACTTGGCTACAGCATCCTCTCCTTTCAAAAGCAACATTTGAATTTTTTCACACCACTCTATTTTTTGTGGAAATTTTGCTAACCTAATTCACCCCCACCCCTCCTCCTCCTCATCACCACCTCTAGTCTACTGGGTCCTGCAAAACCTCCGCCCCACCAACCTCTTGTTGCTGCGCCAAGAAATAACCTCTGCTACCCCCCACCTCCACCCTAAGCACCCCCACTCCACCCCCTCCCAAAAGCCACCCTTCATTCAATCAGATCTATTGCCATCTTCCCAGGAAGCACACGACACGGGGGTGGGGGGTGTTGAGAAACGGGGGGCCCATCCAAACTGAAAGCAAAACGAAGACAGCTTACCATGAGATTGCAATACACGTCGTCCTCTTCTTCCAGCACGTCCCTGGCTGCGGGGCTCGCACCTTGTCTGCTCCCTGGTCCAGGCTCCGGCTTTGCAGGTGGCGGCTGCTCCTGTTGCTGGGGCTGCTGTTACGGTGCCCTGTTGTTTTTCCTGTGGACTTCTGCTGCTGTGACGGCTTCCTCGTCATCCTCGTCGTCGTCTTCAGCTGGAGGTGCAGGAGGTGCTGCAGTGACCGGTGCTCCTGGTAGTGCTGGTGCCTCTGGTGCTGCAGCATCCACTCATTCCCCGGCTCCTCCTCTCCCTGCTGCAGTGGTGGCTGGCGGGGCGCTTGTGGCTGCTATTGCAGCAGGTGCCGGTACCGGTGGCAGTGGCGGGCTCTCCTCAGCGACGTGTTATTCCTCCCCGAGTGTGGGCTCGGTCCAGGAGCTGGCTCAGCGTTCCCGAGTGGTCATAGAGGGCAAAGTGCAGAGCGGTGCTGAGGGACGGAAAAGGAAGGCACCTGAGGAGGAGGACTTGGTCACTTCTGGCGGGAGAGGACCTGCACAGGTGCTGGATGGCTACACAGAGCAGCAACAGACGGTCAGCACCGCATCCCCACAAGGACTAGCCACCGGCAGCAACTGGATAGCCAGCCTCAGCACCATCGCCACCATCGCTGGCAGCGCATCTCCTGACTTGGCCACCCCAAGCTACCTCCAGTCCTACCTGGTGAAGGTGCATCAGGTCTGGCCGGTGAAGTCTGCAGGCTTGGAGAAGGACTCTTTCATCACCGTGCTGGGGGATTTCGGCTCAAGCTGTCTGAGGCTGAAGGAAGACAGCAGGTATATCTTCTTCATGGATGCCACCAACACTAGCTCAATCTTCAGGGCTTCCTTCCCACCCCTGGAGACTGGCAGGAACCTAAAGAAAGATGTTGGCAGGGTGCTATGCAGAGGTTGTGGTAAGTCAATGCATCCTGTCCATCCCCTTCTTGTTTTTCTGGTTGTCACAATGGTCACCAAAGTGAGATAAAAGTTTATGTGGCCAGGTTTTGGAAGCAGATGTATGAAGGCAAGGTGTCAGTGCTGCTTTAAATGAACTTCAGATGGAACTTAGTGATGGAACTGTTGGCTCCAGTCTTCAGTGGTTGGCCAATGATGAGAAGTTTGAGAATGGGCCATGTTTGGGTTTAAAGTGTGTTTGTAAATATGGTACGTTGTTTTACATGTAAAGGATGTGTACAAAGAGTATTTTAGAAGACATAGCACTCATCTAAAGGCCTTATCTGTGACTATATATCTGTGGATGTGTTCCTTCTCTCATCCTACCAGTAATGAGTTTTGGTGATTCTGGCAATTTGTAGTGTTTTAGGCATAGTTGTAGACTCGAAACAATGTTCTACAGCTGAGATTTGTCATCTCTCATCACCTATCCTGTTATCAGATTATAAACTTATAAACATGCCTTTAAGAATGTACTATGTTTCGGTATTGTAAATATTTATAAATGTACAGCTTTTCTTTCGGTCATACTGAGAAACTTTTTCCTATTTCATTGTACCAGTAACTATTTGACAATGGGATGTAAGTGGTATAATGTGACAGTCAACACTTGGGTTTTCTTTTTATCTTGTGATGAGTAAGGTTTACTTTACTCAGTTCTGTCTAGAACAAAGACAAGATATAAGCTATAAAGAGCGGTTTCCAGGTTAAGAACGCTGTGATGTCTGGATGTGGATATATTTGCAGCTTGGAGCTTGCACCTGCATTGGCCAATAGGCTGGAGGGAGCTGTTCAGATGGTGTGGTGCTGAAGTGTTGAGATGAGTTGGGAATCCCCAGCTCTGATGATGGAAAATACTCTCCTGGGACCTTACTTAATGGATAAATTAAAATCTGACATTGCCGTGTGGTACACAGTCCTTTATGGTGCACTATGCTGTGTGCTTTACTTGTTAATAACCTATAATATACACAATAACACTATATGAAAAGGCCATATGACTTGATTGCAGTTGTATAAGTAGTAGTTTGAGCATATTGTTCTGGATATAGGTCGCAAAGTTATGCAATACATGTAAAACAATAAATGTAACTGTGTGTTGTTTTTAAAATAATAGTATTTGCGATATAGCATGACTCTGATGTTTAAATAAACAGCCATGATTCAGCAGTTGCTTGCTTTGTACTACTTCATGTTTGAGGATATTTACATACAAAAGTAAGCCTGACTATGTAATGGAAATTATTATGCTGTTGGTTTGTCATTCAGTGACATCTGAGTTCTGCAGTGAACATATCAGATTGCTTAAAGCTCATTGTTTATCTGGTATTATGGTATAGTGGGCAGGAATCGTATTATAGTTCTGACTGTCAATGTCTATTGGTAAATGCGTGTTCAAATATTGTCAGATAAGGCCTTGATCTAGGACATAATAAAGAAGCTTTTCCTAAATGGGAAGGTAGTTTTGGAGGGTAGAACATACCCATAACTTGTAATGATAAGCTAGCCTAAGCAGAAAGACACCTCCACCATGTTTACTAGCTGTGGGCCCGCCAAAAAAGCAGCTTTTGCATTTCATTTTGGCTTTGGTTTCTTCAGTTTTAACATTAAGAATAATTTTAGGTAGATTCGGCAACTTTACCATATAAGCTGGTTTTATTTTAATTGTATAGTTCCTATTAACTTGATGACTTGGTAGACATAGATGTAGTTGTTATGGTAATGTTGTAAATGGAATAAATCACATTTATTCTTAATAAGGAAGAAATACTAGTTTCAGCAACATTATAACACATTTAAAATAAAGCATGTTTCTATTTGTGTTTCAAAAGGATTTTGTACTTTTCTTGTAAATAGAAATTTACTGTTACATAAAACTGAATGTATATTAAGTATGATTGTGACTTGTATAGTTGATATACTTTGGAATTGTCACTGCATAAAGGGACTTGGCATTCATATGTCAAATAAACATGATTAATACTAATATTATTAGATGTTTATGTGATTATATGATTAATATGAGGCAATTGTAACTCCAGTGCATGACATTATTTCTTGAGCAATCAATGTAGGATATATTGGGAAAGAATGTCACCATCCTACTGCCTCTTCTTTGTGTACAACTGAAAATATCTGCAACCTGTAAACAAAATACATTTTCACTTTCTAAAAGTGATGTCAGTAACAAGTCAGGGGACTTTCAGAGGTTAACTTCAGTCACTACCTTAAAAGGCTTTTAGCCAGACATTAACCATTCATAGATGTGGGTAAGGAACTACCCAGGGACTAGTGGGAAAGGAAACGATATTGTCAGTACACTGTCCACTGCAATAGTGGAAAACGACTTGTAGCGATTTAACATGCAGGTGAGGACGGACAACAGCATAGTAAAACAGAAAGCCAGACAAATAGGCTGTGAGAACTAAATAAATATAGCTAATGTGTTTTCCGAGTTGTATTACTGTACTCCAGCAAGCATGTTGTGAGCCATTGAATTAAAGAAAACATATGCTATAATTTAGAAATAGGTAAAAGCATTACCAGCAGCATTTTCCATTGCGTGTAAGACATACAACTGTGTGTCATCACATGAAAGCCTATGACATGTAATCTCTTTCCTGCAAACACAATAAGAAAAGTATAGGCTAGACCAACATCATGCATCTTTTAACTAATGTTTTATGTATTCTAAACAAAAAACTGTTTATACTACAACTTCCAGTCAATAGGTAGACAATATCTATCCCTCTTATGTTACATGGCAATTAAAGGTATGTGTCATATATACATTAGATGTGAAGAGTATATAACACAAAAATGTTTGTTATATATAAAAGTAGTAGCTGATTTAGTTAACTATAACTGTGATCATCAAAGCATAACATAATTTATTTTGCTATATGACCATATTAATCAGTACAGCTGTTTATGTACAGTTCAGTAGCGCTCTAGATGTATGGTAATTCACTGTAAAAAAATATGTTGTAGAGTTTTGGGAATTTAGTTCAATATAATTGGCTTGTTGGCTTTGGAAGATGGTATGCTTTTATACACAATGGATTATTATTGCCGTAAAAGACAAATCTGTTCATTAGGGTTCCCATAGACACAAGAGGATTTTTTTGGACAAAACAATATCTGTATCTGGACAAAAATGGCTAATGATCATCATTGCTTTAAGTACAATAGGACTTCCATAGACATCCCAGATGGCCTATTTTGGGGCGAAATAGAGAATACTTGTTCTGGGGCATTTTCACCATAATCTGGCATCAAGATTATTATCCCATTTCATCATCTCCATCCTATACAGCTGTAAATATGCAAGCTTGGAAAATCAACTATACATGTTTACAGGTAAATAATTAATAGGAAGCACATTTTGGTAATTAGATCGTACTTACATTATGTCTTAGGGCCCCTTTATATTACTACGCAGTACATGTGCTGCCAGCAATGCACACAATATGTGATCTGAGATTTCCAACACATCGATTGTGTTTCTGGATCTGTTGGCATTTTCCTTCTAATACAAGTGTGTTGGAACTGTAAACCCCAGCAAGTCCAGAATGCATACAGCAGTGCAATGCAAATGTTATATGCAATACATACCATGCTCTTTTGTCCAATGTGTCATGCATATCGTGGGAAATAGCACTTATGAATTTGGAAGCATTACTTTTTTTCTTTTTTTTCTTTACTATCATAGATGTCTTATGGTTGTTTGATGACTATTGTTTTCAACCTACATCACTTCCAGATCTCTGAATCGAATGATTTTTATTATTATTGTTGCATCCTGGCAACCTTATTGTGGTAGAGTATCAGTGCTAAGAGGAATGTGAGTGCTGTCATGAGCTATTCCCATTGCTTTACCCCCTAAATGTTTTTACTTAGAGTTTAAAAATGCCTTACATGGTACATATATTTAATGATTAAATGCTAGGAGACTTTGCTTCCACTGAATGGTTATACTGTCAAATGAGTGTGTAGCTGGCATAAAACATACATCCGATATTTATCCTAGAGCATGCAATACATTTAAAGGTACCAATAGCTATATAATTCTAAACAGTATTCGATTAAATGTGAATATTTAGCGAAATCTTCAATATTTGAGGTATAACATCTATGCTCATGATGACATGCTCAATTATCATCAATGTCTAATAGTATCTTTTGATCACAAGTGTAGTACTACTTCTGAGGGTGCCATTTCTATCTGCATAGGGGACAATTACATAATATAATAATATATAATCATATAAAGCTGCTCATTAACAGGATGTTGATTGTTACTTAATGGGCTCATTCAAACAGTTGGTAGAATTTTGTTTCCTATAGTTTGAGAACATCCCCCCCCTACACCCCCGGCAAAGATGCATTGTCATTAACTAAACCTGTTTTGCTTATAAGATGTATTAATTTGAAAAGCCTGGTCATGATGAATGGCATCTATACAGTTAAACATCTATTGTAATCCATTAGCCTCTATAGGAACGTTGGCCATTGTATAGTTTCACCTACTGTAACCTCCTTTACACAAGTCTAAATAGTCTAATGACTATCAGGATCGACACTACATGACTCAGAGACTAAACGTGTAAATAGCAAGGTCAAAGAGTCCTAGCAAATGGACTTGAAATTGCTATACATTTAGTTCAGCTGACCCCAGCAAGCATGGAATTAAGATAAAGGTCAGTCGTGAAATGATGCTTTATCTAGATATGTTTTGAAGCTCTATAATTTTTCATGCCAAGGTAAAGATGCATACTATTTTCTTATTATATTATAAATCTGCATAATGCGATTCAAAGCATTGATGGATATTTTTCATGTAAAAAAGAAACATGTTATAAATGCTGCACTGCATATAATTTTTTAGTGAGGATCGTAGAGCCGATCGCATAACATTTGCATTGAAAAAATTTTTTCAAAAATTTGCCACATTGGTTACAAATTGTTTAAAGTGAACCTGTGCTTAGCCCACACTGAAAAAACATATACTTTAATGTCATTCAGTCTGGTGTAATTCCATTATGCTGTTTGCCGTACGAATTACATTTCTGTATTGTCAATGTACACATTCTACCCTGTTCTGATCTATTCACCAACAAGCACTACATTGTGTGAAGGTCATCCTCTTCCTATACCTAGAAGTTCTAGGCATTTTTCTGGGTAATAAGGCAAAGCATAGGGGATATGCTCTCTGTATATTATTTCAATGTTCTTGCCATACCCAGAAATCAGGCAAAGTATAGCATCATGGTAAATCTAAACATCATGCATCAGACATTTGAAATGTTATATTTATCTTATATATGTAATTCAGGCAGGCAAAGGGAGAACATGGGGGTGGATTCGCTGGAGACAGAAGCCCACACATATTGCAGAGCAACTCTGAAATGGACTATCTTAATATAACTAGCTGTGGTTGGGTGATTTTATGATCCAGTCACCATCACCTTGGCCAATAATAGCTAGCTGTGAATTGACCTCACCATCATCTACTGTAGTTAATTAAAAGTCTGGATCAGCAACTAGCCCTAACCAGTGATTGATATGTAAAAAGAGCATTAAATAGATTAGCACTCCAATCAGGAGGGTTGGATAAAGAATAGGCTGTTGTTAGTTAAGTAAAGCTAGGCATACACGGCTCGATTTTCCGTTGAACCCACTTACATAATGATGTGATCGATTCACACCGATTGATTCCTTTACTTTACTCTGTACTGCTCCACAGTACGACCAGATGCAAAACAGTTGAAATACCAATAAAACCTTTCAGATACTTGAACAATGGACTGAAATCTTCCAACATGACCAATCACTTTTTGATTTTTTTTCTGATTTCGATCACTTTTGGTCAATCGATTCAGCTTAAAAGGAATTGATTTTAAAATGATCAACGTAAAATTATCAACATAAAATGATCAACATAAAACAATCGCTTTTTAACACGATCAAATGGAAAAATGGAACCGTGTATGGCAACCTTTACACAAAATGCTAAACCTGTGTTTTGCCCATATTCAAAGTTCTGATCAGTTTACAAATGTTTCTGTTACAGAAATTGCAATCAGTGCATAAAATGTATAGTAGAATGTTACTGTCATTGTGTGCACTGATGTACTTCTGTACTTTGCAGAGAAAAATGCAATATATGTCCCTGCCCCCACTTCCTGTGTATTTGATTTTAGCACATAAGCACATATTCATAAAATCTTTAATAAATCTTTATATTAGAATATCCAATATGGAAACTAATATTATGCACAATGAAATTGATTAATGCATAACAGTACCCCACTGACACTGAAATTGAGCTGTGCTTTTAAACAATTGAATGAAGTTGATACAGCTTCCTTGATCCTATTGAACCATGTACTACCCTAATATATCAGCTCTTTGGAGTCTATTCAGTTTCTTTGAACAAGAATGTTAAGACTCCCATACACACAGAGATCTGCAGGCAATTATGTGGCCAATCAATCAGCATGTGCAGCGATCGTTTGGCCGCAAAATCACCTGCGGATCCAAGCTGCATCGACCCATGTCGCCCAAAATGTTTGGACCAGAGACCAGGGTCCCCATCCAAAGTATTGGTCGGCGAATAGTGCACGTCATCACTGTAATCGTCCATTTGGGATCATCTGAGGATCTATGCTTGTATGGGAGGCTTTACTCTTCATGTCGGTGCATGAAGATTACATTGCATTAGGGCAGCCCCTTGATTAGCAGATCTGATCATGCTTTGAAAGATATATTAATCACACTTCTATATATTTCTGATTTGTGCAATTTTCAGCAGATCCATGATTAAATGTTTTAGGCAAACAATAATTAGAAAATTGCTGATTCTTCTAATTGGATCATCATTAGATTGATTCCGGAGCAGTTAATTATCATAATTCTTAATTATAGTGTCTATATTTAACTTCTATTCTATATCTCTTCATGGTACTGAATTTCTGTGTGAGTAAGCCCAAAATGTATTCTGGCAAATTGTGTTAGGTGCTTCAGACTGTATGGCAAGAGGGAGGCTGATGGGTTTACTGATATTTAAAAAGTTATCATTTGAAGACCATCTAATATCAAAGCACAAGGAATACACATTATCACTCCTGACATAGTGGGCTGCAAAACATTCCTACGGTATCTCACCTTGAAGAAATACTTTCTTACCTCTAAGTATGAGTGTTTTTAGCTCATATCATGGCCTCTGATCCTTCAGTGGTCCTTCTATTCCCTGCCTCCATGTTGTATATCTGGCTACCAATTACATTTCCTATCATTACTGATGGCCCTCTTTGATGAAGTCACATAAGAGTCATGTATGTGAATGTATGTTGAGTATATGGGGGGAGAATAACTGGGTGACACAGCATTGTACATATTGTAACAACCAGATGGCTTTGTGACACAAGATTTCAGTCCATCATAACTTACGTTTTGTTTTTTGCCTTTAGCCGCCCTTTAAATCAGTCTTCAGTAGACTTACATCACTTACAGTAGATAAAGCTCAGATTATATTGGTTTAATGCCTTCCCATTGACAGTCTAGTCAGAACTTCACTGATGCATGTATCAGCTTGAATTAGGTCCACTCATTTGACATTAACCTGACCTGACTTGTCTTTCAGTCCGCATAGTAACAACAGTATAAAATCCTGCATAGTGTTAGTTCCTTGCAAAACATGGGCCTTTCACAGCATTTGTACAGTCAATTAGCACCACTTGTCAGTTAAATTAATTTGATTTTACATGCGTTATTGTAACATTGTTACACGCTGTATCTGTAATCAGTGGAAAATGTATTCTTATCTCATTATAGTGCACAAGTTCTTATATATTTATTCCATGCAGTTATATTGTATAGGCTAAACATTTGGTAACTTTATAACCTTATACATATAGGAACATGTCTGTTTCTAAAAATGGCTGTTTTTTCACAAGGATGTACATAATTTGGTGATTGGTAAAATGGATGGTAATTTAGTAAGTGAAATACTATAATAATGAATGTTTGGGAACATCATAGTATCATTTTACTTTTTATCAGTCTGTTTATAGCCCCCAAAGGCACAGCACATTGTAAGCAATGGCCTATGATGTGCCTGTTTCCAAATTGTGGGCATAATGCGTTTGTTGAAAATCAATAGATGTGCCAAATGATGCATATAATACGCGTCCCATGTTTTTTGGGTGCGTATTGTTGGTGTCAACCCCAAAGGTTTCAAGGAGACACGTTATTAAATCACGCCCCCCATTGGTTGCCATGGATCTGTAACTTTGGCATGCACATTATGACCAGTGGAGACACCTGGAAAGGCTTTGATGAAAAATAAAAGTCAATTGAATTTTCCCACCCTTTGAAAATTGACTTTAAGTGTTATTATTAATCCTTCATGTTAGGAATATAAAATTATGTAAACTTCTTGTGTTGTGGTATCTACCTTTGCTGTTGGGACCCCCTGCAAGTAACTCACACAAGTGCTCTTGATAAGTCCCAGTCAAAGTGAAGGGTCCCTAGTATATACAGGAGGGAATGTACACTATACATGATGTTTGGGGCAGCATTGGCACAGGAAGACAGAACAAGGAATACAATTAATAAGCTATTTTAGTAAAAAGAAAATCTCTTTATCTAATTAAATATAGCATGTAGGTTGGAAAAGTTATTTTCTACATGAGGGTTTAATCATCCTTTAATTTAAGCAAAATGAAAATATTAATTCTTTGATGCAAACAACAGCAGAAAACTCATAATTTTCATTTGGCAATTATAACGTTTATCGTTGCAACCATTCATAACTTTATTATATTGTTGCCAGGAACCATCAAACAACAGATACGGTTTAATGCTGTGCAATAACAACCTATAAGAGACATGTCACAGGTCTATGGACTCCATGGTTAGCATTTTATGTACAGCAGAACATGCATTATGATGATGGTGATGGAAATTATTAATGGAAAGGATGGTGGTATTTTTTATTTTACTTATTAGTCCTAGTTTAGAAACACATTTAACCTTAGTTAACGTCCCACTGCAGGCTACTTACTGCAGTTTTTGCTGCCATATCATATCACTTACCACAGCAGCAGGAGATTTTGGAATGGATTGGAAAACAGGGCAAGCTTCATATTAAAGGCACAGTAAAATCCATATTGCCTCTAGCTGTGTGTGTTGCTGCAGTTTTAAATAATTTCCCAGCATGCTTTGCTGTGTAATCAATAAAGCTGCCTAGCAGCCTCTCTCTGTGTGCAGTGGATTGGAAAGGAACTCGTTTCAGTTATAAGGAGGGATGTGGATTGATTTCTGTCTGTAAACCAAAGCAGACAGTGACATTAAACTGTAGGGCTGGGCTCGTGGTAGCCCAATTATTCTGCCTACAAACACATTGTAATCCAATCAACTTAACCTCCAATGAGTCTCATTATACTGCACTGTACTATAAAGTATCAATTATAGCTCATTTTATAGGGATAGCAACAAAGTTATCTGCTGTGATTTTTTTGCTCTTGTTTTCAACATATGAAGGTTTTTGAGTTTTCCATGCTTTTGTAACCTATTTTAAGATGAATAAAAAGAAGAGGGATACATTAAAATCTTGCCAACAGAGTAGGAATTAGAAGGTCTAATTGGGACACTTGATCTCTCACACTATATAAGTTGCTTTGCCATTAGGGCAGCATGCAATTCCATAGAAAACCTGTTCTACTATTAAGGGCTTGTTTCCACTAGAAGCGGAAGCCCGTGGTTGTGCACGGCGCGGATACATCCGCGCCCATTCTTTTCAATGGGCTATTCCCCTGTCCGCGGAATCGGTCGACCGAGTTTTTAGGTGGCGGTCCGTGTGATTCCGCGGCCGCCCAGCACTGACCGCGGCCATAGGGGTGAATGGCTGCCGCTAAAAACCGCATGAGATGCGGTTCTTAGTGGCGGCGGTTCTAAGCGGCGGCAACCGCGCTGCCGGCTTCCACACAAGTGGAAACTAAGCCTAACACTTGTTTGTGCTGAGTTATGAATTGACGCATTATGTGTTAGTACATAACATGCTGTTGCACACATTTTTGATGTTGCAGTGCTCTTTGAAACACTATACATCCATTTTCACTTTGATACGCACGCTTTGGCTTTACACAATGCAGTATATTCGGAAAATATTCACAGCGCGTAACTTTTTCCACATTTTTGTATGTTACAACCTTATTTCAAAGTCACTCTGTCAGACCTCCCGAGGTCCTCTGTGGAGAGAGGATGACCTTCCAGAAGGACAACCATCTTTGCAGCAATCTACCAATTAGGCCTGTATGGTAGAGTTGCCAGATGGAAGCCACTTCTTAGTAAAAGCAGCCTGGAGTTTGCCAAAAGGCTCCTGAAGGACAAAAACAAATTCTCTGGTCTGATGAGACAAAGACTGAACTCTTTAGTGTGAATGCCAGGCATCGCATTTGGAGGAAACCCGGCACTGCTCATCACCAGGCCAATATCATGCCTACAGTGAAGCATGGTGGTGGCAGCATCATACTGTGGGAATGTTTTTTTCAGCAGCAGGAACTGGGAGACTTGTCAAAATAAAGGGAAAAATGACTGCAGCAATGTACAGAGACATCCTGGATGAAAACCTGCTCCAGAGTGCTCTTGAACTCAAACTGGGTTGACTGTTCACCTTTCAGCAGGACAATGGCCTTAAGCACACAGCCAAGATATCAAAGAAGTGACTTAAGGACAATTCTGTGAATGTCCATGAGTAACCCAGCCAGAACCCAGACTCGATTACTTCCCATCCAACCTGATGGAGCTTGAGAGGTGCTGCAAAGAGGAATGGGGGCGAAACTGGCCAAGTATATGTGTGCCATGCTTGTGGCATCATATTCAAAAAGACCTCCATGTTAATGGAGGAGCGCTGGCTTTCCCACTCACGCAGCTGATGTCAATTATGACACCGGCTGCGTGAAGAGCCCCGGAGGGAGAGACTGACAGGCAGTGTACTTCGTACACTGCCTCGATTGCCTGTTTCGCGCCGTTACAAACGGCACGAAGCGGCCGGTGCGCTAGGAAGGTTAAACAACAAAACTTTTATTAAGGAAAAAAAAAATCAAAACATACATACATACAGGGTCTTTGATCTTTTCCAGTTTTTAGTTTTTTTGTTAAGATTGTCCAGTAAAGCATTCACTTAAAGTTATCAGTAATATTTAGAGGAACAATCATTGATTTAACAAATCCTCATCCGGGATAGTTGTACCCAACTCCTTTTCCTAAGAAACAACATCATTTGGTCTGCCGGAACATGCAGCCTGTAACAAAAGTGGTCTTGCATTATGTTTATCGATGAGTTATTCTTGTTTGGTAACTTGCATGTGTGTGTGGGCATCCAATGTTGGTTTTTGCCCTCATCCCCTTCATAGAGACGTCTGCCAGTTATCTAAATATATAACATTTACTAAATATAGGGTTTAAATTATTTGAAAATCATCAATCACTGTTTGTAAGAGCTTCTTATTAAATTTTTAATAAATGTATCCCTTTGACATCATATATTTGAGAAATGCTTTAAATGCTTTGAGTGCTTTGTTGTATAATATTCTGTTTATGGTAAATACTGTATTTTGT
Organism: Ptychadena robeensis; assembly: GCA_036250615.1. NCBI lineage: Eukaryota > Metazoa > Chordata > Amphibia > Anura > Ptychadenidae > Ptychadena > Ptychadena robeensis. Next base: position 139,310,009 of record CM070032.1, on the reverse strand, counting down.
CAAAGAGAATGTGTTGTTTGTCAGCTGTCCGCCTGTGCTATTTTTTTTCCAAAGAAATCTTTCATTTTGCGTTAATACAAAGCTTGTTAAAACAGTGAAATAAACACAATGTTTATTCATCATGTCACAATGGATGACAGCAGGCAGTAAGACTACATGATACACTGAATATAAAATTAGATGCATGCAGTTTTTAAGAAAAGTCTAGAAGAGAAATCACTGCAGCAGATATGGGTGTAATGGGTTTAGTAGAAATCATTTCCATCTTTAAAAATGGACAGGCACAGATACTTTAAGTTGAAAATGGGTGAGTGTCAAATAGCATGAACTTGGTAAACTTTGGAAATGTTGGTTACATTTACTATCATAGATCAGGCAGTTATGTGTTTCTATGGCGTGGCGAGCATAGAGAAGATTACAACAAAGCCTAGTACTGTGATAGCATATCTATATTTAAATATTGTGAAAATTATTTTTTTTTCACCCACTATAAACTTTAAAAGCACTGTATATTGGATTCATGATACACAGTATATTGTGGAATAGATATATACCATATTTTTCGAAACATTAGATGCTCTGTTGTATTGGATGAACCCTAAGCACAGTGTTTGATCCTCCAAAAATACTTGGGGTTACTTCCGCATTACTGGTTGGAGCTCCAGCTGACTTACACAGTGCAAAGGAAAGATATGCTCACGCTGCTAGCTCACATAGACAAGAGGAGACAAATGGAAGAGCCGCCCACAGACAACTCTCTGGTGGTATTTACCCTCAGTTATAACTTAGCTACAATATATAATAGGTATTAACAGGAATCACTCGAAACTATGCAGATATAACATAAAAGACACCTTTACTTAGTTACAATAAGTATTAACTCATACAATATATCATGGTCATATATGTACACACACAATGTAACTGGCCTATAGATTAATGATTGTATGATGGTCTTCTAGCTAAAATCTTCTCTGCCCACTGGCATATGTCAGAATGCACTCTCTGCTCCACCACCCTCATCCCATTGTCCCGGTGATGTCAGCCCAGGAAGGGGTGGGATCTTGGCTATGGGAAGTGATGTAATTCCATGCTGCTTGCTATAACCTCAGGAAGGGACTTGACTCTTCCCACTTCCTGTGATGTCCATGTGAATATATACAGTCAGTCAGTATGAATCTGTGTGTTTATTATGTATTGTTGTGGAAGTATGTCAGTCTTGTATATGTATGTTTTGGTGTGTGCTTATAGTTATAGTGTGTGCTAATAGTAGCGGCACGAAAAAATACCAAAATAATATATATTTATCTATCTTATATATAAAAGAAAAAAATAAATAAATAATATATATATATATATATATATATATATATATATATATATATATATATCTAGGGCAGTAAATATATAGGGGCACTTACATGAGCAATGTTAAATTAGAAAGGCACTATGATAATGTTTGTGTATTTCAAAGCAGTGTTGAACATGCCATTCAGATGAAGGGTATTGCTTCGCTATGACAGGTTTTTCCTAGTTTTGTAGAAATATGAACATTCTCCAAGGGATAGACTAATTGAAAGGGAATTTAAATATACAGTGAAAGTGATCTATGATCTTGCTTACTCAAGAGCTGTCAATACACAAGGTACAGTTATAAATGGTATTTACAGTGATCTTGCATAACATATATTGATTTCCCAAGCTTTTCGTAACCAGATGATCAGGGCAATTGTGCACACGCCAAAGTATAATGCAAATAATTTACTGTGAAATCATTAAAGGGTGCCCCTTTTTTTTCCAATTCAAATGAAAACCACCCAGAATATAGAGAAATATTTAAGGACAAACATACATTTTTCCAGTAATGCTTCTTTACTGTAGCATCTATTTTGTGCACTGTATTTAACTATAGGCAGGTAACAAACATGCTAGTTGTAATGCCACTGCGTCCGGCAAAGACCCATTGAATTACAATGCACTGCACATGTATGGGAGACATTTGTGCTGCCTTTGCAAAAATGCGTGCAGCAGGGCATTTATGGTAACGTGGGGCATTACACGTTATCATAAAGGTACTATCAGGGCTAGTGTGAAAGGTAAGAAACATAGGAACCATGTGTACCTTGCATTAACCTCCTGGGCTTTGCACGTTTAAAAAAACATACTCCTCTGTGATTTTCTGCCTGCCCGGAGGTCCCGTGCATAACTCCAGCGTAACTCCGGCATACATTCCGAGTCTGCCGAGCACCTGGATAATAGGGCGGGAAGGTGAGTCTCTCACTAGTTAACTCGGGCTGAGTTTCATGATGGATGAAACTCAGCCGAGTTAACGCGGGCCAAACACCCAGGAGGTTAAGGCTAGCCATACTGCATTGCGGTACGATACAGTACCACAATGCAGTATGGCTATCGTTAATGCAAGGGCACCCTTTAATGGGGCTAGTGTGAAATGGCCCTTAAAGTGTTAGCAGATCCTTTTTTATAAGGGGAATGAGCATATATAAGCTTAAACAGGAACCAAATATTTTTTTCAGCCTTTGAAACAATACAGATGTTTTTATTAGTCTTTTAGGCTATTTTGTTGTATTTTAAAGCTGGACTAAAATTCAAACAAGATTGTTAGTAATGAAAAAATAGGGAATGGTAAGGGAGGGAGAAAGGGTCAAGTGCCACACCCAATATT
>CM070032.1:139292608-139307226 GCA_036250615.1 Ptychadena robeensis | reverse complement strand
CCGGGACTCTCTATTGTAGATGGTGGGATTTGTTGTAGTTCTTTGGTTACTAATTTGATATTAAGATTGTTAGTAATGTTACTTGTGCTTCCAAGCATTTACCTTGCTTGAATAAATACCATCTGTTCCTATACACTCCAGGTATATAACATTCTGTTGGTAATAACTGGCAATCATGAAATTCCATTTATAGTCTAAAACTCATTGGGTTTTTGTGTCTTCCTGAACTTCTTTATTTTACTTTGTATCTTAATGTCAGCTTCATGTCTTCAAGATGACGGTTTTACTTTGCTTTCCAATTTTTCACAGAAATTTTGTAATGCAATGGAATTAATTGAGGAGGTAAACCTGCTATCATGCGCCAATGGTATATAAATATATACGCTGAGAAATGTACATTGCTTTGCTAATGTAAGAATGTCACATCCATTTATTTACAGAACAAAAGAAAAGTGAGATCTTAGGAAATTTTTTTATAATCTTTCACTTATTTTTTGTACTTTTTTATGAATCTTCTTCTTCTATCAGACAAAATCATTAAGTGACCCTGTGAACCCATGCTCTTTTCTCTGCCACCAGTTGAGATATTAATGCATTCTCAGATTCGAACCTTATTTTACCTCAGAGATAAAGTTTACAGAGTTAGTAAGCACTGGTTCATTTTATAATAATAATAATAAAAAAAGAATATATATATGTATATACATACACATGACATGTATATTTAATATACAGGTCTTCCAGCTACTCGAGTTATATCACAAGCACTTTCTTTTGGACAGGGGTTAGAGGTACTGGATAGAATAGCAATAACCTTCATCATTGTTTTCATGAGATTGGTGAAAAAAATTACTGTGGGAATCAGCCCTAATTTTGTTTTACTTTTACAGATCTTTTATTATATGCATTTATAGACTTCTGCTTAAAATGTTTCAGTTTAGATAAACATTTTGCATAGTGAATTAGGGTCCTGTATGTTTCAAGTTATGACAGTCTGAAAAATGCATAGAAACTTTTTTTTAAGTTTCTGTTTTTATATTCATTTTGGTAAAGGTTTACCTTATACTGCTGGTGACAAATTTTAAAAGAACCCTTATAACTATCAAATTGTCAATTTGTTTTGGAAAATTCAACTGGTTTAAAGTTGTGAGTTAATTCCAATGCCCTTGTGCATGGGATAACCAGCAAACATGCTGGGGATGTAGGGAAGGGTCCAGGTTATGCTACAAAAAAGAGTGTATTGCTCTTACAGAAATAGATTTTCATCAGTAGTTTTTTTTCCCAAATGTTCTTACAACCCATCTCTACATTCCAGCAATCTCTGTAAAGATAGCATATTCAGGGTCTTTGCAATCAACTCACAAAATCAGCTAGTCAAAAAATGTGACCATGGTAGAATAACCCTTACATAGAAATAACTTCTATATCTTGTTTTGCTTAAGCTCATCTTCAGTTATGTAAGAATGCTAAATAAGAATTCCCTAGAGTTTTGATGACAGAGGAACTTCTCCCAAGAGCTCCAGCGCTGTCTAGCAAACATTGCAAACACCAAACTCTGTTCCCTGAGACACTGGGAAGAAACGTGCTAAATTACAGCCTAAAATAAATAATATAAACCATTGTGAGATGTTTACATGAATATGAAGTTTTTCTTTTTCACTGACATTTTTGTACTAGTCTTCTCTTCAATATGCAGATGAACAGAAAACGAAAAACATTTCATAAACTGTTTTGTAAATTATTGTTTATTTCAAGTGCAACATTTAAATATAACATAAAAAAAACAAAAGTCAGATCACGCTGCTAAAATATATAAGCAGATTTTTTTCTCACCAGGATGAAATAAATATTTAAATGCTACAAAAATAACTTTGTACACACAGACATTAAAAGGCACTCGCTGCTTGATCCTTTAAAAGAACTGGCTGATATTGCTCGTTAGAATAAGGCAGAACCGTTAGGTTATATCGTCTTTACAGTACATCAAAAATGAACAGGTCATGTAGAATTCAGACCCAGAATATTCTTTCGCTTACACTGATTTCCAAGCTGTTCATGCTGAGGAAGCTGCACTGAACTGCTGCCCGCTATGTGGCACTTGTCTATAGCCAGCCAAGTTCTTTCTCTACAGCTGCTTATCCAACAGGGGTTTTCACATAAATAATTGGAAGGGTATGACACAAGTTATAGTTCAACTCCATAGTTTGAAGAGGGGGCAAGACGTACCTGGACTCACTGAGAACACAGAAAAAGAAAATAGGAATTCCCTGGGAAGGAGAGTGAAGAATATCTAGAAGGTACTTAGTGTCTTATAACGGAAAAAAGAGTTTTTTAACCGTATTAATGAAATATGTTATTAAACTAATCAAAACATTCCACATCTGTTATGCATCATTTTGAAAAAGGGAAGATACTTTTTATTTACCGTATTTTTTGGACCATAAGACGCACCTTTTCACCCCCAACATTGGGGGCAAAAAGTACCTGCGTCTTATGGTTCGAAGGTGCGATCCCCGCGGCCACTCGGCGCACCTTTGCTTCCCGCCAGCTCTCCCAGCACGGAGATCAGCCAGGGAGCTGTCAAAGCTGTCAGATGCCCGGCTCTCCCATCTGAACTGTGTAATTGCAATGAAGAGAGAAGTATAGATGAACTTTCCTTTCTCTCCTGTCCGTGGGAACAGCAATCACTCTGCTGCCCCCACGGACACAGAAACCGTAACATCGGGAGAGGAGAGCAAAGCAGAGCAGAAGACAGCCCAGCCCGCCCCCCCTTCCTCCTGCAGATCAGTGTAAAGTATAATGTTCTGCTGAGAGTGTACTGCTTCTAGTGACACCTTCTGGCTAAATTGAATATTGCATCCATTAAATTCATTGCATTATCCCAATTGATGTGAAAACTTATTAAATCTTTTTTTTCTGGTTTTCCTGCCCTAAAAACTGGGTGCGTCTTATGGTCCGGTGCGTCTTATAGTCTGAAACATACGGTAGTTACTGGTTACTATCCAGAGTTATCAGCCTAGAGTTTGATATTTTCAGGGCATAACAACATTCTTTATAGTAATCAGGAGGCAACGTCCTACTAAAGCCATGGATTTACTTACTCTTCATCTTTATCCCAATGTGTGGTAGTCATATGACTGATGGAGCAAGAGAGGCTGAGAAAGCATAGATCCACAGATTTAAAGAATCAAACAGTTCACACATTTTTTGTCTTTGTGGGAACTCAAAATTTGTGATTATCCCTGACTCTCATTCTTGCTGGCAGTGGATAAATGGATATTTAAAAAGTAGTAAAAGTAAGTAAAAGCATATCCTATCTCACCAAGACAAATCCACAGCAGAGGACTTCAACAGTCAATTCAGTTATAGTATTCTGCAAAAAAAATCGGGCCATAAATCTCTCAAACTTCTTGAGCTTCAAAAGCACCGAAAACATTAACTTTTTCTCATAGACTTTTCTCTTTTACTATAAAATGCATCAAGTAATTTGAAACACACTAGAGAAATGTGTAGTGTGCTGGTAAAAAAGGTCAGATGATGGCGGCTTCTACTAAACTCACTCACTGTATTTGAAGAAAAGGTTCCAGTAGAAATTTTGTTTGAGAAAGTTTGGTTCTGACGGTGTCAAAACATTTGATTCTCGTTCTCACTGCCTTTTCTCAAAATCTGTGCCCCAAGCTATTCTTACTGCGGAAAGCACCAGATTTATTTGGGTAATAAGGCTACTTTGTAAAATGTATGGAATTCAGGACATCCATACGTCTTGCTTTACCATGCTAGCATAGTCACAAACATAGTTGTGAGTCATGTTATGTTGGCATAATTACCACTTAAAAATAGGATTTCAATAAAACTGAGACAAATGCAACACCTGTATCTGGAAACTGTTGTTTTTTCATTTTGAAAAAGAGCTTCAATGCTACATGTCTAGCATGTGAGGAGTAAAGGAGACATTAAACAAATTTCTAAAAACTTGATGACTGTTAAGAAGTAAGAATTTCTGCTTTGTTATGGGTTTAAGTCTATGGGCTATTCATTGTTCAAACTTTGCATTTTAGGGTCATTATCTTTTTAATATAACATTTCCAGTATTTTTCAGAATAGAAAGAGAGAGATTGTCTCACAAGTGTTAAAATTAAGTCAGCATTGCTTTCAGTGGTATATGCCAATGATTCCACAAGCAGCATGAAAATAAGAAAACCATAGCCAGGAACACTGGCAAGTTCTATTAGCACTGATAAAACGTTTGACAGCATTTCTAATGTGTATAATTGTGTTAAGGATACTGTAAATGAGGCCTTGGATACTAAACTTTGGTTGTTCAATCTGTTAAAGGTCAAATTCATAGAACAAATGCAAATTACCATCAGGAGCATATGAGAGGGTAGTTTCAGCCCCGCTCACATGCACAGGCAGAGGGGTGATCCGACCACACAGCTCTGCAGAGTGGGACCTAGAGGCAGGGAAGCTGTCAAAAACATCCTCTGACAGCTACCTCACCTCCTTCAACCCCTGCTTTGTCAGTTGTATATGGTGCGTCTAATATAGTGGGGCATCTAAAATATGGTATTGATCATTGACCCTTTTAGCTCCTCTGAGAAACCTTTCTTGAAAGCACCTAGTAGTATGTTGACTGATCTCAGTTTACAAAAACAATTGTTATTTTTGCAAGGTGGGGGAAGATTAGAAAAACTAAGCAAACAACATTCACAGTGGTAGATAACCCCATTAGACGAAAAATTTGCTAATTTCAGTTTAACCAGTTAAAGATTTGATTGTCTCATTTCATTAAGAAATGAAACTCAGCCATTTTGTCTTAACCTCCCTAGCGCACTGCTGAGGTCCAAATTTATGTACCAAAAGTGCACCATAGACTTCAATGGTACATTTTTCTTTATGTTGTAGGCCTGTAACTTCCCAAAATATGTCCATACAAGGGTCTAATAGACATCCTGAATATAATAATGTTAGAAACGCACAATTATGTAAAATAAGAAAACATTTTTAAATAAATGTAATAAGAAAACACAAAAATCAGGGCACAAAGCTATGCTGCTATGTACTGAATCTCGCCCAAATAAAGTCTCTGGTGCCCCAGATGTGCCCATTTGCAGTTAACCCTCTCTTACCTGGTGTGATGGCTGTGATAAAATCACACCAGGGAAGAGAGGGTTACTGCAAATGGGCACATCTGGGGTACCAGAGACTTTTTATTCTGGCGATATTTTGTACATAGATGCACATTGAAATCAGTTTTCTACATTGAAAACTGATTTCATGAAATGTACTTTCATATTTCCTGCCGCCTCCCCGATGTGATGTCATCACGCCACTCGGAGGGGAGGGGAAGAGACGGAGGATCCAGCAGCCATGTCGCATCGGGGACAACGGGACAGCGCAGAACTGTAAGTATGCACTGCCGGTGCCCCGATGTGTACTAGACGGCACCATCTCATCCAGTGCTATAGTAGCAGTAGCAGCGCTGGACGAGATGGTGCTGTCCCGACCGCTAGGGCAGTTAATGGGTTGTACTCTAATATTACATTAAATTACCTTAAATTAAGTTTAGGATAAAGGGCTTATGAGAGGTGGGAAAGTAACGGACTATTTAAAAGAAATCTCAAAAAATGGTTGTGACTGCTATCTCACCTGTTGATATTGCAGGGCTGTCAAAACTGGAAAGGAAATTAAGTGTCAGTCAGTACCCCTTGTCTAGGGTCTTGAACCGTTTCTACCTGTTCTGCCCATACCTTTGCCACACTGTTGAAGAGAAATCTACTTTTTCTGTGGCAAGAGTGTTTCTGTGATCTACTGTGTTGCCAAATACTGCAATAAAAATGTTTGATGTATTTAACCTACCTATATTTCCTAAAAAAAAAAAAGGTAACGTTGTTTAACTGTGGTTAATGTGACTAAATAACATGGATTCAACCACATTACTCAACATTTTATTCAGTTTTCATTGACCAAAAAAGTACTAAGCCTTGGGGTTTTAGTTCTTCGCCTCTCTGTGTCTTGGCCTTTGTATGTTGTGGGAGTTAGTTTTTCCTGGGTGCCAGATAACCTTGTCGTGACAACATGCACAAACAATGCAGCACTACATTTGGTCCTTAAAATATGTATTTATTTAAAGTGCCATTGATCGATAGTGTATATACACATTTGATGATTTAAATGAACAAGAAGAATTATTATACCCAGCTTTATATTCTCAACACATTCTACTTTGATTTTGGATAACACTGATAGAATATATTTAGTCAGTGGTGTTCATATTACATGCATTTTAGTGCAGTGTATACAGATTTAAAACAAGTCATCCATTAAATGAATCCCATAATTACTTATTTGAATGGTTTGCTATAAAAGATTACCACATTCTCACTTCATTTTTCATCTCTTTAACAAGAGACAAAGAAAACTGTGTTTGAAGCATCCTGTTTATTTGAAATATAAAATAGATCATGGATTACAGTGTTTATATACAAACTGGGTATAAAAATATATTGGATTTATATACTATGGTGTATTGATCAATGGTAAGCTGATACATCCGCTTTACCTTATAAACTTTTCATATCAAAAGAAAGATAAATCAGCATGCATAACAATGGCTATGGAACCAAGAGTAACCAAAAAGGTTACATTCTCCTATTTTTAGCAGTATTTGAACAGATTTTGTGAATTTCTGTATTGCGATTCTGTACATTATAGATGCATTTTAGTGTTTTTTTCTATTTCTTCTCTCCATTTTTAATTATGTAACTGATGGGAGTAAGATCAATATCACAACCAATTCCATAATGACAGGACCACTAATGACCAAGTCTCTTAGAGGAATTCAATTATTACAATATCTCAATGCACCACGTTTAAGAAATTTTGAAACTTAAGTGTTATTAAATACACTATCAAATTGTTGGCATACATGGAGGCAAAATGCTTTTCTGGGAAGTATAAATAGATGCATGCTGGCAAGAAAGGAGGAGAATGATAGGAAAAAATACCCCCCAAGGCTCCTGTTACTACAAGAATTGAAGGCCAGGAAAAGATGATTTGAAGGCTGTCACTTTCCACTCGTCACTTTTCCACAGGACATATAATGCAGGGTTTAGGGCCATTATAAATTTCTCTTCAGTTGCAGAGCATTTCAATTGTAATCATTTTACTATCTCCTTCTATATTCTTTTGTAGCAGAATATTAATTGAAAACATGGAAACTTCCTGGATTTATCACACACAGTAAAGTAATTGTTATTTAAAGAACATGGTCATCACAAAGCATTTCCAGTTGGTAATCTAAAAACAGAAATGATGGCATTTTATTTTAAGTAAAATCTTTAAATATTTCCAAAATAGAAGTCATCATTTAACTTAGACGAGACACTTTGTGTTGTCCCTATTACCCTTACTATGTTACCCTTAATTCAATTTATCATTTATAATTTACCCTTTTTTTACTCTGCTGGCTTCAAAAAAAGCTTTCACTCCTTGCTATCCTACTCTGTCCCATAGATGACACTGAAGTCAGTGCTTAAAAAAGGCAAGGTCACCAATTTATTGAATTTGTACAGATTAGCAAAAGCTAAACTAACAGAATCAGTTCCTGTCACAGGTTCTGTGAAGGGCTTAGAAGGATCACCCATCTGCAGGTCAGGAAGGATACCCCAATCTCCGCTGAAGTCTTCACCTATAGCCAAGCCCCCGCTTGCACAGGAGACACGATGCATCTACCTAACTTTGGTTTCCCCCAGGACTTAGCAACACAAGGTATCCCACCTGAGAGCTGAGACTGATAAATGCCTCCAGGGACCACCTTTGAGGAGCAAGCTTAGAGCCAAAAGTTAAACAGATGCAGTATCCAAGGGGGTAGCCAGCAGAGTAGTCTAGCCATGCACCATCCAGGTTTATATAGGGCAAGAAATGCCAGAGGCCTATTAACAGGTGCAGTGGACTCTATGTGAAGGCTCTCTAGATCTCCCCTTGCCTGCAGGAGGTGAACACAAGAACCTGGCATGGAAGATGGTTCAGAAGCTGCTGTGACAACAATTATGGTTACGTTTAGTGGGCCTATGTTTGCAAATGCCGGCCATCCTGTGGCCCTGATGTGTACATTATTAACCTGTTTTAAAATTATAGTTGGCTAAATATCTGCCCTATCCATTACTACCAGACCAGTCTTGACTAACATCTGAGGGCAAAAATTGTAAAAAAAAAAAAGAAACCCCAAAGTGCTTGATAAGCAAGGTAATACCCGCCAGTTGTTAATCTGCAACATTATTAAAACTTGATGAAAACACTTGATGACCAATTGAAAACTTGCATTAGGCTGATGTACTTACTGTATATCTGGATAATATAGTATAAATGGATGCTGAAAACTATACCATGAAGTTGTATCCTAAGTGATAGTGCTGGGTCAGTGAGGAATTTTGGGAAAAGCCTCCACAACGTCACAGCTAGACTTGCTGTTGCTGATGCTGCAGCACATTATGCAAGACATTCAGGGAAAATCCAAATTTGTGGAATGAGTTTGGCAAAGGCACCTTTCTGTACCAGCTTGATGTGTACAGATTCAAACATTGGTGGAAGCCAGCCATCCAAAAGCTGTGTACTCAACCCTATGGGTTCAACCATAAAATTGGCCGTGTTTGATTGTACAATTGATTTTCTGGAAGAAAACCTCCACATACACATTCCAAATAGTGTGGAATACCTTCACAGAGTTGAAGCTGTTAAGGTTTAAAACTGATGACGAGTCCCATATTGCTACACGTAGATTCATCTTTTATTAATACTATATGTCAATCTATGGCACTGCAACATTTGTTTTCTATTTATATTAGAACATGACCATTTTCTGTTGGCAACCAGTTTGTCTTCTATGTGGTTTTAAGGTCACACCTACAGTAGTTTGAAGACTGCAGTTTTCTATCCACATCTAGATTTTTGTAAATAACATTTATTGATTCTCCCTGCTGCTCAGTTCTGTGACAACTCAGCACAGTGCACAAAGCTTGCTTGTTACATTATACTGCTTCATCATTGAAACACAATAAAACTCTTTAAAACTGTCTGCTTGGCAAATGCAAGGGCATACAGCTGTATGTGAATGTAAATAGAAAAAGATGAAATGCAAGAATATTGTGAGAAAAGAAAGCAACTCTGGAAATCTGATACAGTTTATAATTGCACCAAAATGTGGATCAGCTGCTTTACATGTTTGACAGATACAGATATTTATTAGTGTAATGATCGCTTCTTTCACCAGGAATAGAATCATAAAGAGCCTGCATATATCCGAGCAAAATAATTCATACTTAAAGCCCCCCATACACCTTAGGATCGATCCATGCAATCTCCATTAGATCTACCAACAACTGTGTAGTATAGTGGCCTCCCTGATAGAATACATAGTGATTGGAAGGATTAGAAAAGTCCTCCTATTACATGGTTTTGGTTGAACAATATTTGATTGTACAGAAATTGTATGGAAAGATTGTAAGGTGTATGGGGGGCTTTATTAATTGTATTATTCTGTTGTATGGACAAAGCACTAATAAGTAGCTGTAAAGGAGATTCATATTCATAGGGAACAAAGATGTACTTAGTTAAATCTTGAAAGATAGTTTATAATATGTTTTCATGGGAAAACACTGAAGATAGGACACTTTGATACAATGAAGTCAGTGTACAGCTCGTATATTAGTGTAAATTTGCGGTATCCCTCAAAATAACTCACTGGCAACAGAAGTGAGTACACTGGTAACTGATATCCACATTTTTCCTCCCCTATGTCATGTGATTTGTTAGTGTTACAATGTCTCAAGTTATTAATGAGGGGCAGATGGGTTAAATCTGGTGATATCGCACCAACACTCTCTCATTGTGGTCTGTGGAAGTTTAGCATGGCATCTCATAGCAATGAACTTTATGAAGAAAAAAAAAGATCTATTAAAAAAGTTATTGTTGCTCTACTTCAAAATAGCCTAGGCTTTTAGAAGATTGGCAACCTGAAACTGAGCTATAGCACAGTGGCCAAGACCAAACAGTGGTTTAACAGGACAGGTTCTACAAGAACAGCCATGTCCATTGTCAACTAATGAAGTTGTGGCCATGTGCCTAGCTTTATATCCAGAGGTTATTTTTGAACAGAGATGTATGAGTGCTGCCCACATTGCTGCAGAGGTTGAAGGGTTGGCGGTCAGCCTTTCAGTGCTCAAACCAAATACTGCACACTGCATATAATTGTTCTGTGTCTGTAGTCCCAGAAGGAACCCTCTTCTAAATATGATGCACACACAAGCTCACCAACTGTTAAGTGTGTGTGGCAGCAACCAGGTGAGGAATACAAAGACAAGTGTATCTTGCCTACAATCAAGCATGGTGGTGGGAGTGTCATGGTTTAGGGCTGCAAGAGTGCTTCGGGCGCTGGGGAGCTACAGTTCATTGGCTAAACCATGAATGCCAACCAGTACTGTGACAGTAACCTGTACTGAAAGTCTCCACAAGGCAGTATACCTACATGATAATCACACCCTCTGCTTTGCTAATGAAATGGAGGTCCTGGGCTGCCCAAGAATGTTTCCAGAGTTAAACTCTATTAAGCATCTCTGGGGCATCCTCACGCAGAAGGTAGCTGAAGGCCTCCAACATCCACCACCACTCGATGTCGTCATAGAGGAGAGGAAGAGGATTCCAGTGGCATCCTGTGAAGCTTTAGTGAACTTTAGTGAACATGCACAAGAGTTAATGCAGTGCAAATAATAGTAGATACACTTAAAATGTTTCTGTGTGGAGCTGTTTTAGAGGGGACAGTAAATGTACACTAAATTCTGTACACTGTACATTTAAAAAATCTGTACAACCACTACTTTACATTGAATCAGTGTCATATCTTTAGTGTTGTCCCATGAAAAGATATAATACACTATTAACCACAATGTGGGGGGGGGGGGGTGTACTGACTGAAATGTAGCCAAAGAAATGGCAGTCGAATATTGCACTATCTGCTCTCTACTGCACACTGCTCACAATGAACTTGATGGTGATAGGGGTAGATAATGGTGTGGATCATTGAGTTGTCCTACAGTGTGTTCTCTGTATAGAGCTACAGAGAATATTTTGTATTGTAATCATGTCATATGATTTACAGGCTTAGTTCTTAAAGTATGCATATTCATGGCCAAGGTAAGAGCATGTGGGTAGGCAAACTTTGTAGAATAAACTTTGTGATGTTACAAATGTATAAAATATTTCATAAAAAGTAGAGAATTCTACAAAAATAATACCAATTGCTTTTACCCAAAATGTTTTTTTGTAATTTAAAATATTTGTTAATATATTCTCCATTACTATATGTCCTAATATTTTTATTAATGTAAACAAATATATCTATTTTTTCATAGTAGCTATATATGCTGTACCAATGTTATGTTAAGTTTAATGCCACATTTGAGTCAATGTGTAGTGAAAGTGTAAAAAATAGCTGATTTAACAAACAAATGCAAAGAGAAAAAACTGTGGTCAATTAGTGGTAACCCGAAGCAACAAATGAGATGTCAGCTTATTGGTCCCCTCTGGCCGTTTTAAATTGCTTCTCCTATGACATCTGCACTAGTAAAATTAATGTAAAAAGAACGATCGATGGTTGTTTGAAAAAACACACCACTTACTAGACACAAAGCAGCAGGGCTTTACCGCAGACCACTTATCTGATGAATATATACCAGATATTTTGTATCGGAATGGTGATGGAATATAGCCTATGCTTTTATTAGAAAAAATGTATACATGGAAGAATATGCCACAGGCTAAAACATATGTGGTTGCAAATGTGGTTCATTAGAAACTTGTCACTGGTGTTGTACCACAAGACTGTGCTAGGGTTCATCCATAGGGTTGAAAAAGAGCATCTGCTCGAAACGCGTCCCACTGTTCCTATTGAGCCCCCCAGTATCTGTAAGCAGGAAGTGATCTCATCTCCAACCAGGAAGTGAGGTCCTCCTGGAAAACACATGGCCCTGAGAGATCCAGCCTTGTAAACCTCTCTCAATGTGAGTATCTTGTCTGTTGTTTTGTTTCAATTTGTTTTATCTTATCCTATTCCACATTATTTAACCATTTGTTGTACTAGGTTGTGCGCCTCTGTCTTTGTTCTTATTTAATATATCATCAGTAGCACTGAAGTGTTGATTAGAAATGTTAGGAGTCCCTAATACACGGGTCGATACCCGCTCGATCGACCCAGATCGATTGCAGCATGGTGATGTCAATGGAGGGTCGATCGAATAGCGAATCGATGTGCACCACTTTGCACATTGTGAGTTATTTTCATACACGTGATATTTAAGCTGCTGACAGGCAGAGCTCAGAGAGAGACACAGGAAGCCTGCAAGGAGGGGCTCCCCCCACACTGCCCCATCCACGATTGACCGTTATTGACGCGGCGATAGGTCCCCATTTCGACCGACCTAACTTCAGGAGTAGCCGCGTTTGATGACTGCACAATTGATGGCCACGATTGCACACCTTTAGAGCCCCTAAAGCTGGGCACACATGGGTCGATACCTGTTTGACAGACTGTGATCGTTCGCAGCTCGGTGGCGTCATCATGACGGCAGCATGACATCACCATGCTGCGCTGGAGCGTTCATGAATCGAATGGTAAATCATTGTGCACCACCCATCGTGTGGAGATCGTTTCTTAAGCCTGCCATACACGTACCGAGTGGCGGCCGATTTTGCCGCCGACCGATGGGCGTGCGCGCTTGCGGCTGTCGGTGGCTAAATCGGCTGCCGATCGGGGATGCCCACATGGTATGGGAGAGTCAACACCCAAAGACAGTTTCTTAGATCTCTCTGCAAGCTATACACTTGTACTATAATGCACCAAGACACAGCTTTGTTAGACTGCTTTGAAATGGCCTTGGTGCTTTCATAGTTGTAGTAGAGCATACAAGGAAATGGCTGTTCTGTTTATGACTGTGCTCTTCTTACTTAATCACAAGTATCCTGAATACAATGTGTAAAAAGAAAAGTTAGTGCTAGACATGTTCTGGACAGGTCTCTTCTTTATGCGATTTGCAGTAATATAAAATGATGTGATCAGTGGCAGTGTCACAATGTGTCAGGACAGCTGGAGGGGTATTGCAAATATGGCGGAGTGCTGGATGTTGGCACACACATTTTGCTCATTTACAGATATCCAAATTAAACAGCAAACTGCATCATGTTCAGTTGTTTAGATCATAAAGGCAGGCAGAGCATTTGTATTCAAGCTCTCAGTTGTGATCCAAAAAGCAATCTTTAAAAGTTAAAATTACAGACATCATAATGTCAAGCAAAATGATTTAGTCATATGCTTTCCTAGACCCAATTGTCTATCCGTTTGTGTAGCATAATTATGTTCTTTTCACATATTGATTGCTGCTCTGCAGGGATAGATTGCTGCTTGCTTAGTTTTTACTTTACTATAAGGTAGGTTTTGGATTAGCTAGATAAGGATAAACACCTAGCTGACATTGTGGGTAAATGGTGTAGTGTCGTGGAAGATATTCTGTTGCTCCGAACGACCAGATTCTTTGGAATATTCAAACACACTGTATTAGGGTCACACACTTCAATAAACTGAGTCTCAGGCAAGCTGGTAGGGGGATATTTACAGTCTTTACTATAGGGAATATATACAGTCCAACACCAAACCCAAGCCTGGGAATGGGGCACACACTTTAGGAACTACTGTTTCAAAGTAAAGTTGCTACCAGCTGCAGGGTGACAATGGCTTCACGTCCCAGTGATCAGGGCAATAGGGAATAGTGGGCAGGTGAGGTATAGTCTGGAGGAATCCTGCGTCTGCCTAACTTTAGCACCTACCGGTAGCCGCAACCATCTGCTCAGGCAAGTTCGAGGGAAGGCAGTCCTGGTCCATGGTACAAACCCTTTTGGTCACCACAGATGGGGGTCCTTGGTCCCGGACACTGCTAGGGGACGGCCTGCAGGAGAACCCAGGAAAATGAAGGAGATTGCTCCAAATCAGGTTGCACGGCACTGGCTGTAGGTGGTTCAGGAGCTAACCCAACTCTGGCTAAGGAGGGCCTAGGGAGGTATATTTATACCCTCTACTTGGAGGAGGGCAGTAAGTTATCTCCTGGCAGAAATCAAAAGTAACATTGTATGGCCAGAAAAAGAGTGGGAAGCTAGAAGCCATTAGTCATCCCTGCACCTGCTATAGAGGAATGCAAGGAAGATTTGAAGCTATATACACATTTTTATACAGAATAGGGTGACACAGGGCAGTATATGCGATTCAACAATTATATACATATGTGGTGTAACACTGGTCACTACACTGACAAAGCCCCGGAACACGCTATTATCTCTACATTTAAAGAAAGAAGTATTGCTGTAGCATGTAGCTTTTGCCTAAATTAAGTTTCAGTTGAATTTAAAAAGTTAGAAAGTTGTACTTGAAAAGTTAGAAAGTTGTACTTGAATTTGAACTTAATTTATGCAAGCACTATTTGTGTAAGAGCAATATTTTACTGTTGGTATGATGAGCTTTTGCTGAAATGCTGTGTTACTCTTACGCCAGATGTAACGGGACACGCACCTTCCAA